>VZQC01010441.1:40495-121607 GCA_009823505.1 Rhizomys pruinosus
TAAATCTCATTAGAAAGGCTGAATGGACAGAAGTCGCTGTGTAACAGACTTCTCTCAGAGGCAGCCATTGAAGAGAAAACCCGGCTGGCTTCCCTGAATGCCACCTGCTGTTTTCCATCTCTTGTCCAATTCCAAGCCAGAGGTGTGGTTCCCATCTATCTTACAGAGACGTTTCAGAGCCGCTCAGATTCCATCTGGGTCAGAGCAGTGGCTCCCCCAAGGCCCAGGGGCAGCAGACTTCTGGGTAAGAACCCGTTGTAAGAAGAACCCCTTTCCTGCTATTGGGCAGCTTGGGGCCAGGCACTCTCGTTCCTGAGTTCTGCCTCTTCCTGTGCAGGAAGAGGATGGGGACGTTTGCAGACCACACAACAAGCCGTGCAGAGAAACCACACTGGCTGAGTGCAGGGGAGTGGCACCAAGTGCCCAAGTGCCTCTCTCCAGGCCAGGACTCCAGACTCTCACCAGCTGAGACTCCAGCCCAGGAGACTCAACTTAGTATGGGTTGAATACTGTCCTCTGTCTAAAACTCAGTGGAGAATGGACCTACTTCCCACAGATCTTCCCAGGGTGGCTTGTTTGCGCCCCTAGGGATACAGGCACAGACTGGATTCAGAGGTGTGGTCTGCTGTTCCAGTAATCCCATAATTAGGGCACAGTTCCTGGTGAAAGAGGGAGAGATGCTGCTGGTGAGGGGCTTTGGTGAATATGGGGAGAGGGCAGATCCCCTGGACGTGAGTTAATAGAGGTTGTCCCTCCAACAGAGCCAGGACTGAGGTCCAGACTTTCTGCTGCCTGAGGACATTGGTTATTTTGAGCCACATGAAGAGAAGCTTCTTAGGGGAGTTGGCCTGTCTCCTCAAGTACAAGGCGGACCCCCCGAAAAGCAGGATTAGGTAACTAACCGCAGTAATTACAGAGCTCCAAAAGAGGAGAGAGAAATTTCCGGACTTCTAAGTGCACTTGGAGAGGTGTGGGAAGGCATTGAGGTGCTGAGGGAAGACACAGAGAGGAGAGTCAACTGAGGAAATCCAGAGACCAGAGAGATCTCAGGTGAATGTGCTACTGTGAAGGGATCTTTACATAGGGCTTTCCAGGAGACAGAAGAAAAGCCCAGGCCTGTTCCAGGCTGGGAGCAATGGAAATGCAGGCCAGAGAAAGTATCATTATGCTAAGTAATGAGCTTCTGTTTGTCTCTGATGGAGGTGGAGAGAGGCAGAGTGTGAGATCCAGGAAATGTCTCCACTCCTGTGAAGGGCCAGAGCATGCTACCTTTCCTCATGGTGGAGCAATGTGGACAGTCTTTGTACTCAGTCCTGGATGTTTGTTTAGCTTCGCTTAAAGGACGACCATTGTGGTAATGAGTATTGTATTGGCGTCTCTGTGGAGCCTGGACAAAGCAGCTTGGTTTGACCACTGAGAATCCCAGATTGGCAAGGGGAGAAAGGAGCAGGTGGTATGGTGTGGGTAGGGTGTGTTGTGAAGGGAAACTTGAGATTCTGGGAACATGTGAAAGGAAAAACTCAAACGTCCTCAGAGGCCAGCCCCACTTTGTGAACTGATTTCCAGTGCAGCTGTGGATTCAGGCAGAGGAGGGCGTATGTTTCATGGGGAGCTCATCTTGGAAAGGAGACTGGGCCATGTGGGCAGGAGTGGCCTCTTCTGACAGGCATGATTTGTATAGTTCCTGGCCTGGGCTGAGGAATGAGAGATGGCACCTGGGCTCCAGGCCCCTGGGCTGGCTCAGTGGGGAAGAAGCCAGTTATATGCCTTCTGTCTGGGCCAGGCTTCCTGGCCTCTTCCTGCTAAGCTGGTCCTGTATGGAGTGGGAGGAGCAGACCAGAGTCCAGGCTAAGAAGAGAAGAAAGCTGCAGACCCTTCAGTCTTCCTGAAGGTCACTGGAAAAAGAGTGATTCCCTAAAGATGTAAAAGTCTTCAATTTTTCATAGTTAGGCATTGGGGGGGCTGGAGAGATGGCTCAGCTGTTAAGAGCACTGGCTGCTCTTGCAGAGGACCCAGGTTTAATTCCCAGAACCCACATAGCAGCTAACAGCCATCTGTAACTCCAGTTCTAGGGATCCAACACCCACTTCTGACAGGTACTTCACAACATGGATGACCTTACACACATTCAGGCAATACACTTATACACATAGAATAAAAATAATAAAATATTTTTAAAAAAGAAGTCCTTGGACAAACTGCTACCTTCTCTGTTCGAGTCCCCAGACTCTGGTGTCCTGTCTCCACACAGCCCCTGATGAGATGAATGACTCGGGGCAAGTGGGACCCCCCACTTGCAGGGACGGGAAAGGGTTTACTGTTCTCTTGCTCTGTCAGACTGTACCTGGGGTATGAAGGGAGATGTGCCTGGAAGGTGTACACCAGAAGGGGGGGCACGAGAGGTGTGCTGTAGGACAGGTCGGGACTGAGGTGACACTTCTCAAGAGAAGACAACACAGTGGCCAGCAAGCTTGGGATAAAATGATCAACATGACTAATCATCAAGGAAATGCCAATTAGAATCAGCACACATCTGGAATTCCAGCATCTGGGAAGCTGAGACAGCAACTCACTAGTTCAAAGCCAGCCTGGGCTATGTTGTGAGTTCTAGGCCAGCTTGAGATGCAGAGGGACACCCTGTTTCAAAATAACAAAAATCCAAGCAAATAAAAACCCACAATGAGATACCTCCTCAGTCCAGTTAGAATAGGTATTATCAAAGAGTCAAGCAACACAATTGCTGGTGAAAGTATGAGCCGGGACTCTCATACACTGATCAAAAGTAGCATAGCCATTATGGAACAGTGTGGAGGTTCCTGGAAAAGCATTGTATGTGAGAGATCTCTGTGCTCCTGCATTTACTGCAGTAATATCCACAACAGCCAAGACGTAGACTCAACTGAGATGTCCATCTATGGATGAGTGGCTCAAAAAAAAAAGCACATGTATATACAATGGAATAGTATTCCACAACCATAAAAAGGTGAAGCCCTGGTGTTTGCAGCAATGAAGACAGAACAAGAAGACATTGTATTAATAAAGAAGATTCCGAAAGACGAATAGCACACATTCTCACTCATTTGTGGAAGCTAAAACTGTTGATCTCTAGGGATTACCAGAGGCTGGGAAGATGAGAAAGGTTGGGCTATGGGTACCAAAACAGTTAGGGGGGAATCAACTCCAGTATTTTGGGGGCAGTACTGGGGATCGAACCTAGGGCCTTGTGCATGTGAAGCAAACACTCTACTATGCCACTGTATTGCAGCCTCAGCTCAGCTCTAATATTCTAGCCATGCCAAGGTAACTAGTCTACAAGGTAGCATACACTTCGGAATAACTTGAGAGTATATTTGAATGTTCTCACTGCCAGATGGATGGATTCTGGGAACGTGGAAATACTAATTCTGGTCTGATCATTATACACTGTATGCAGGTGTCTACATATACCACTCTACCCATGGCTAGTACACTGACATGCCAGTTCAAAAATGCATTTTCTGGAAAGGGATTATCCAGCCTCAGACATGCTTCAAACTGAACAGACCCTTCTGATCCTTGGGGCCACCAGACCTGGCCTTCATATTGGCACTGTGGGCCACTTCCTCTCACAGAAAGAAAGAAGTTAGCTCTTGGAAAGAGGGCAAAATACTTTGGGGGGAATAACACACCAAAGTTGCAGGAGTAGAGAGGATGTGTTGAGCAAGCATAGGGACCCCACATTCATGGACTGGAGGGGTAGAGGCTGTACCTGAGTTCAGATCCCCACTCTGACTCAGCATTCTGTCATCTGTAACCAGGGTGGTAATACTATCACAGTGCCCACCTTGGAAGACGGCTGTGAGCAGCCCCAACCGTGCACACCACTGCAGCCGACCATCTTAGGAGGCAGGCAGGTGCTCCTGGCTCTTCTTCTTCATTTTCTTTTCTAACACCCTGCTAGGGAGGTATTTATCATCTCCATTTTACAGTAATAAAATTGGAGAGAACTAGATAAAGTGGTTAGAATTAGGTAAACTGTGGGGGAACTTGACTGGAGATCTAACTTAATTACAGACCACCCTAGCCAGAACTCAGTCAAAATGTCCTTGGTCACAGTGAAGGAATCTTTACACCCAGCCACTTTATACCCAGTTATTGGGACAGCTGCTTTAGAGCAGTTACCTATGGGTATTTGCTTAGTCCCGAATACCCCTCAAGATTTATAGCCTGTACTTACATGGAGGCCAGGAGGGATCCATCCTAAAGAGCCCTGGCTGTCCTTACCAACCTGAGACCGTCCATTCTGTCTGTAGGTCCCTATGTGATGTCTGACTCTTCTTCAGAGAGACTCTGAGAGCATGGGACCCCAGCCCATGTACCTCAGTCCCAAAGCCTACTCACTCAAGAACAACTCATCTCACCACAAGGAAAGGGTGGAATGAAGGGGCCCTGTTGCCTCCTGGAGCCGTTGGGTTGCTCCAAGCTGCTCTCATGCTCTTGAGGCCTTCTTTGTTCCCTTCTTATTATTATATTTTATTTTTTATTCATGTCTGTGTGCCCATATGCATGCAATGCCTATGGAAGCCAGAAGAGGGCATCAGATTCCCTGGAACGGGAGTTACATATGGTTGTAAGCTGCCTTATGGATACTGGGGACTGAACTTGGGTCCTCTGCAGGGGTAGGCAGTGCTCATAATCACTGAGCTATCTTTTCAGCCCCTGTTTCCTTTTGACACTGCAATCCAGTGAGGAAGGAGACTGTGGACTCTTGGGATGGGGTCCACTTCATCCTATTTCACAGTTCCCACCCCACTGGCTCTCAGGGGCATCTCTTCATGGAAGACCTCAGTTCCTCATCTTATGCTAGGAGACTCTTATCTGTAGACTATTGCATTAGGTATGTGTTCCAATAACAGTGGCAAGACAAAAGAACCTGATTTTCTCTCTCTCTCTCTCTCTCTCTCTCTCTCTCTCTCTCTCTCTCTCTCTCCCTCCCCTGCTATTTAAAGAATATTTTTCCTCTTTGATTATATGCAATATGCTTCTATTTTAGAAATGTCTGGAACTACAGAAAAGTAGAATTATATAAGTGACCATGAAAATGAAGATCACCGGCATTCTGGTATAGTTCCTTTCCTGTCCCTTTGTCTATAAATTATTTTCTTTCTTTTCTTTCTTTCTTTCTTTCTTTCTTTCTCTCTCTTTCTTTCTTTCTTTCTTTCTTTCTTTTTTTTTTCTTTCTTTCTTTCTTTTTCTTTCTTTCTGAGGTATGGTCTTGGTATGTAACGCTGGCAGTCCGGGCATGTAGTCCAAGATGGCTTTGATATAAAATTTAAAATAATCATTACAAAGTTAGTCCCAGGTGAACAGGAGCCAGTCTGATGCTCATGGGTGGAAATCCCTGAGCTTTTAGACCAGCCTTGGGCAGACAGATACCTAGGCTTCTCATGAGTCAAGCCCACTCAGCCACCGCCTTGTCAGCTGACTCAGCACTTTATCATCTTCCCCTCAGACAGACTGGTCCCAGGTAAGAGCTGTTAGGAGACATGGCTTGCAACCCTGTATGACTTTCCAGTAGCATCCTTAAACCATCAGGGCTTAAACTCAGGTCTTTGGACAGCATGAGGCTCCTGATGTGAATATTTGATATGTATCCGGAAAAAAGGAAAAGCATCTGGATCTTGGGGGGGGGGGTGCAATGCTATCTGGCTTAGCCACGTCACTGGATGAGTCGCTTAACTCCTCTCCCCCAGGCTTCTAGACTTTCTGAGCCTCTGTCTTCTCTTCTGTAAAATGGAAAGAGCAAAGACTCCCAAACTTCTGAGAACACCACTTGTAAAAATGTTCTGAGACTGTGGAGTGCTGCCTACCGTGGAGTGCTCCCTACCTAGAAGCCAGTACCAAGGCTGTGCTGCCCCCCATCCCCAACGGTGAGCAGGCCCTGCCATCTGGCCAGTCTAACAGATAAGAATAATGGGAGCTGCAGGAGGCTGGCTGCATACATGCCAAACCCATGCCCTTTCCAAGAATGTGTGCCAGTGAGAACTCTGGCTGGTAACAAGCTCTGGCCACAGGAAGCCACCAGAGCCTGGGTCTCTGCTTTTCCGCCACATAGGCCCTGTCTGATTAGTACCTGTCTAGTTTCTTATCCCTCTTTCTAACAACTATAAACACCTCCTAAAGGCTCTGTCTGTAGGGATAAAACACCTGTGTGGAACTAAAAGACAGTGTTGGTGCCCATGGGTTCACAGCACAGAGCCCTTCAGGAAGCTGGGGTACTTTGCTTTTAGTTTCATCCACCACCAGAAGGTATTCTTAATCCCTGTTTCCTGTCTCATTAGCTGTGGAGGGCACTTCTGAGCAAGTCTACAAAGACAAGATGGAGGTAGGTGACTCACTCTAACGTTCACTGACTGCTGGAGGCTCGGATCCAAGCTGATCAGAGGGCCATCGGGGCGGCTGGAGGTGCTCTGAACTCCATGCTCATCTGGAAGCAGGTTTCCACTTGCCAGTCAAGGCCCTTCCACTCCCCCCTGCTGAAGAACTGCCCCCCACCTCACCCCAGGCCGCCCGTTACAACCAGAGCATCCTGGAACCTGCAGAGGTATAGAATGGATATGTTCCAGGACCCTGATAGGCTGTCTCAGGACCAGTGAGGATCTAGAGCTTTGCCTGAGGGTGTCAGGTGACCTGAAGCCACCAAGCACAGAGGCCAGTGCCTTACCTGCTACAGTCTCTAGGTCTACTGGGAGCTGAAGTCAGGCCTTAACTGTCATATGATATCCTATAATTTGAGTATCGAGGAATAAAAGGAGACCCAGGGTGGGAGACCCAAGGGTCCTCAAGCCTATGCTGTAGATTTGTCCTGGTAATAACAGGGTCTGATTGAAGGGGCTCACAGCATTCCTAGCCACGCAGTCCAGAAACCACAGTACTTTGAGGCTCTCTGTCTTCCCGGTATCCCCAGTGCATCAGCTAAAGAAAATGCCATTCTGCTTGCAGGTCTCCAGGAGCACTGGAAGTGACCAATGTGTTCCTTGGAGTGAGCACTAGAAAGGGACCTCACCAAGGAGCTTCCAGCCCCTTCCTTGCTTTGGAAACCTGACTGGATCCTGGAACCACTTCTGACTGGCCTTGGAAGACACAGGGAAAGGTGGATAATACGCCCTGTCCCTGCACAGCCTGCATCTAAATGGTTCTACCTTGACAACCATCTTCCTGATTGCTCTAACTGCTCTTGAGAGGGCTTCCAGATGGAAAGGAGGCACTATGTGGGCTGCCCTCTGCTGGTACCAAAACTTCCATAGAAACCAGGGCCTGATGGCCCAAGCCTGTAATCTCAGTTACTTGTGAGGCTGATGCAGGAGGATTGCAGGTTTGAGGCCTGCCCAGGCTGTAGAGTGAGTTTAAGACAAACCTGTGCAACTTAGCAAGATCCCGTCTCAAAATAAAACATGTTCAGCTAAAACCTGTGATATATGTGGCATGCATATGTGCATACTTTGGAGTGATGCATATTGGAATGAAAAAAAATAAAAAATAAAACATGTTCAGAAGGGGGGCTAAGAATATAGTTCAGTGGAAGAGTACCCTCCCAGTATCAATCCCCAGGGCTAGAAAAACAACAAATAGGCTTCCACTGAGCTGGATGTCTGGCAGTGTGTAGGGAAAAGCCCACATAATGACCAAATTGTAGAGTCTCAGTGTGTTTCCCTGGCCATGTGGGAGAAAGGAAAAATGTACACATGAATCTAACGGGTGCTGCGAAAGCTTGAGCCTGGGCTTGCATCAGTACTGCATAGTGAGGTATGCAAGCCACTTTCGCCGGTGCCTAAAAAATAGGCTGATTTTAAAAGTATCTTGATGGATAACAAGATGGATTAGAAAACCAGTAGCAGGAAGTCTTCGTTTATCTGCGACTTAGAGAGAACCCGAGCTGCCTCCAGCTCGAAGTGTTTTACAAATTGCCCTTGCTGGTAATTGGTCTCCGACCAAGGCAGAATTGTGTGTGGTGGTCCTCTGCCATTGTGCTCTCAGGAAGGCCATCTCTAAGCAGGTGTGCTGCCTGAGCCACCGGGCTGGGAATGCCGTGAACACCTCTACTATGACCCCTTTACTGGCTGGGTGTGGCCACATGGGCAGTTATGGCAGGGAAGGAGCATGGAGCTCAAGTCTGGAGACTCCTGCTGTCCCTCGAGGTCTCTTCTTGGCCTCTCAGGCCTCTTTGATCCTTGGTACCCAAAGTGCTGGTATGTCATATGATATTTACTGTCCTTTAGAATTTGTCGAAAATTCTGAATCATGGGCTACATTCCATCTGGTGGGACCAGAAGCTTCACCATTACAAGAAACCAGGGGCTCTGCATGCACACTGGGGTCTGGGGGCTGTGGCTTTTTCACCTGTGGGGGGGACCCTCTGCAGTCAAGCACTTCACCACCTTCCCTGATTCTTTCAAGGGTGACAGGTGAGTTCGAGCCCTGGCTCTGTCACTTTTAAGCCAGATCATCCTCATCAGATTGCCTGATTCCCAGGAGCCTCAGCAAGCTCATCAGTACGATGGTGACAATGACACAGGATCTCGTATGGATTGGAAAGAGAGTGGTGTGCAGGGATTCTCACTAGGTCTTGTTCTCTCTCTACCTCCACAACACACACTCTGTTGACTGCTGACAGCCCTGAGAATTCACAGATTTAGGAGAATGCTATGTCTGGGGGTGGCAGCTGAGATTAGCATTGTAACATTGGCAAAGGGACGTGGCAAGCCAGGGTTCAAATGTCAACTTCCTCATGCCCTCCTGCATTCCTCTCTGAGCCTATCCTGTCTTCCTGAAAATGAGGATTCGAGAAGGTGAGAGAACATGTGACAGTGAGTTGTGAGTAACACAAGTGAAATACCTGGCACACAGTAAGCACCATGACACATCTGTCACCACCTTCACCACCATCACCACCATCACCACCATCACCACCATCACCACCATCATTACCATCACCACCATCATCACCATCACCACCATCACCACCATCATCACCATCACCACCATCACCACCATCATCACCATCACCACCATCACCACCATCATCACCATCATCACCATCACCACCATCACCACCATCATCACCATCACCACCGCCATCACCATCACCACCATCATCACCATCACCACTTTCACCACCATCACCACCATCACCACCATCATCACCTAGCCCTGGTTGCCCAGGAGAGTGGAAATGTTCAGATATAAAGGATTTTTACCAATGCAAATATTCCCTGTGTCCACATCAAACAGCCTTTGACAGCCAAATCAGTCCCAGTTATGACTGCCCTGCTGTCTCCCATGAGATAGTCTGTGGTATCCACAGCTGTCCTCTACCTGGCTTGCCTCCAGCTCTTGGCCAGCACATTGTGGGTGGGGCACCATGAACTGCTTGGCTTGCTGTGTCCTAGCAAGAGACATGAGCATGCTCCACAGATCTCAGGCAACGTTCTCAGCCTAGATGGTGTCCTGGGAGCACGCTTTAAACAAGCATCAAAGAGTATCGAAGGCCATATCACACCCCAGGTGCTCCTGCCTGGGGCGTGGCAGACGCTTTGTGATTTGGAAAGGTTCCCCATGGCACCTTTGGTCTAAAAGATGATGGGACTAGGGGATGCCTAGCCAGCTCCAGGGACTTCTTTGCTGGTTTCCATTTGCTGAGAGGATTCTGCTCTGCTCCCTACTCCAAAGGGGAGCCCACAAGGAATGTGAACTTATTTGAACAGTAAATAAATCTGCTCCCAGAAGCAATAAAAGCTCAAATGAACCAGAAACCAATAAACTACATCTTTGGCTAATTGGAATATTTTTTGTTCTTTTGTGAAAAATAGATCAAAGTGGCTTAGTCTCAGGAATTCAGGGAGCAGCTTTCAGGGTCTGTTCCTGGGCCCTGCACGAGTATCCTGGGGCCCCGGAGCAAGAATCCCAGGTGCCCTGTCCTCTGGAGAAACCCTAGCAACCATACCCCCCCTCATCCTTATAGCACACATAAGGGAATGGTTTCTTCTGAGTTCTGAGCATTCTCAGCATCAAGGATCAAAGCCAAAGAGACTCCCAATCAATCAGATGCCTCATTTCCAGAGCGTTTCCCACCCTGAACCCTAATGCTTTATTAGAAATTTCAGGCCCCCAGGGCAGATCTGTCTTTTCAGGACTCAGCAAAACACCAAGTGGGCCTCTGCCTTCCTGGGCCCTGAAAGTGACTACCAGATCAGGAAGTCACCCGGCCAGATGGCCTCGGTCAGGTGTTATCTATGACCCAGGTGATGGGCAGGGTAGCTTACTGAGAGCGTGGGGAGACTTTGTTTCAGGTCTGGTTCGGCTGAGAAGCCACCATACATGCCAGTGACCAGTGGTTCTCCTGTGGGAGGATGTGACAATGCCCCACCTTCTCTCCCAGGGTGAGATTTACTGTGTGGTAGGTGTTGGGAAGTTCCTGGCAGGAATCTGTTTCACCTGTGGGCAGTAAAAGGGTCTAGCTGCTGTGTGGCTCAGAATCTCCTTCCCAGAATGCCTGCACCACCCTGACTTCCAGGCAGAACTCTGCTCATCAGCCTTGCCAAAGCCTTCACTCCAGGCATGATCAGTCATGTGCCTGTCTGGCAGCTCCTGTACACCTCAAATTATTAAGCAGCCCTTCCCATGCTGAACCCCGGTACTTGCAGCTATGATCCCCAGACTGAGAGCCCTTCCCAAAGTAGGTCACCTTGGAGCCCCACCATCCAGTCCAGTGCCAGCGCCAGCTCAGGAACAGAGGCCGCCCACTTGTTGAGTGAGTGACAGACCCAGCACTATAGACAACTGTGGTGGATGACAAGGGAGGGGGCTTCAGAGGCAAGTGCAGGCAGGGGAACTCCAGGACAGGAGCAGGAGACTCCGATGCTGACCAGGGAAGCATGGGGGGTCACCCTAGCATGGACTCAGATCCTTAGAGCAATCCTTGCTTCCTCCTTCTCTGTGGTTAGAGTTTGACTGACCCAGGCCCCGTGTAACCACACAGAGAGGAGCTCTGCCCTCCACCTAACAGGAAGATCAGAGATGCCCAGAACAGGAGTGGGCAGGGATGAGGGACGGGTCAAGGTGGGAGGACAGACCCTGTGTGGGAGTGGAGGTCAGAGTCAGACAAGAAGGTGAAGGGAGGGACGCAGCACCCTCTGTGTCTGGGTCCACTCAGGGTCACTCACCAGTTCCTTCCTGAGCCAGGTTATAGCCTCATCGATACTCTGGAACCCTTCCAGCTTGCCCGTGGACAGTGGCCCATCACCTCCGCTGGCACTCCTGGTGGGCGGGGGATGCTCTCTGGGCTCTCTTGGGGGTAGCAAAGACTCTCCAGCCCCAAGGGCTCCTTTCTCCAAGTCTGCTTCCTGCTGGGCAGCTGGCCTGGGGAAGGGCCATGTCTGTCCCTCTAGCCTGGCCTGCCATTCCAGGTAGGAGGGTCTACGGGTCTCCAGCCTCAGCTTCTCCGTAAGGGCCTTCAGGCTGAGAAGGTGGTCATCTGGAGGGGTGGCTGCCCCTGTGGGCCCATCTTCCTCACCCACTTCTTCCACTTGGATCTGGGGCACAGACATTCTCTAGTCTGCCCTGGAGGCCAGGCATGAGAGGTGGTGGGGCACCACAAGGGAGGGTGGGTGGGTGGTGAGACCAGGTCCCACTCTGCAAAGGCCTCACACGACTGTGGCTGCGGCTTCTGAAGGCACCCCTGGACCAGCAGCCTGTCTCAGAGGCTTGGCATCACCTGGAGCAGAGCTGGGCTGTGGAGTGCGTCTCTCAGAGCAGCTGTAGACCTTGGGGTCTATGATTTGTTCCGGAATCCTGTGGGGTCATGCTTCAGAGAAGGCAGGATCAGACAAGCGTCAGCAAGAATCTCAGAGATAGCTTCTGCCAAGTTCTATGCGGGCTGGAGGCGTGCTGGTTGGAGACAGTGGGAATCCATCAGCCGGAAGCTGCCAGGAGCACCCTCTTCTCTGGGGCAGGATGGACAGTGGAGCTGCAGCAAGGATAAGAGTGACATCAGTCCTGAGATATCACTCCCCGGAGGGCAACTAAGGCTCAGAGAGGTTCAGGGCCAGGGTTTCTACCTGCCTGTTCTGGACTAGAAGTGAAGTGATTCACCAACTTCATGCAGAGGAGTCGCTAAAACTAGGTGGTGTTTGACCGTTTGTAAGGCCATTCCACCTCTATGATCCCAGAGTTCTCAGAGCAGGTCTAGAGGTTTGTTTTTAATCCCCATTTTACATAAGAAGAACCAAATTCCCAAGAGACTAAGTAACTCACCAAGACAGATCCCTCAGCAAGAAACAGGGACCAGCCCAGGTCGTGTGAGTCTGAGAGCAGGTCTCTTCTCTGGGCAGGTCCCCAGAGCCAGCTGGTGGTCCAGGTGAGCCTCTGAGGAGACTTAGGGCAGGTGTCCACTGCTCCCTGGCCACCTTCACCCACTACAGCCTCCACCCCCGTCCACGCTCAGCTTCCGGCTCCAACAACATGTGACCTCATCTCTTCAGAGAAGAAAGAAATAAACCCACAGTTGCTTCAGGGAACAGGCTGGCTGCACTGGAGTTGTGCTGTGAAACTGAACAAGGCTTGTGACTCAGTCTTTCGGAAAGACGTTTCTCACGTTTACATAAAGTAGCCATTCAGCAGCACCACCTTGCCAGGGCTCTAGCTGGATCTGATCCGGCCATCTCATCCCTAGTGAAGCCTGTAAGCTAAGGCTCCTACTCCAGCATGCCAAAGTTACAGGTAGAAAAGTAGCTCTGAGTTAGATACAGACCTGAGGAGCCTCCCAGCCTCTATCTCAAGGGCATTTGAGCAAGGGTAAATCAGGGTAGGAGATGTGTGACTTTAACTTGGGTTTGGAAAACAAAACAAAACAAAACAACCATCTGCGCTGAGCTCTGAACATGGAACTGATGTGGAACAAAGTCCAAGATAATGGCTCAAATGGAAAAGCAAGGCTCTCAGCAGCCTGTGAACCCACCATTCTTGTGAGGAAAAGGAGGAAAAGAGGGCTGTTTGTGCCCTGCCTCCAGGTGACAGGAAGCAGTCACGCTGCCTCTTCAAAGGCACCAACGCCAGCTCCCACCCCTGAAGATGATCTGCCTTCTGTTCCTACTCGTTTTCTTTCTGGGAATGTTCTGTCAACAGATACTTACATAGTGGGGACTCGGGCTTCTTTCAGTCAGCGTAGTACGCATGAGAGATACACTGTGTTTTGTGTATTGGCATTTTATTTTGCTTCATTTCTGAGTGAAGCATTAAATAGATGTAATACAATTTGTATTTCTACCTGTTGAAGTATATTGAACTGTCTCTGCAGTTTAGTGACTAAGAATAAAACTAGTATAAAAAGTAAAAATAAGCCGGGTGTGGTGGCGCACGCCTTTAATCCTAGCACTCAGGAGGCAGAGGCAGTCGGATCTCTGTGAGTTCAAGGCCAGCCTGGTCTACAGAGTGAACTCCAGGCCACCTGGGACTAAAGGGAGACCCTGTCTCAAAAATGCCCCCCCCCCCAAAAAAGTAAAAATGGTGATGTTTGCTTGGAATGATGGGAACTGGGTAGACAAAGGTGAGATGGCGGTTGAAGGGGCTGAATTAAGGTGGAGGTAGGGAAACAAATAGGCAGGCTGGGGCACCTAGGGAGGGTGTGCGGTTTCTCTCAACAGGCATGAATGCTCAGGAAGAAGGTCAAAGTGGAGCTTTCTGCTCTGGAAAACTCCTACAACAAGCCTAGGCTATGAGGAGAGGATAGGGTGCTGCCCTCCCCAGGCTCTGAGCCCTCCCTTACAAGGGCATTATTATGGAATGATGAAGAACATTGTAGCCCACGAATAGCAAAGCAACCCAGCTTCACTTTGCGCCCTCTCTGGGTAGGTGGCAGTGCCTTGAGAGACCCAGACCCCTCCCAGAGTCTGTCAGTCTGGGCCCTGGGACTCTGACAGCAGCACATTCTCAAGTTCCCAGGAGCTCCAAGCACGCGGTGAAAGATTGGTCTTCTCTTTAGCGATGATGGACTCAGGATCTGGTCCTAGTTCTAAGCTGCCTGAGCCTCAGTTTCCTTGTGTGTAAAAGGGTTGATGCTGCGATCTCTTTCTGTCTGCTCACTTGTGAACTGTTCGTGTGCTTGGAGACACGGGACTCCTGAAGCTCGTTCCCTGCAGTGTCCACAACAGCAAATCTGATGCCCTGGAGCAGCTTTCAGGGGCCCCTCCCAGGCGCCTGCTGTCTGTTTTGCTGAGGTGGCAGAATCCATTCTGAGTGCACCTGGGGTGGCTGAACCCCACAGAGCAGCTTCCTTAAGGACAGGGGAGTTTTTGTTACCGCCAGCAGAGCTTTTTGGAAAACATCCAGTTCAGACAGGCAGATGAGCAATGTCCTGCCCACCAGCATCCTGTGAGAGATAAGGGGCTTTCCCATTGGGGTAGAAAACCACTGGAGTCTAACTATGTGGCTTTGTTTTAAAGGTGCTTTGTTTTTGGTGTTTCTGAGTCTGTTCAGAGAAGCACCATGGGCTAAGTCAGCCCAGGGGCGCCTTTGATCCACCAGCTTCACCTCTGTGCAGAGTACCTGGGTACACTCTGGCAAGTGGGAGGTACCCGTATCACAGAACAGGGTCACGGAGATGGGAGAGGAGAAGTGCCTTTTCTGGTCACAGGTAGTGGCCAGCTGGGACATGGGCACACAGCACCGTGTGATTTCGAGTCAGCCTCTTTTTACCCTGGAGCCTCAGGTTCAGAGC
The DNA here is from genome assembly GCA_009823505.1 of Rhizomys pruinosus. Classification (NCBI taxonomy): domain Eukaryota; kingdom Metazoa; phylum Chordata; class Mammalia; order Rodentia; family Spalacidae; genus Rhizomys; species Rhizomys pruinosus. The sequence goes on from VZQC01010441.1 coordinate 55,248, forward strand.
TGGAAGCTGGCTGTCAGATCCGTGACCGGGCTGTGGTTTTATGACCGACCACCCAATGCCTCGCTGTCCTTATCTGAGAAGTAGGCACAACCAGGCCCAGCTGTACAATCTGCAGCCAGGACTCAGTGCAAAATGCAAACACCCGGCTTCTTGTTTAAAAAAAAGAAAAAGTCCTAAGAATTTCAGGATGATGACCTCAGAGCATTAACTAGAGGGAAGGTCCCTGTGTTATGCCTGAGGATAACAACACCTCACACTGAGTTATGTGTGGGACTCAGGCAAGGTAAAGCACAGAGCTGTTTATAGGGCACCTAGTATGCAAGCAGCTTAGATAATGTTACACTCAAAAGTATTGTTAAGTGACTGTAAGCCATTGGTGCCACACCCCATTCCTGCAGCACTCACAGAGCTGTTATCTGTGGATCCTCCACCTGTTGGGTGGCCTGAATCCATCTCTTCACCCTTCCACCTTTCTTTGGAAGCCCACAGACCATGGTCGGCTCACCCCACCTGCCCTACAGTTCTGCAAGACCTTGGTGAAGAGCAGGCCTGCTAGAAAGCCAGCTCACTCACACACATGCTGCGCTGTTCCCTCCTCCCCGGCTCCAGTTTGTTTGTTTGTTTATTTAATTTATTTTGGTCTTGTTGAGACAAGGTCTCCCTGTAGCCCCAGCTGTCCTGGAACTCACTATGTAGACAAGGTTGGCTTTGAACTCACAGAGACCCACCTGCCTCTGCCCCTTGAGTGCTGGGATCAAAGGTGTGCACCACCACGCCCAGCTTGCTCCTGTTTATAATTCCCACCCACAGCTTATTTTGGTGGGTGACCTGGGTCTCCTGGTGTATTATGCATACGGACACCAGGGCTGGGCTACAAGCTGGCTTCTGGTCCCAGCACTGCTGATCACCAGGTTCTGTCTCCTGTGTGCAATGTCTCCAGTAGGAGCTAACAGAATCAGGCGTGAAAGCTTTTTGCAACTCTCTGGGGCTGGATGGGAAGAATCCCATTATGAATGAGGTGTGGAGGAGAGGTACGGGTAGCTCCAAACTGGGGACTTGCCATTGTGGAGTGTGGGGTGGGGTATACCTGCAGAACCCCTTGTCCATACCAACAAACCCAGACGAGAAGGTCTTGCTCCATTCTCCTAGACACCAGCTAGTGTTCCAAAAAGTGCCACCCCCGAGATGCCCTGGGTCTGAAGAGGCCCAGAGGGTTTCTTCTCTTCCTTGCAGCTGGGTGTGAGGGCTGAGCTGGAATGTCACCCACACATGCCCAGGAAACCAGGGGAAAGATTCGTCATCAACTGCCCACTTAGTGGGCACTGACTGACTTCATCCTGAACTGGAGGAGAGGTGCTGGCTGCGTGCCTGGGACAGGGGCCATCACTGGACAGCTTCTTGGGTGGGCAGAGCAGCAGGAGCCTTCTGTCCTTCTCGATAACCAGGATGTTTGTTTAGGAGCCTGGACACAGAAAGAGTCCTCTAACGTGCTGGACAACAGGCTCTCCATCTAACCCAGGTCCACCGGGAAGCACACAGCAGAGGAGGAAGCTAAATGGTGTTCCTAGGCCCAGAGCATTGGAAAGAGAAGACAGTCCCATAATCCCACCAAGCCAGGGTGTATCCCACTCGGAGGGCCACGCGCATCAGTGAGGACAAGCCTTGCCGGTGCTCCCCGCTTCCTGCAGTACTGGTGTGTGAGGGCCCGGGGACCCACTCTTTACTCGGGGATGCTGTTCAAACATGTTCCCTGGCTTCTGGGATAGTGCAGGAGGCTTTGCCAGCCATGACATAATTCCTCAGCTGCTGGAGGAGGTGGGTGGGTACAGCCCCATCAGTCAGCCAACACCTTGTCTCATTATGAGCTAATTTGTTCATCTGGAAAACCTTCAAACCCACTTCCCCAGTGGGCTTCCCCGGGGTCTGTTGACTAACCCCAACCTCCACTCTTGCTTGTTCTTTCCACTAGAACTTTCTAGTTCATTTCCTCCGCATGAGACACAATCTTTCTAAATACCCCACCCAGCTGTCCTGCCCCAGCGAATCCTGTGACTTTGTACAGCTGCTTTCTTCTTCCTCTTCTTAACTTCAAGAAGCTTTCCTTAATCTGTCCTGGCTGGGTTATGTGTTCCGGTGATGACAGCACATGGGGAAAACAATGATGTCATCACAAGATTAGAGAGCACTTACTCAGAGCAACCACACCAGGAGTCATTCTGAAGTCTCTGCCTGTCCCAACACATGAATGCTCACAGAGGCCTGTGATGCACAGATTATTGGCCTTGTACAGATGGGGAAACTGAGGCACTGACGGATGTGGGAGCTTGCCTGAGGTCACAAAGCTGGTCTGTCCGTGGTGCAGCTGGGGCTTGAAGTTCTGTAGCCAGGCCAGTTCCTAACCACTGGGCTTCCTGCCTGTCTTGGACAACTGCATTTACACCAGGGTTTCCTTGATGCCTCTACCACCAGATTGCACTGTTCACAGAGTGAACCGGGACTCTGACATGCTGGGCAGCAGGCTTCCCACCAGGACTCTGATCTTCAATGTAGCATTTAAAGCAGTTCTGCCCTCTGTAATCAGCCTAAAATGAGAGGGCCACTAGGCAGACCCTGTCTTATCTCTCCAGCCCACACAAGCTCACATGTGTGCTAACTGGATGGGCTTAGACGTGCAGCCCCTGGGTGTCCTGTGACAACACCTTCTCTATCTGTTCTCCTAAAATGCCACCTACCCCTTCCCTGCACTGACTTCAAAGTTCCTGGACACTAGTGTGCAGCCTCCTCGCGCCCCACCTCCACCCCCCAGGCAAATCAGGACTATTCCCAGCGTGTGCTACATACCAGGACTTTAAACTGGAGCAGAGAGGACCTTCTTGGTGCTCAGTATTGTATAGGGTCATTTCTACCTGGCACCTTTCATCCTTCAGAAAGCCCATTCCCCCTTTTCTGGGGGGGAGAGGGGTCTCACCCCTCAGCTCTTGTGGCACTGTCAACTCAGAGGTGGCATGCAACTTAACTGAGCTACTCAGAGCACTCCTCACTCCAAGCTGGCTTTGCTGTCAAGCAGCCTAGGGGTGCTAGGAGCCTCTTGCTCTCACAGGGAGAGCAACCACTGCTATATAACACCAGGCACACAGGATAGTTTGAGGCCCCAAATTAGGTTTTGTTAGAAGCCACTCCCTCTGGCCATGACATGGCTGTTGCCCTATTGAACACTCAGGAGCTGTGATTATGCACAGGAGACCCATACAAGGTTGGGTCCTTTAGTGTTCTGTCCTGGGAGGGAGTACTCATGAGGCCCTGTGGGTCCTGAGGTATATATATAAGCAGGTGACAGATGGCGGGGAGTCATAGAGAAGGAGCCCATGTCCCTACTGTGACTCCAGTTTGACTCACTGGCTTGCAATGCTAGACATGGGTATATATCACTTCTTCGGTCTGTCAATGGTCCCCACCTATGGCGAACGGACAAATGTTTGTTTCCCCAGGAAAAGTTCACACGACATAGACTTTGGTTATATGGCCTTCAAATTCTCCTCTGGGACTTAAGCTACCTCCAGCTGGGTTTTGATATTTATAACTGGACACCAAGAGCATGTATCGAGAACAAAGTAAAAGGACGTGGTGCTCGGCTATTGATAAATGGCCTTTGTTTCTCTGACATATCCATCCCCTTCCTTTGCTGTCTGCAGGGAGCGCCCATGTTGTATAGAGCCACAGGCCAGCCAGACACACTTTGTGTTTGTTCTCTTCAACCAGGTGATCAGCCCCCCAGCCTCCCTCCTCTGCCCACGCCCTGGCAACTAGGTATGAATACGTGACTTGATCTTAGCCAGTCCGGGACTCAAGCCTGGGCTCTGAATTTGGCTTGTAGGTGAGACCCAGGTGGCTAAGATTTACACGTGGCCACACAGGTGCCAGCTCCAAGCAGAGCTGGAATGAGATGATGTTGCCAATGATCTCTACTGAACAACTGGGGCCTGGGGAGGGTGGCGTCCGACTTCTGGCACTGCCCGGGATCTCCCTGCCTTTTCCCTTGGTCTTTATCTCTGGCACCCATGTGCCTGCCTGCCAACCTCATGACCATGTTGCCTACACTCAGGAGCCCTGGCTGGATTGGGGGGGTCTATGCAGCTCATTTCCAAGAAAAACACATATAAGAGCCAAGCAGTATCACAGAATGTTGTGACATCCAGAAAGCTTCTCTCCCACATTTCCATGTGTCCCTCAGAGAGGGGTGGCACCTGAGGTTGAGAACTGTAGGGTGGACTGTCACCGTCTTCCTACCAAAATTTTACTGAGTCTATCTGCATTCATAGTTATGTTTCTTAATTTACAGTCAACAACCAGCAGAACAGTTTTCCATATCTGGTAATGTACACTGTCTCTGCTTCTTCCAGCAGAAATGCCATCACCTGCAGGGCTGACCTGGAGACCTCTTTTGGAGACTGGGCCCCCTGGGGATACCTCAACCAGATGACAGTCCCCAGAGCAAGGAGGTCTGCCTAGAACTGGCCCTACCACAGCAGATTCGCCTCCTATAGCTGCTCTGTTCTCTACGGAGTTCAACCTCCTGCAGCCCCTCTGCTACCAGGCATTCTCACAATGAACTCCTGAAGTTGCCCGGTACCTGTTTTTTTCTTCTGCCTGAAAGGTTGACAAGAACCCTACTGCTCTGGGTTCCTTTTACCAGTTGGAGACAGAAAACTTTGGTCATAAAACTCAGGCTCATGAACAGCAATGAGCAACTGGGATGCTCCCGAGGTGGGGAGGAGAGGGGGCAGAGGCACGGTGTCTGGAACATAGGAGCAGAGCGTTCCTCTCCCAGCGCAGGCACAACAATGATGTCACCCTGTAATAGGGAACAGGGGCTTTGACTGCTTTGAGCCCTGCATTGTTCTGGCACTATAAAGAACCCTGAAGTTCTTGGGAACAGGGACATGCTGGGGACAGCTGGGAGTTCTCCACCCTCTGCCTGCTTCCCATGGCTGCCCACCATACCCCTGAAATCCTCACCCTATGCCCAAAAGCTTACCCATTCCCTTTACCCACTTCCTTCAAGCCCTTGAATGTCTTTCTGGGAGAATGCCAGTTGACATCCTTTATCTTCTAAAATGCAATAAGGATTCTGCCCTAGCAACTTGCTGCTAGGTGATATTTATTAACACAGTCAAGACAGGCACTTTGAGGAAACATCTCACAGGATTCCTTGTGACTGCGTACTGTGATTACCTCACTGTACAGGTAAACGGAGGCACAGAGATGAGAAGGAGCTAACAGGGCAAAGGTTGGACTCAGGTAAGTGTGGAGAGTTAGAACAACAAAGCTGAATGGAAGGCCAGGCCCTCTCCCTTGTTGTGTACCTCAACAGGCTGGGCTCAGGGCTCCTCTGGCAGACACATCATCCTGGAGACGGCTAACTCAGTCTTCTCGTATGCTGGCCAGTCCTGCCGACCTTGTCTCGAGTACCAACCTGACTGTGACTTATTATACACAGCAATGTCCTCAGTTGGGCAAAGTGAGCTGGGGATTCAGTGACCAGTACCATGGCGACAGCTCACAGCCTCCCACCTACACTCTTTGGGACTGCTGCACTGGCTGTTTTCCAGAACACACCATCTGGACAGGCCTGACTACCTCCTTTCTGGATCCTACCCATGTGGAAAACTTCCCACCTGGCTTTGTTACTTCATCCTCTAAGAAGCTTCTGGAATAAAGAATTGGCCACACCATGGATAGGCCCCCTCAAGATCTGACTTTCCTCAGCATGGCTCTCCTCAGCAAGCCTGGCTCTCACACCCCAACACTGTCTGGCTGCCCACTCTTCTGCAGTTGGAGCCAGGCCAGACCTGGATAGCAGGCAGAGAGAGGCTCACATGTGAGCGAGTACAGGAAGTCTGTGTTTCTCTGCTGAGTGAGCCTGCGTGTCACCGTGCCGTAAACCCCACCAGAGAGCTGTGGTCTGGCTGAGGACCACTGTCTTCCACCTCCCTATTAACTCTCTAGGTCAGGCAGCTCCACGGCCTCTTCTTCCTCCACCACAGACTGTGTTCTGAGGGGAGCTGAGGACAAACGGGAGACAGCCTGAGCTCACGTTCTGCTCTCCTATGAGGTCTGGGCTCCTGTGGAGACGAGGTTGTTGCAGAGCCAGGCACTGGCTGAAGTGAGGAGGGAGAAAGGGCTCTCTGTGCTCTAGAGCAGCTTCCTCAGGTGACAGACAGATCCATAGGCTGGGACCTTCCAGGACAGGCAGGCTTTTCTGACTGTGTTTGATCATAAACCCAATGATTATCTCACATTGAGAGCATCAGGAGACAGAACCCTATACTATCCACTCAGACTGAAATATGACCATCACACTTGGCAGACAGGCCCCAGCACCGACCAGCACAGGGTGAGAGAGAAGGGGACATAGCTCTGATATCCCTGTGCCCCACAGAGCTGCTGATAGAAGCTGGGCACTTCCCAGAGCCCTCTCCCTCCTCCTTGGAGTTGCCATGGAGACTGAATAGGAGGGACACCCGCTGATCTGGCCCTCTGCCAGTCATCTTTCCCCTTCCCGGGCCCATCTTCATTCCAGCTCCTGTTCAGACCTGTTGTTGGAAGACCTGGACTGGGGAGATGGCACTATGCAGAGGCTAGTCCCTGGCCCTAATTCTGTGTGTCTATCTTGCTGAGTGTGGTGTGTGTGTGGTATATGTGTGTGGTGTGTGTGTGTGTGATGTGTGTGGGTGGTGTGTATGTTTATGTGTGTGTTATGGGGTGGCTGTCTTGTTGAATGTGGTGTGTGTGTGTGTGTGTGTGTGTGGTATGTGTATATATGTGTGTGTGTTTGTGCGTGTGTTGGGGTGGCTGTCTTGCTGAGTGTAGGGTGTGGTGTGTGTGTGTGTGTGTCTGTGTGTGTGTGATGGGGTGGCTGTCTTGCTGAGTGTGAGGTGTGTGTGTGTGTGTGTGTGTGTTGGGGTGTCCATCTTGCTGAGTGTGGCGTGCATGTATTGTAGAGTGGCATGCTGTGTATGTGTATTAATGTGGTAGGAGGTTGTCTTTTGTGTGGATGTGTCAAGTGGTTGTCTTGCTGGATGTGTGTGAAGCGAGTGTGTGAGCATGCTGTCTATCCAAAGCAACCCCAAAGTCACCTGGGTATTGCCTGGATAGTTCCTTCCTGCAAAAAGCACAGTAAGAATCCATCCCTTCCTTCCAAAGAGGATTGGGTACCTCTCTAGGCAGGGTTCTTTGCCTGATCTAGGTGTCTCTAGACTGAAGTCTCTGTTGGCTGCCGTTTCCCTCTGGGCTGGGGTCTTCCTCGATACGCAGGGTTGGCAGTGGAAATACCTGAGTTTAAAGAAGATTCTACATCCAAACATCTGTGTCTATACCAAAGTAACCTACCATAATAATTAGTACTATTTAAATATCTATATATCTAATTGCTTGTGCTTCATTAGTAGGATTGAAAGGTTATTCCTGAACAAACTGTCAGCCCATGAAAGGAAACAGGCAGAACCGGTCAGAGTCCAAAATGACATCTCCAGAGAAAGTAGACTGTTTTGCTTCTTGTCTACCTGTGCCCCTTTTCTAAGCCTAGGGAACAATCTGTGGAAGAGGGGGCGTGGTAGAAGGTAAGGGCTGCGATTGGGGTGAATGGTGAAACTACAGCAATGTAGACTGGAAGCTTATGTGATCAACTTGATTGAACATACAAGCCCCCCCAGCTGGATGGTGGGACCCATGGGCTGTGTAGGTTTGGGCACAACTGCTTGCAAATTGGTTTTACATGAAGGATGCTTGTACTCAAAACTTATTACTTATTGTTAAAAAAAAAAAAGAAATAAATGAAAGTAAATGTAAAAAACTAAAATAAAGTAAAAATAAATTAAAAATAAATAAAAAATAAAAAAAAGAAGATTCTACAGTTGTCCACAGTGCTACTTTGGATAAGCCATGTGCTTCTTGGAACTTGTATGGTATAGGAACTGTGTGCTTGTGTGTAGGGGGTTAGCTAGCCTTTAGTCCAGCTGAGGGCAGTCTTGATGCTAAGTCTGAGGCCCCCCAGGACCTCCACTCGGGTTCCCAGCATCTCCTTCAGAGATGGGAACGAGGGCTATCTTGGACAGGCTGGGCCTTGGGATGGGAGAAGGGTATCCACCCCAGGCCCCACCCTCCTGGGGAGACGTGGCCCTCATGTCCCACAGAGAGCTGTCACTGAGCTCTCTGTGAACACATGGATGCCTCTGCTTCTTGGGACAGCTTCTCAGATCACAGCTGCTTGGTGGGCTGACAACCCCATTTTGGAGCCTCATCTCTGCATCAGGTGACAGAACCGGCTTACCTGTGTTCTCCCAGAGAACTTGGCCCAGACAGGCTGTTTTTCAGTGTCCTGTGTTGATGACTGCCCCTTTATTCTGGATTCAACTCTTCCATCTGAGTACCTGAAATAATATCAAGCACAGACATTTTCAGTTGCTTAGCACTGCACTTGATCACCTTTATCTCCTACATAGAGAGGCCTTCCTATGTCTTAGACCCCAGAGAAACCTCAAAGTAGAGCTCTCACCAGACTGGCCCAGGATCAGACAGCTCCATTAATGGGGCCGACTAGACTTGGACTTGAATCTTCTGACACCAAGCCTTCCTTCCACTGTCTAGGAAATGGGGAAGCTTGGCTTTGCCTCGCTGAGACATTATGAGGGGAGAATCTATAAAAAATATTTGTAAAGACCTTTTCGAATGCAAATTCAGTGCTGAATAATTGATGGGCTTGGCTCCACAGGCCTCCTGCAGACGGCTGGGGGTGTGGAAACCTTTGCTTTCATTTTGATCAGTGAAAAAAGTTGCCAAGGGAATCGCTGAGAAAGATGCATGCTTCGCTATGGTTCTGAAGAGGCTATGGCTCTCAGGAACCATACAGTAATTTACAGCTTCCCTGGAAGGATAGAAGGAAGCATGGCCTGCTGCAAGAAGGTGCTGTCTGCAGGGGACACCCAGAGTCCTCACTGCATCCCCTCTGTGGCCCTAGGGAAAGATTTCCCTGGCCGGTGAGAACGGTGCCTGACCTCTGAGAGTGGGAGGAAACGAGCAGAGAGGAGCTCTGGGACGTACAGAGAGTGCAGTGGTGCTCATCCCAGGGGGCCTTGAGAAGGCCGTCCACCTCGGTCCCAGCCAACTGGCCCATTGGACACAGGACTTCTCTGGCCAAAGACCACGGTGGCACTAAGGAAGAAGGCACAGAGTGGCCTTTAGAGTGAAAAACAGAACCAGCTGGACTGTGTCCTCAACACAGGAACAGCAACCGTTTCCCAGAAAACCCAGGTACCCCTTGACAGCAGAGGACACTGAGACACACCGGAGAATGCCCTAAGTGGCATGTGTCCCAGCCTCCTAAACAAGGCGGGAGGGCTATTCAAATCCATGATAACACACTTTAACTTCAAATAGGCAAAAATCAACAAAGTTCAGTTCTAGTGGGACTTGTTTCTATTTGTTTTCTATTATACTCTCTAAGTTCCAAGGTGCAACAATTTTGCAAGGATCTCCTTACGAGGTTTCCTAGTGCCTGCTATGTTTACTGAGGGCACATGACGCCTTCATGCCTGGTCTGGGCCTGCTGACTGCTCAGGGATTGGAGGGTCTTACAGTTTCCCAGAGTTTGGATGGGACAGTAAAGGAAACAATGGGGGGTAGCCCTGCTCAGAGTGTCTAGGGTGGGGGCCCGCTGTACTGAGCGACTGAAGGCAGGAGAGAAAGTGGTTGTACGACCATGTACCCCATTGTGTTAGCAGGAGCTGCACCTTCCGGGCTGCTGAACCACCTGAGCTTGCAACTACGGCAGGAAGGTACTACAGCCAGACACAGGACAAGTGAAGGGTGGGGCAGAGGAGGGTGATAGAGACTGGGCGCCAACTATGATTGACCTGTCAACCTCTTCGGCTTCAGGTTCCTCACCCATGAAATGGGATCATGAGAGAACCAACTCCACGGTATGGCAGGATCAAATGAGATAAAGTGTATGTGTGTTACTAGTTCCACCTTTGATTAGACTGCCACCTCCTGCCCTCCACTGTGTCTGGTTGGCATTGTCCTTGGCCTGACAGCTGGGGAAGCAGTGTCCCAACCAGGAACACTCAGTAAAGCATGTCTGCATGTTCTCAGATGGACAAAGTGCCAGGTGAATGTGAGCTTTCACTCTGCACAGATCACATGCACTCCTCGTCGGCCCTGACCAGACTCGGCCCCTTGAGGGGAGGGCTTCGTTATCAGCATCCTCCAGGCCGTGCTCTTCTTGATCCTAAAAGGCTTAGAAGGTAAGACGAGGTGCTCAGGTCAGTTTCACCAGGCTAGCTGCTGCTGAAGCTGCTTTCAAATGGAGATCCCCCTCCTTCTGGGGCTCACAGCAGGACACCCCCACTCCAGGAAGCTCCGCCTCCTCCGGAAGCAGGTAGAGCAGGTGTGCTGCTCCCTGGGAGCACCAGAAGTCAGCAATCAGCAAAGCAAACATGGACATTTGGGGGCAGCTGGACTTGGAAGACTAGTGAGGTATCCAGAGGAGGAGTGATGAAGGTACAGGGGCAGATGACAGGGACCTCACCAAACCCACAGAGTGGACTCCCTGAATCTGCTAGAGCTCCTTAGAAATAAACACGCAAGTAAAGAAAGATGCCCCACGCTGCTGTCAGACCTGCTTTCATTCAAACCTGGTACCGGGCTTACCCATCACTCTCTGCCATGTTTTCCACCAGCTGCTGCCAACCAAATAAGCAGACAGATGAGGCGACAGCACAGCCAGCCCTGAGCCCAGAGCAGTTACCTTTCTGACCACTCGGCTTATCCTGGTCATGCCTGTCTCGTCTCCCAGGGTAGGCATCTGGTGTCACTTCTGACTTGATGGGAGATAGGGAAGGGCCCTGATCAGAAGTCCTCATTCTGAATCTTTTCACGGTTTCTTGTCCTCCCCACCTTCTTCCCAACCTTCCAGCTGCCCTTAATTTGTGCCCAGCCAGGGCTCAGAGGCTCTGCCGGCTTCCTGGAATGAGGAAACGCTGCCCCACCTTCAAGAATTAGAACTGTGGCCTCTGCACTAGCTCATGCAAGTCTGCCTTTCACCTGGAAAGTAAGCTTTGACCCAGGATGGCCTTCCAGGTCCTAAGCAACACCCCTGGAAGGCAGTTCTGGGAATCCATTACTAGCTAGTGCCCACACTAGGATCAGGGTATCCAGAAGAGAATTTTCAGTCCCACTGAAGAAGGTGGGGGGCTCAGTCTACCACCTCATGGAGAGAAAATGAATCCCTGTCCCGCTGGGTGGCACTCTGAAAACGGCTCTGCAAAGGCAGCAACTATATGCCAGGGGCTTCTCAGAGGGCTCAAGCCATGAAGAGGGCCTGATGAAAGAAAGCTACCTTGGAGCATGTTCTCTTCCCGGATGCCCAAGGCAGCCAGGGTTACTGTGCACAGAGCTGCTGCTGAGGCAACCTGCATGGCAGCATGGTAGAGGGTATGAAGCAGCATGACTCCGACCCCTTTTTCCTTTGCCCTCTTCTCAGAGCAGTGGTGACGGTTAGTGGGGATAGAGCCCATCTTTAAGGGGCAGTGCACTTTTGTCAGTCCAGCCCTCTGGCAGCTCCGAGGGGATGCCCATTAGCAAGGCTTACCTGCTGCTTCCAGTAGCCTCTCCTTCCTGTTTCCCAGGAGTCCCTGCCTCTTTTCCATCGATCTCTCCCTTCCAGGCCTGCTTCATAATAAGTGTGTCCTCCTCCCTCCTCCCTGACTTTCTGTGCACTTGGATTTGAAATCCCAGGGTTTTTTTTTTTTTTTTTCATTTTTGGGTTTGTTTTTTTTTTAGATGGGGTCTCATGTGGCTGAGGCTGGCCTCAAACTTGCTAAGTACCTCCAGGTTCCTCCTGCCTACAACTTTCAAATGCTGAGATTACAAGCATGTGCCACCATGCCCAGTTTATAGTGCTAGAAATCAAACCCAGGGCTTTACGTATGTGAGGTCAGCACTCTAGAAACTGAGCTACGTCCTCAGTCCAATCCCCCTTTACTAGTACCATGTGAATCCCCCTCCCTAGTTCTGTCAACTAGATTATCATTTGTTGTCGGCCTTTGTAAGAAGCAAGTGAAATGCTATCACCAGACAGAGCACAGCTCCCTGAGGGCACTGGCAGCCCCAGATACCCTTGTCAGGCTGCCATGGTTTTCTACAAACAAGATGTACCCGAACCCTGCTCCAGTGTGTGAGGAGCTGAGGCTCAGTTTCCTCCTTGGTGACTGGGTATTCTGAGTACCCCTCAGCCCCTCCTGGAAGGGAGGCCAAGCTGGTGGAGATGGAAGTAGGGACCAGTCTATTAGCAGAAAACCATGCCTGTAGTTGGGGGGACAAGAAGGACTGTGCAATCTATTAGCAGAAAACCATGCCGTGTAGTTGGGGGACAAGAAGGACTGGAGAAAGTACACAGAGTAAGGGGTCTTCAGGTAACTGGTGATGAAAAAAGGGGGGTCCTTCTGAGGCTGGCCAGGCCTGGTGGCCAAATCTGCTAAGTTTTTGATACAATAAACATCTTTGCTAGAGCCACAGGGTCCCCTGTGGCAGGAAAGCTTCCTAGGCTATGAGATGAGCCCCACTATGTAAGTGAAGGGGCATGGCTTCCTCCTGTCTTTGGGCTGTGGTAGACTCCCTGAAGCAGTGGTCCTTTCAGGGTATTTCTGGAATCCTGGGAGTTAGACACCAGGAACTACTCCAAGTTATGTTGCCTCTCGGAATCCAAATGGAAGACCCACAATGTCCCCTTAAATGGTGGCTTTTGTGAGGTTCAAGTGACCAAGGATACATCTGGTTCTCAGTGGTGGTCAGTAGAGACTCTTGGGAAAGAAGCCTGTCACTTTTGATTTCTGCAAGTACAGCTTGAAGCTGCTTTGCCAGGCTCTTTAAAACCACGCTGGCAGGCTCCCCCACCCCAGGATGCCAGCAGACTCTCAGGTCCCACAGCCACCTTGGCTTTCCCAAGACTTTCCCCAGTGGTTCCCAAGCCCAGGAGGTGGGGGGGGGGGGGACGGGGACGGGTACTGCTGCGTGGTGTGTGGAGGGAAGCTGCTTCAGAGCTATGACTCCCGATGTGCACGAGTTCCTCCTTGGTGGCTGGGTGCTGAGTACCCAGGATTCTCTAGGAATGGCAGTTTGTAGACACTCGATTGGGCATGGGGGGTGGAGGTATGAAGCCGGGGATACCAACCTGGAACCAACCCACTTTGCAGGGGGTCCCCAGAAAAGCCCACCCATCACAGAGCTGATGCATACACACATCTGACCGGAAGGATCCTTCCCGTTTGTTCCGACTCTATGCCTCACCTGCTCATTCCCTAAGTGACCCTGACTGTGCAATTCCCTCCGTCTCCCTGGCTTCACCCTTAGAGCACAGTGGACCCACGTGCCCTAGGCCATTTCTAAGTTATCGATCGCATCCTTAGAACTCATCTCACTGAGTACAGGAGGTGGGCATGAGGGTCAGGAGCCTAGATCTGGACCAGAGTCGGGGTGGGGTCCTTCCCTCTTAAGACCCAGCACCCCAAGTCCCCATCCAGAATATCAGCCCTGAAAGAGTCAGCAGGGAACTGGGATCTGGGGTGTGGAGTCCATACCTGACTGCTCCAAGCCTCCCCGAGGGCCTGAGCCCCTAGGAGCAGACGAGGAGGGGCTGCTCTGTGCACCAGGTGGCCCCCCCTGCAGGGGCTGTGGAATCCAGCGGTCCCCCGCTGCCTGCTCTGGGGACCTGGGAGCCCTAGTCCCTTGGCCAGCCCACCGCAGGCTACGGCCCCTGGGAGAACCGCGCGTGCCAAACCCACCTGGTGCGCCCCCGCTGCGTCCGGGGCTGCTGGGGTCCCGGCTCCGCCAGCCCGCGCCCGCCTTGCGCTCAGGCTCCCGCCTCCCGAGCTCCTGCGAATTCTCCGCACGGTCCTTTTTTGAAGGGACGTGGGGATTTTTTTTTTTTTTTTTTTTCTTGGTGCGTCAGGACGGTTGCCTAGCGATGGCAGAGCTATTCGGTCTCTAGCCTTTCAGGGGCTACCAGCCACCCATTCAAGCTGCAGCCCATCGGCCGTCCTGGACCGCGCTGGGTCCTAGAGACCCCGGGTTCTCCCTCCCCACGCAGGCCTGAGCCCAGCCGGGCGCCCTCGCCAAGCCACAGGCAAAACCAAACTCAAAGGCCTATTTTTTTTTTTTTTCATTAAGCCCAAAGCCAAGAGAGTTCTCCCTCAAGCATGAAGACGTGGCTTTGCCTGGGTCAGCAGTTGGCTTGCTGGAGGGGCAGAGGGAGCAGCCTGCTCTCCACCCACAAAAGGCTTGGGTTCCTAATCCCAGCAGCAGCCACCAAGCCTGTGGCGTAGCCTGATAGAGACTCTATCTGGGTATACGTGGGCAGCTCCAGTTTAGCTCTCTGAGATGGGAAAACTGAGACTCAGAGTTCATGCCAGTGTGCCAGACCCCCTACCCCCACCCTGGCGCCTCATGCTTGGGTGTTCAGCGGCCGCTTTTATATTCTCTACCAGGATCAGCCTCTGCTCCTGAGATCCAGCCCCTGCTCCAATGGACCCCTGGAGCTGCAAGCAGGGTTCATGAAGGCCAGAGTCCAGAGCTGGGGCTGACCTCCCCGTAGGCCTTTCAGGCCCAATCCTGGCTTCAGACTGGGGGGCTCTGAGCCCCCAAAGGGTGCCACTTCCCCCAGGAACCCGAGGCCCCAAGGTAACTGCCAGGAGGTGGTCTTGTCTCAGATCTCACAGAGCACCTTTCCTCACTTCCCTAAGGGGCAGAAGAGTCTCTCGAAGCTGTCTAGCTTTGGGTCCTCTATCTCATTCCCCAAAGGCATTCTCTGACTCTTGAGCCCTGATAGTGTGCTTTTGGGGGTGACACTTGCCCTCTTCTACTATGCTAGAAAGGCACTTGAGATGACCTTCAATGCCCTGCACACCCATCCCCAACCAACTTTTACGCCTTGACTCTGAAGGGACTGAACAACAGTGTTCAGATGGTCAAGTATCAAGTTAGGTTCCACTACCTCTGCCGGGAGTGCTGTACACAGTGAGTGCAGTGGTCAAGAGGCATGAGGGGACTTGTTAGAGCTCAGGATGAGGTGAGAACCTCTTGGGAGGAGGTGGCTCAGTAGTGGAGTGCAGCATATTCCAAGGATAGTGTATGTGTGGAGGGTGGGGTGGGATGGGGTGTTGGGGGGTGTCAGATGTGGAGATGCAGGAGATACTGCACTTGGAGAAGAGGAGGATGGAAACTACCTCCCAGGACAACAACCCTGGGGCACTAGCCAATGGTTTGCCTGGTTGCCGCTCATCCAAATCACTTGCACTACTCCTCCCTGGAGTGTCACCTGGAGTCCTCTCTGCTCACCTGTTACAAGCCAGGAACTGTTGTGAGTCGCAAATGGGTTGGAAGCAGGGCTCCCCTGTAACAAACAAGCAGGCCTGGGGGGGGGCATGAGGGCTTTCCTTCATACTGCCAACTTTGCAGGTCACCCTATGTGCAGTTGTGTGGAGAGAGACTTGGCCTTCCACTTTTGAGGTTTTAAGATTGAAACTAAAATGGCTCCCTGCCTTTCAGAGTCACTTCAGATCTGTTTTCCATCCATCCAGTAAAGACCTATGAGTATTTTCTAAACACTAGGTCCTGCTTTAGGCCCTTGAAAAGCAACTTAGATAAAAAGTCTTTGATGTTGAGAGGCTACTGAGGGGGGTGGGTGGTGACACCCCTCCCTTCATTCTCCAGAGGGCAATTAGGATTCCATATCTGGGGCCAGAGTCCACCTGCTTCTGCCATCTGTCCCCAGAAGAGCCTTTTTCCCACCAGGGGTTAATACTGTGGCTTTTGAGAGGAGGCGGGAGGAGTTCCCCTGTGCTGTGTTTCTTCCTTTCTCTCAGAAGAGGTCCCTGCAGCCAGGAGGCTGGCTCTTGTCCATCAGGGAACATGTCAGGTCCATTAGAGGCTAGTTACCCTGGGCATGGTGCGTACACCTGGTTACTAGGAAGATAAGAGAACATGTTGGCGTTGTTGCTGGGGTCAGGAAAGGGACAGATGCCATGTGAGCCCAGGTGAGAAGAATTGGGTGTGGTCTGTAGGAGGGGAGTGTGGGGGCCAAGACAGAGGGAGTGGAAGGGCAGAAATTCTTTGCACAGAAAGGAGCCCAGCATGGACGAAGTCAGAAATGGAGGGAGCCAGGGGCCTGCGGTGGTCTGTGGAGCAACCCCCAAGACAGTAGGACTAGGAAGGGAGATCATACACAGCTAACCATTTTAGGGAAGCTGGAAGAGGAGAAGTGAAACAGGAGGCCAGTGGTCACATGTTTTCCCATTCGCTGGAGGCAAGAAGTGAAGGTGACCCAGAGTCTAGTGGGGGCGAGAGCCAATGGACTCAGCAGAGGTTCGGAAGTTAGGTGGGCCTGGGTAAAGTCCTGGCCCTGATGGTGATTGATGTGTCTGGAGCAGGCACTAAGGTCCTCTGATACCCAGTTAACTCCTGGACCTGAGTTCAGTCCCCAGAACCCAGTGAAAAAACTAGGCATTATGATGCATGCCTGTGATCCTAGCACTAGGGCTGTGGAGACAGGCAGATTCCTAGGACTTGCTGGCCAGCCCACCTAGCCTGCTCGATGAATTCCAGGCTGACAATAGACCCTGTATCAAAAGACAAGGTGGGGTCTGGAGAGAAGGCTCAGTGGTTAAGAGCACTGACTGCTTTTGCAGAGGACCCAGATTCGGTTCCTAGCACCTACATGGCGGCTCACAACTGTAACTCCAGTTCCAGAGGACTTGATGCTTTCTCTGGGCATCGCATACACCTGGTGTATTTACATCCAAGCAAAACACTTGTACACATAAAATTAATTTTTTTTAATTAAAAGAATACAAATCAGGATGTTGCCCGAAGAACCGTGATCATCCTCTGGCCTCCACACTCATACACATGCACACACATTTGGACATACAGCACCATACACATACCTGTACACACATGAACATGTAAACCCACACAAGAAATGGTCACCTTTGGCCATTTCTCCATGTGGCCTCTTCTGTGGTCTATGAGGCTCATTTGGAGGCTGGATTGTCAGACTGAGAGGTCCCTCTCCCCAGTTCAAATCTGTGTTTCAGGAGTCCAAGGATATAAAATCAGACCCTGGCCTTTGAGGTTGTTATAAACATGCATTTGTCAAGGCAGCATGGAGGAACAAACCTCATTTCAAAGTTTATAAGCTTAATTTACAATGTTCAAATATTTAGACACATGGTGCGTGGGCCTCTTTTGATGCACTTGCTTTGGGCCTTTCAAATGTCAGGGATGGGTGTGATCACAGCCTGTGGTGCTGGTTTTGTTTAAGGAGCTAATGCCACACAGCCAGGCACAAGCTGGGGCTGTCCTTTTCCCTCTCATCTCTGCTCTGGCCTCTTGGAGCTTACTTACTCTTTCCTCCTGTGAAATCTTAAAAGAATCAAAATTGAGGACATGTTTCTCGGCCCGGTGTCAGCAACTGCATAGACGTCTCCCCAGGACAGGTAGCATTAGAAGAAGCCCAGCAGTGTGCTACGTAGCCCCGATGAGGAGGGGACATCTTTCTAGACACAATGGCAAGTATATCCTCCATGCAGCTGGACTTCCCTAAGGATGGTAGTAGCCCTGGAAGGAACAAGAAGATGCAGGTTCTAGCCTCAACCCTGTTACTAGTTAGGTTAGACCTTTTTTCATTAACATTTTATTAATAATTTTATTTTGTGTATGAGTGTATTGTCTGGATGTGTACAAGGGCACCCATATCATGCAATGCCCGCTGAGATCAGAAAAGAGTGTTGAATCTCCTGGAAGTGTAGTTAGGGATGGTTATTAGCCATTATGTGGGGGCTATGAATTGAACCTGGGTCCTCTGCAAGAGCAGTCAGTGCTCTTAACCATTGAGCCATCTCTCCAGCTCACTACATCCTTTTTTTCTTTTAAAAAATATTTTATTATTTTTATTTTATGTGTATGTGTGCATTGTTTGCATGTATACAAGTGCGCCTGTGTTATGCAGTGCCCACAGACGTCAGAAGAGAGCCTCAAATTCCCTCTGGAACTGAAGTTACAGACTGTCATTAGCTGCCATGGGGATGCTGGGGATCAAATCCAGGTCCTCTGCAAGAGCAGCCAGTGCTCTTAAAACCGCTGAGCCATCTCTCCAGCTAGCTCACTACATCCTTTTTTTCATCAGGAACAAGTGATTCCACCTCTGGCATCCTCTGACTCCAGTTCATTGGTACTCCGTGGCCACCATTTGGAATCCACTAAGCTGTCAGTGGCAGGAGGCAGTTCCAAAAATCCACATAGCAGGATGGTTTCCGTTGAGACTGCAAATCTGGACCAGCAAGAGGTCAAGGAAGTCCGATGGAGAGAAGCGGCTTGGAAGGAAGTCCGATGGAGAGAAGTGGCTTGGAAGGAAGTCCGATGGAGAGAAGCGGCTTGGAAGGAAGTCCGATGGAGAGAAGCGGCTTGGAAGGAAGTCCGATGGAGAGAAGCGGCTTGGCAAGGCCCACATGAGTCAGCTTTGAGACACTG
This sequence comes from Rhizomys pruinosus, assembly GCA_009823505.1. NCBI lineage: Eukaryota > Metazoa > Chordata > Mammalia > Rodentia > Spalacidae > Rhizomys > Rhizomys pruinosus. Next base: position 73,830 of record VZQC01010441.1, read on the forward strand.
ACGACGAGGCCGGAGAGAAAGCTTGCTTGTACTAACTGCTTCTCTCTGTGGTTAAAGACCTGGCAGAAGCAACTTAAGGGAGGATTTATTTCAGCTGCTGGTTCACAGGATTACAGTCCGCCATGGCAGAGGCTAGAGTGGGTGGAGGCTCCATTCATGGTGGTAGGGGCATAAAACAGTGGCTTCTCATGTGGCAGGAAGCTGAGAGCTTAGACCTGAAATGGGGCTGGTCTGTAATGCTTAAGTCCTGTCTGTGAAAGTCTATCTCCAAAAGTCATCTACCCTGACAGTTCTTAAACCTCTCCCAATGTGCTACCAGCTGAGGACCAAGTATTTAATCAAGCACATGATCCTGTGCTGGGCATTACAAATGTGGACTATAACATTGCTTGTCCTGAGCCCTGCTTTAAACTCAGTGGGGTGGACCTGAACAAGGAGTCCAGGGCAGAGGTCCAGCAGGATGCTGCCTCCATGGCGCAAGGCGGGGGAGGTCCAGCGACTTCTCCAGCTCCACAGCCCTCTTCACAGAGGGCCAGCAGCCCAGCGGTGTTGGCTGACAGAGGGCCTGGTGAGCTGACTTCTCCCCAGCCCCCCAGCCAATCCCAGACAATGGATCTGAGAATGGTTGGAGGGAAAGGGAGAAACTGTCACCTACCTAAATCAACCTAATCATTCTGTTATCAAGAAAATCGAGATGTCAGCAGGGGAGTTAGAGCCTGAGGGGAGGCAGACGGGGAAAGGTACGAGTGTCTGTGTCATGCAGGGAGCCCAAGGGCAGGGGAGGGGGCTCTGAGTACGTTCCTCCTCAACTCTGAGGTGCTGGGAAGGGCGATCCTAATGATTCTGCAGAGTGTGGTGCTAACCTGCTCTGTCTCTGCTTCATGCTAATGGGCAGCTTTGGGGAAATTTGTCAGGCTTTACAGCCTCAGTTTCCTATCTACACACAGGGACTATCTTCCATTAAGCATGATTGTGTGGATTAGACTAAATGGCTTTAAATACCTAGCATATTGCTTGATGGGGCGCAGCACACACTAATGGTGTTCTGTACCCTGTGCTTCCCTGGAGACCACCTGAGAAAGTGCGTGCCTTTCGCCCAGTCTAGGTTAATGCCTAACGAGTTACTAACTACTCATCCCCTATGTTGGCAGTACCCAGAATCCCATTTGGAATCTGACATTGGGAAAACAGAACAGAGCAGAGCAGAGTCAGGAGCAGACAGACATGCCTCGTGGTTCGGCCATGGGATGGAGTGCAGAGTATAGAGTCTTCCAGGATGAGACTGCAGCTGGCCACTGCTGCAAGGTCAGCTGCCATCCTGCAAGGAGCAGGCCTTCGTTTCTGCTTTACACAGAAGCTGGAGTCCAAAGGGGGGAGGGGTAAGGGAAACACACACGGGGGTGGGCTTGCATGAGAGGCTGGAGGGAGACTGAGGAGTGCATAGAGAAATCACTTCTGCAGGAACCCGCATGAGCCATCTCCAGCTAATGTTTCAGTTTAGCACACAGTCAGCCCTTGCAGTGGGTTTGTGGACTGGGCGGGAAAGAATGAGGAAGAGCAGGAAGGGGAAAGGTGAAGAGGGTGAAGAAATGGAGAAGAGGAGCAGTGTGGTGGTTTGAATGAGTGTCCCCCATAGGCTGTAAGTATTCAGACATTTGTCTCCAGTTGGTGGCACTGTTTTTGGAGGTCTTAGAAGGTGTGGCCATGCTAGAGGAAGTACGTTATTGGGGGCAGGCTTAGTGAGTTTAACAAGCCTCCTGGTCTCCAGTTGCTCTCTCTCTGCTTCCTGTGCTCATTGCCAGATGTGACCCTTGGTTTGCTGCTCCAGTCTCCAGCCACCATGCCTCCTGCCACAATGGACTCTAATTCCCTAGAACCGTCAATTGTAAGCTCAAATAAACTCTTCCTTTTATAAGTTCCTTGGTCATGGTGTTTTATCACAGCAACAGAAAAGTGACTAATACAAGCAGGAAAAAGGGAAGAGGGGAAGAAGAAGAAGAGGGAAGAGAGGAGGAAGAGGAGGAGAAGGAGAAAGAGGAGGGGAAGGAGTAGAAGGAGGAAGAGGAAGAGGAAGAGGAGGAGGAGTGGAAGGAGGAGGAAGAAGAGGAAGAATAGAAGGAGGAAAAAGGAGGAGGAAGGAAGGAAGAGGAGGCAGGATTATACGGGAGGGATATATTCAGAATGTGCTTTATTCTTCTTAATAACTTGGTGTCCTGGAGTCAAGAGCTTTGAAAAGCACCTGGATCCTCTGGATGAACGAAACCCTTTCTCTTCTGTCTCCTTCACAAAGGCTTTGCTTTAAGTGGGCCCACACACAAACACATAATTTAACATTTTTTAAACCTTTAAAATACCTGTTGTAAGCCTCCTTCTCCAAAAGACTTCTTGCCCTCATTTTTGCAAGCTACATACCCACACAAGAGCATCCGTAACCAACTCTGAGATTGGATTCCCCCCCGCCCCGCCTTTCGACTCCAGTTGCTGCCCCTCAAGGACTGTTCCCTATATCACCCAGGACAAGCTGATAGTGGGACACACTTCTCCAGTCATCCATTTCTTACCTGCCTGCTCAGGAGGCTTCAAATTCTTGAGGTCCAGGATGGTGTTATATTTATTTATGTTCTGGAATGTTCCTGGTGCCCAGCACAGGGCCAGAATGTGAAAGATTCTGAAACAGCAGTGCCCTGTGAGGGTCGGGTGGCTCACTGGTACACATTCTTACTGCTTCCTGTCTACTTTCCTCTGTTAAAGAAGACCTGGAGGAAGATGGGCGGACCCCAGGATGCAGGAATGTTCTGGATAGACATTTCTTAATGAGCTGGGTGGAGGGTGAACCGGGCCTGTTTTACACTAGGAATGATCAGGAGGAGAACAGAGGCCAAAGCAAGCAGTGAAAAGCCTTGCGGGCTCCTTACTCACCTTGGGTGTGGGATGGGGGTTGGCCACCGCTGGCCCACTGAACCGATTATAGATTTCCCTACTGTTCTTTTTTTTTTTTTTTTTTTTGTCTTTTCAAGACAGGGTCTCCCTGTAGCCCCAGCTGGCCTGGAACTCACTCTGTAGACCAGGTTGGCCTTGAACTCACAAAGATCCGCCTGCCTCTGCCTCCCGAGTGCTAGGATTAAAGGCGTGCGCCACCACGCCTGGCTTCCCTCCTGTTCTTAATGGGCCTGTAGGACCACTCTTTTTTTCTAAGGAGCTAAAAGGAATCTGTAAATTATTTCACCCCCATTTCCAGGAAGTCAAGAAGGGGTAAACTCTGAGATATCTGTTCTAGTCAGAAGCCTGTCAAAGTGTTTTCTGCTCGGTGGTTACAACTTGGAAAACTCCACAACTCTGACCCTGTTGTGTCCTGGCGTAGCCAGCTGAGTTCTTTGCACCTGGTTTCTGCAACCCTGTAAGCTAGAGCCGTACAGTGGAAGGAAACAGGGCCAGGGCATTTCCTGGACCTGACATCATCTTTCATAGGCCAGTACTTTTGCCTGAGGGAAGGAGACGATAGGCATTTTCAGGCTCCAAAACCTTGATTAGGCCTGAGTCACTCTCTCCATAATCTGGTTTGGGAAACTGCTTTGGACTGGAGTGTGGAGTGAGGCCAAGATTTGTAGGAAAGAATAGAGGTGTGGGAAGGGAGGGGTCTTTGAGAGCAAAGCAAGATTCCCAGCTCCATGGGAGGCTGAAGTGCAACCAAGGGACCCAAACCAGGCAGCCTAGCGCTGAGATAAAGAAAACATCTAGAATTTGTACACTCCAGGCCTAGCCTGTGTGCTCCCTGCAGAGGCTGCTCCGCAGAGCAGGTTAGGGATGAAAGCTGGCTGCCCAGGGAAGCAAGGGAGCTGTGCTCTTTCCAACAAAGAAGGCAGGCAGCTGAACGTCCATGGCTGAGGAGAGCTAGCCTCAGACAGGAAGAATGAGGGTGAGGCATGCCCTCCCCTGTGGCCCCTCTCTGAAGGGAACATCCTCAGCCTTCCTCTGCCTACCATTGTGCACCAAGGCCCCCTTCTCTTTCCTTTTTGAGGTCCTCTCTTGCATCTGGATCTCTCTTGGAGCCTTCACTAGTTTTCTAACCCCTTCTAGAATGTTCTCTTTTCAGAAAAGTGTCCTTTACCTTGGTAGATCTAACTAGGGGATTTCAGGGTGTATGTAGAATGCTGCAAAAACCCTTGCCTATTCCCACAGGTCCACTTCTGACAGTTATTGCTGTAATTGACACACAGTAATTAACCCAACATTTGGTATATCTATACCTTTACCAGTTTCAAAACATGCACTTAGATTTTTTTATTTGGAAATTTTGGTATTCACTGTGGTCATGTTTCTTTTTAGATGTGGGGCATTTCAAAATAAATACGAAATGAATGAATGAATGAATAAATAAATAAATAAATAAATAAATAAATAAATAAATAAAAATAGTGTTATCCAAAACTGAAGATCCAAACCTGAGCACATACAATTTCAGCCATCTCATATTTGACAAGGGGGCCAAGAAGACACAATAGAGGAAAGACAGCATCTTCAGCAAGTGGTGTTGGCAAAACTGGATCACCACTTGCAGAATGAAATTAAACCCCTACCTCTTGCCCTGTACAAAAGTTAACTTCAGGTGGATTAAAGACCTCAATGTGAAACCGCAAACTCTGAAGACGATACAAGAAAAAGTTGGCAGCAGACTACAAGACATAGGCGTAGGAAAAGACTTCCTAAATCACACAGCAGCTGTGCAAGAATTAAGGTCGACAATTGACAAATGGGACCTCATTAAACTCAAAAGCTTCTGTACATCAAAAAACAATCAAGGAAGTGAAGAGAAATCCCACAGAGTGGGAAGAAACCTTCACTGCAGAAACATCTGACAAAGCATTGATTTCCAGAATATATAAACTACTCAAAAAGCAAAGAAAAAAGAAAACAAATGACCCACTCAATAGATGAAGCAAAGAACTGAACAGAGACTTCACAAGTGAGGAATTAGAGATGGCTGAGAAACGTCTTAAGAAGTGTTCAGGTACTGCAGATGAACAGCTGTTGGGGCGTGCTGCGTGTGTGCTGCTACCTGGGCTTGGCCAGCCAAGCCTCGGCTGTTTCGCTTCTGTCCACAGAGCCACTGCTCTCAACAAAGCCAGGGCTCTCCGGATCACCAGGAACACGAAACTTAATGCTGAAAATCAGGTCAAGGCCAGTATGGCAGGCGCCAAGCGTGTACCTGTGGCCACCGCTGCCGCCTGCAAGCCCGGGCTGAGGTGGCACACAGCTCTTGGAGATATTGGTAACAAAGTCAGCAAACAGCTGCAAGCAAGAGGGCCTCTGAAAAAGGAGGCCAAAACTTCAGCTATTGGAAAAGTTAATGCTAAAAGACTGCCAAAACCTCTGGAAAAGGTCCCTATCTGTGAGCCGGAGCCTGAACCAGAGCCTGAGCCTGTTATTAAGGAAGAAAAACTTTCTCCCAAACCTATTTTGGTTGATACTCCCTCTCCAAGCCCAATGGAAACATCTGGAAGTGCCCCTGCAGAAGGCTATCTATATCAGACTTTCTCTGATGTAATTCTTGCAGTGAGTGATGTGGATGCAGAAGATGGAGCTGATCCAAACCTTTGCAGTGAATATGTGAAAGATATATATGCTTATCTCAGACAACTGGAGGAAGAGCAGTCAGTCTGACCAAAATACCTACTAGGTTGTGAAGTCACTGGAAACATGAGAACCATCCTAATTGACTGGCTAACACAGGTTCAAATGAAATTTAGATTGCTGCAGGAGACCATGTACATGACTGTTTCCATTATTGATCGGTTTATGCAGAACAACACTGCGCCCAAGAAGATGCTGCAGCTGGTTGATGTCACAGCCATGTTTATTGCAAGCAAATATGAAGAAATGTACCCTCCAGAAATTGGTGATTTTGTTTTTGTGATGAACAATACTTAACACTAAGCACCAGATCAGACAGATGGAAATGAAGATTCTCCGAGTTTTGAACTTCAGTCTGGGGCACCCTCTGCCTCCGTACTTCCTTCGTAGAGCATCTAAAATTGGAGAGGTTGATGTTGAGCAACATACTTTGGCTAAATACCTGATGGAACTAACTATGTTGGACTACGATATGGTGCACTTTCCTCCTTCACAGGTTGCAGCAGGAGTTTTTTGCTTAGCCATGAAAATTCTTGATAATGGTGAATGGACACCAACTCTACAACATTACCTATCATACACTGAAGACTGCCTTCTTCCTGTTATGGAGCACCTGGCTAAGAATATAGTCATGGTGAATCATAGACTCACAAAGCACATGACTATCAAGAACAAGTATGCTACATCTAAGCATGCTAAGATCAGCACTCTAGCACAGCTGAACTGTACACTAGATCATAATTTGGCCAAGGCCATGGCAAAGGTGTAAATCGAGTTGGAGTGCTACATCTGCAAATACAATTGCCACCATGTGCTACCTGTACATAGTCCACTTTACTTGCTTTTTAATAAAGGTTGTGACTCTTTGCTTCTCATAATTTAGCTTGTTTTAATGTGGTTGCTTCCTATTTTAGGGTAACCTAAAAGTTGTCTAAAAAGGATGGTAGGGAATATTACTACAAACTGCTTTTAGTTGAACAGGATCCAACTACTGTATATAACTACTGTATATAACTGTGACCTGTGTGTTTATGTGCTTGGCCCTCATTCTGTGTACCTTGACTGGATCTTAAACTAGTCATCTTGAAAACTTTTTCTGTCTAGTTCTGGTTTAAAGTCTACGTCTACAACCTGTCCCCCAGTTCCATTTTTCTCTTTCTTCAGGTGGTTGCTGCCCATCTCTAACCACTGTCTCTTGAGCTATCAACTTGAACATCTTTTTAAGGTTTTTTTTACTTGGAAAAGTAATATACATTCTAAGCGCAGTTTCCATGTTATGTTTATTTGTTCTTGTTAATTGGCTTGGGAAATAGGAAGTTCAAAATAAATTAAAAAAAAAAAAAGAAGTGTTCAGGCTGGAAAGATAGCCTAGCAGTTAAGAGCACTGACTGCTCTTGTAGAGGAGCTGGGTTCGATCCCCAGCACCCACATGGCAGCCAAGAACCATCTGTAACTCCAATTCCAGGAGAACTCCAGTTCCAGGGGAATCTGAGACCCTCTTCTGACCTCCGCAGCATTGCACGACACGGGTGCACAGACCTACATGCAGACAGTACATTCATACACATACAAAAATAAATAAAATTTTAAAAAGAATAATTAAAAAAAGAAGTGTTCAACATCGCTAATAATTAAGGAAATGCAAATGAAAACCACTTTAAGATATCATCTTACTCCAATAAGACTGGCTAGGATCAAGAAAACAAATGATACCAAGTGCTGGAGAGGTTGTGGGGAAAGGGGAACACTCATCCACTGCTGGTGGGAATGTAAACTCGTACAGCCACTATGGAAAGCAGTGTGGAGAACCCTTGGAAGACTTGGAATGAACTTGCCACCCGACCCAGCCATACCACTCCTGGGCATGTACCCTCAAGACTTACGCCACCACAGAGATACATGCACGGCCATGTTTATTGCAGCTCTCTTCACAATAGCAAGGAGCTGGAACCAACCCAAGTGCCCCTCAACTGACGAGTGGATAGAGAAAATGTGGTACATCTACACAATGGAGTTCTATGCAGCAGTAAAGAAAGACGACATCATGAGCTTTGCAGGTAAATGGCTGGAGCTAGAAGACATCATGCTGAGTGAAGTAACAGTCCCAGAAAAACAAATGATGAATGGCATCCCTCATCTGTGGATGCTAGCACCAATTACCTAATTGTATGGCAAACTGAGCAATGTCAATGTGATCTGAAAACAACTGTGCTCTTATATTGTAGAATCCCTTAAAAAATAACCAAATAGACCAAAAAAAAAAAAAAAAGCCAGGCGTGGTGGCACACGCCTTTAATCCTAGCACTTGGGAAGCAGAGGCAGGTAGAGCTTTGTGAGTTCAAGGCCAGCCTGGTCTACAGAGTGAGTTCCAGGACAGCTGGGGCTACAGGGAGACCCTGTCTCAAAAAGACCAAAAAAATATAAAAAATAACCAAATAAAGAAAAAAATAGTGTTCTCACCCTATCAAAGTAATCATCATTTACATTTCAAACACCTACAATGAATTGCTGCACATATTTCACCCCATTTTCTTCTTTACAAAATTTTGATTTATTTTTGTTATGTGTATGAGTGTTATGCCTGCATGTATGTAAGTGCATCTATGCATGCAATACCCATAGAAGGGAGAAGAGAGTATCAAATCCCCTAAAACTGGAGTCCCTGATAGTTGTTAGTGGCCATGTGGGTGCTGGGAACTGAACTCAGATCCTGTCCAGGAACAACAGCCTATACTCTTAACTGCTGAGCCATCTGTCTAGCCTCTCTTCTTTTTCTATAATGAATGCTATTTTTAAAAGCTGGAGAGCTCTTAACCACTGGGCTGGAGAGATGGCCCAGTGGTTAAGAGCATCTCTGTGCTTCCGGAGGACCTGAGTTCAATTCTCAATACTCTTGTTGAGTGGCTCACAACTACCCATAACTCTAGCTCTAAGGGGATCTTACACTTCTGGCCTCTGTAGTCCCCTGCACTCAAGTGCACATAACACATACCCAGTGAAAAATAGAATCTTTAAAAGCATGCTATGGGCTGGAGAGATAGCTCAGGGGTTAAGAGTGTCCACTGCCCTCCCAGAGGACCTGAGTTTGGTTCCCAGCTTCAGGGCATCAGACTCTCTCCTCTGTCCTGTGTAGGCACTCACATGGCATGTATGCATGGGACACACACACACACACACACACACACACACTAAAATAAAACAGACATAAGTAAAAATAAAAGCATGCTGCTCATAAGCAGTTGATTTTCCTTCAGGCAATATGAACCTCTGGATGAGCTGAGACCTTCATTTGGGGTGTATTTTCCCAACCTGTTGCTTTGCTGTGCCTGAGTGTGTAAGCCACCTGCACATATTCATTGTATTTTTATAATTTTGTCTGTTTCCTCTACTAATACAATGTCCTATTGAAGCAGGTAGAAAGTTGGGAAAATTATGGGGACAAAGGAAGGAAACAAGCCCCCTCACCCAGGGGTCTGCTTGAACCCTCTCTCCAGGTCAGAATCAAGAATTCCAATACAGTTAGCAATACTTCCTATGGCCTTTTCCCTTCCCAGCTATGAACATGCAGTTTTCCTGAGTTCTCAACAGAAACCTCCTTTACAGTAAAAAGGACATGTCTGGAAGCCCTCGTGTAGCTCTGGAGGCTCCTGGTTTTGTGTTATTGTTCTGCAGTTATCCAAGGCACTGCCGGAGCCACCCAAAAAGAAGAGGAAAATGGGGGCCGGGGAGATGGTCAGTGAGACAAGCATGAGGCACCGAGTTCGACTCAAGTAAAAGAAGACAAGGTTGTACATACCTCTGGGGGTCTGAGACAAGCGGACTCTGAGGACCTGCTGGCCAGTGGTCTAGTCAAAGCAGCAAATTCCAGATCCCATTAGAGACCCTGCCTCAAAAGCTGAGGTGGAGAATATCTGCACACACACACACACACACACACACACACACACACAAAGGGGAAAGTTAGCAACCCTGTGAGATGGGATTTAAAAGCTATCAAAAAGGAATTTGTGGCTAATGCTAAGGCAGGTGAGAATCTTCTGTGAGAACCTACCCCATGCTTTCTGGGTGCTTTATTTTTTCCCTGAGTACCTTTCTATTTAAGAAAAATCTTTTATTATTTTTAGTTTTTGTGCATGAATGAATTGCCTGCATGCATGTGAGTGCACCCATGTTGTGCAATGCCCATGGAGGCCAGAAGAGGGCATTAGATCCCTTGAAACTGGAGTTATCTGCCATGTGGGTGCTAGGAATCAAACCTGGGTCTTCTGCAAGAGCAGCCAGTGCTCCTAACCTAACCGCTGAGCTAACTCTCCAGCTGCACACCTTAATTTTTTTTTTTAATTCCAATGATGCTTCACGCAGGCTCTTCCTGAAATTCTTTTTTTTAATTTATTTTTATGTGTATGAATGTACTGTCTGCATGTAGGTTTGTGTACCCGTGTCATGCAATGCCACGGAGGTCAGAAGAGGTGTCAGATTCCCCTGGAACTGGAGTTAAAGACAGTTCTCAACTACCATGTGGGTGCTGGGGATCGAACACAGGTCCTCTGCAAGAGCAGTCGGCACTCTTAACTGTTAGGCCATCTCTCCAGCCCCCCCTCCGCCCCCTGAAATTCTTTTCTGCATCAAAGCCAAGGATCCAGTTTTACCTGGGTCCAGGTGTCTAAAAGAGGAAGGGATTTCCACAGCCTGGGCTGGGCCCAGGTCCCTGCAGTGCTGAGCCTGTACACTGTGCTACAGCTTTTCTTCTCAGACACTGGGATTTGCCTCTGCTGTGTGCAGATCTGAGCTTCGTCAATGACCTGCTGCCTTCCTGGAAGACATTCTAGGTGTTCCCAGCCTCCGTGTGATTCATCCTCTCCCCTTCACCAGCACAGGTTCCCTCCCTGATGGGGTGTGACTGACCACTCACAGCCCACCAGGAGGACCCATGACCCATTAACCAAGTCAATTTGTGATAGTCTGATAAGGAGGGGGAGATGGAACCCAAATAGTAGTTTCATTTCTCTGGTTACGATTAAGGTTCAGAATATAATTTACTGTTTTTGTTCAGCTGCCCCAGTTCCCCAACATTCTTCATGGGAGTGTTTTTCCTTTGTATACCGGTTTGAAATGCCAATATTTTCATTTATTTCAGTATAAGTGTGGATCATTCATTTCAGTTCTATCGATCTGGCCTATTTTTAAGTCAGTCAATCCCATACTATTTTAATTATAGTTTCATACTACAGTGGCAGTTATACATTTTGCTATGCACAGTGGCAATTTTGTTTGCTTTCTCTAGATGGGAAAATTGAAGCCCCTGGGCTAAAATGATTTGCCCACAGCTTGCCTTACCAAGTGTGTTCACATAGGGCCCTTGCTACCCCCACCTGCCCTGTCCCACCCACCTTGTGCCAGATAGCAGTTATGCTTCAGGAAACGAACCAGAAGCCTTTCCCCGGGCTTTGTGTCAGTGTTGTGTTCTACCGTGTCCCTGCCTCAAGAGACCCACTTGGCACTGTGGACCACTGGGGAGACCATCTTGTTATCTCATCTTTGGGAGAACTAGTCTTCTGCTGGTGTTGGTCTGCTTTTGCCTTCTGGATGCTGTGAGTCCTAGAGCCACGTGTGTTCTGAACAGTTCAGAGTCAGGAGCGAATGCTCACGGGTGAGGGAGGTTCCCAGGAGGCCGGGGCTCCTTGTGCTGCTCCTCACCTCTTCTTGACCTCTCTGCTCTTATTTCCCCCTTTGACTTACTCCCTCAACCCCATCCTCTTTGGGAATGTGTTCTTTTTGTGTGCTGTGAATGGAAGTCTCCTCGAGACCAAAGCAGCAAGGTGATCCATGCGTAATAAGTGAAGATGAAGCGTTCGCGGGTTTGGAAGCACCTAGGTCCAGACCAATGTGTCAGGAGGTGTTGGTTGCTGCCGGGGCTTCCAAGCTTCCTGCTCTAATGGAGGATCTCCACCTCTTCCCTAGAGAGAACCCACCAGTTGCCATCTCCTTCAGCCAATGTATGTATCTGCCCTGCCCAGCGTCTGCCAGGCCTCCAGCCTGCATCTGCATGTGCACGAGGCTTAGGCTGTGCCCTGTGGAATGACCCTGGCTCAGTGTTGGATTTCCTGTTGACTTCTAAGCCAGAGGGGCCTGCAAGAGCTAGAACTCAGCCATAACTCACCAGGGTGGGCTCCAGCAGCCAGGGTGGCCCTTCGAGGTCTCAGGGGGGCTTCAATGGCTGAACTGTAGATGTTGTTGACCTTTAAGTTACTGAGAAAGCTTAGTTTGTGGCAGGCTGCTCAGCCTTCAGGATTGGAAGCTTCCAGTACCACTGCTCTCAAACCAGTCATTAGTGGGAGTGTGGAATGGAGATCTGGGGAGGGTTTGCTAAGAAGCAGATGTTGGAGAGAAAAGAGAAGTGGACTGCACATCAGGAGGCCTTGGTTTTGATCCCTGCCATGGCTCCCTGGTTAGTGGCTTTGAGAAAAATTCTTTCCTTTCTTAACCCTGGAAAATGGAGATAATGAAATTGGGATATAAGGATTCCTTCAATCACTCAACAATTCTGATCAACCACCTCAAAATGGCCACTGGGGGTGCAATGGTAGGCCAGAAACACCCCTTCTCATGAGTCTTGCTTGGCAACTACTTATTATCCGGAAGTGAGCAGGCTGACAGGCCTCCACCAACAAGCCGCAGCTCGCATCAGCCTTGTACTAGAGACTGGAGCCATAAGCCAGTCAAGCAGGAGTCATCGTTGGTGTGTGTGTTGGGGTCCCCTTGCTAGGGGCCTCCTGTTGGATCCAGCTGCTTCCTGTGTGCAACAAACTCCTTCCAAAAACTCCACACCAGCATTCTGGTTTTGTTCCATGGGGCCTGACATTTGAGAAGTAACAAAAATCAACTTAGTTGGTCAAATTAACATGTAAGAAATAGAAATGAAAAGCCAACAGCAAGACGGCAGCCTGGGAGTTCCCACCCTTGGTTTATGCACAAAACAATGATTTCACAAGTACCCACAGATGAAAATAGCTCAGGGAAAGCTCTGAGTAGAACTGGAAGCTGCAGTCCACACCCCCACCCCCGCTGCCCCCACCAGTGAAACCCGAAACCAGGGACTGGCTGCCAGCGAAGGACAGAGGTTTTTATGTGCATCATCCCAGCACAGTGGTAGGATAGCCCAGTGCAAGGAGCTTCCCCTTGGCCATGGCTTCCTTCTGTGGGTGAAAAAGAGAGGTGCTGCTAGATGCTTCGCTGTTGTCATGGTTATTCGCAGATCTTTAAAAAAATTTTTTTTAATTTATTTATTCTCGTATGTGTATGAATGTTCTATCTGCATGCAGGTTTGTGCACCCTTGTCGTGCAATGCCATGGAGGTCAGAAGAGAGTCTCGGATTCCCCTGGAACTGGAGTCAAAGACAGTCCTTAGCTGCCATGTGGGTGCTGGGGATCGAGCCTGGGTCCTCTACAAGAGCGGACGGCACTCTTAACCACTAGGCCACCTCTCCAGCCCCTCACAGCTCTTCTTGTACTGAAGGCCATGTAGTCTTGAGCAGTGCTGATCCTAAGCTGACAGGGTTTTTAGAATCAGAGGTGTCACTGTCCCACCTGGGATGTGGGGTCACTCTGCACCCTCCTGGGGTTGGACTTGCCAGCACGCACTTGTGTGCATCAGCATCCCAGTTACTAGTGCTGTTGCTCCACATGTGCCTGCCCAATGGTCCTGCCACCTCCAGTGCCCACTCACTAAATCTGGTATCTCCACCTGTCCCCCCCAAAAAAATCAGGGATCCAGTATTCCTGGATATCCCTGATCTTGGCACTTCCCGTATGCCACTCAGCCAGTGTCTTCGAGGCCAGTCATAAAGCTCTTTCCCTTCCAAGGCTAGTCCATCAGTTGGAATGTGATCCTCAATCCTTCAGATGTGCGCGCGCTCGCGCGCACACACACACACACACACACACACATCATCATCATCATCATCATCATCAAGGAAACACACACCACCAAAGGACAACGATCAACCTCAAAGTAATATAGCACTATACATTGCCTATCAAAGAATTCAAAATAATTGTTTTAAAGAAGCTTAGCAAGAAAATACAGATATCGGGAAAATCATACTTGGATAAATTAGAATTCAACGAAAGAGAGACATCATGAAGAATTCTGAAGCTAAAGAATACAAAGAATTAAGTGAAAAAAATTCATTGAAATGCATTCTCAGCAGACTTGACCAAGGATAAAAAGGATTAGCAAACCCTAGGATGAGACATTTGAAATTATCCAATCGGAGGATGAAGAAGAGTAAAAAGGAGGACAAGACACAAGATTTATGGAACAGCATCAAGCAGAACTATATGCAAATTAGCAGAAACCCAGAAGGTGAAGAGGAGAGAAATGAACAGAAAGATCACTTAATGACAAAAAACTTCGGAAAACTTCTGAGCAGGTAGAAATGGGCGTCTGGACTCATGAAGATCGAAGGATCCCAAAGAAGACTACATCAAGATACATGATGATCAAACTGTCAAAACAGGAGCAGAAGCCAGGCACGGTGGTAGGCACGCCTTAAGTCTCAGCACTCAGGAGGTCAGGGCAGGTGGATCTCTGTGAGATCAAGGCCAGCCTGATCTACATAGTGAGTTTCAGGGCAGCTGGGGCTAGAGGGAGACCCTGTCTCAAAAACACCAAAATGAAAACAGAAAGCAAAAAACAAACAAACAAATACCTAGGAGCAAACAGTATTTTGAAAGCAAGAAAATAATTCATCATATATAAGGAAGGCCCCACGAAGCTATAAGCTTATTTCTTAGCAGAAACTTAGCAGTCTAAGAGAGTGAGCTGATATAGTCAAAGCTCCAAAAGAAAGAAATTACCAACCAAGACTACCATACACTTCAGAACTAAAGATGTGTGTGTGTGTATGTGTGTGCGTGTGTGTGTGTGGGGGGGTAGTGTGGACATGCATGAACATGCTGAGAAGAAGGACTAGAAATGGAAAAATATTCCATGCAAATGGACAACTATAATTGAAGTAGACTTTAGGTTAAAAACAGAACTGTCTAGAGGGAGCTGCAGAGATATCTCAGTGGTTAAGAGCACTGGCTGCTCTTGCAGAGGACCTGAGTTTGATTCCCAGTGCCAACATGGCAGCTAACAACCATCTGTAACTCCAGTTCCAGGAGAATTCGATGCTCTCTTCTGACCTCCGCGTGTAATGCATGGTGCACTACACACATGCAGGCAATATACTCATACACATAAAACAAAAATAATAAATAAAACTTAAAAAAGAAAACTGTCTTGAGACAAAGAAAGTAATATGATAGGAAGGTTTAACAAATGTGTGTAAGGTCACAGCACCCAAAGCATATAATATGATAGGAAGGTGTAGCAAATGTATGTAAGGTCACAGCACCCAAAGCATATAATATGATAGGAAGGTATAACAAATGTGTGTAAGGTCACAGCACCCAAAGCATATAATATGATAGGAAGGTATAACAAATGTGTGTAAAGTCACAGCACCCAAAGCATATAAAACAAATGTGGCTATATCCGGAGAGAGAAATTGACAGCAATACAATAACAGTGAAAGGCTTCACTATCCTACTTTCTAAAATGGATAGAGCATCCAGGCAGAAAAACAGTAAACATTTCAGACTGTCACAGACACATACAGAGGTCACCAACAGGAGAAGGTATACATTATCACCAAGTATACATAGAAAAGGCTTCAGACAAGACTGTGTTAGGTCACAGAAAAAGGCATAACAAATTTATGAACCCCAGGCATGATGGCACATGCCTTTTATCCCAACATTCAGGAGGCAGAGGCAGGAGGATCTCTGTGAGTTCAAGGCCAGCCTAGTCTACATAGGGAGATCCAGGTCAGCCAGGGTAACATAGTGAGACCTTGTTCTCCAAAAAACTTTTAAGAAGATCACATTGTTTCAAGTGCCTTTCATAAAAAGAGCAGACTAGCCAGGCGTGGTGCCGCAGGCCTTTAATCCTAGCACTTGGGAGGCAGAGGCAGATGGATCTCTGTGAGTTCAAGGCCTGCCTGATCTACAAAGTGAGCTCCAGGCCAGCTGGGACTAAAATGGAGACCCTGTCTCAAAAAAAGTCACACCAAAATAAAAAAAAAAAAAAGAGCAGACTAAAACCAGAGTGTCCATAATTGTTAAGAAAGTGTAACATTTAACAGATGCATAGAAACTAAACATCCACTTTAACTTTATACATATAAAGATAGATACATTGTTGTCCAAGGTAACAAGGTTGTACAGAAAACTGGCAGCAAGACTTGGAAATTTAATTATTATTATTATTTTATTATTTTTACGTGTATGTTTCTGTATGCATGCAGGTCTGTGCACCGGTGTAGTGCAATGCCACGGAGGTCAGAAGAGGGTATCGGATTCCCCTGGAACTGGAGTTAAAGATGGTTCTTAGCCCACCATGTGGGTGCTGGGAATCGAACCCAGGTCCTCTGCAAGAGCAGTCGGTGCTCTTAACCGCTGAGCCATCTCTCCAGCCCCAGGACTTGGAAATTTTTAAGAGTCTCCCAGATGGTACTGGTGTCGAAGGTGTGAGGGGTCTTGGAGAAAAATCTGAGGTTTTGCACCCTAAAAGGAGAGGCCACTGGTGAAGCTGCAGGTTGCAGTGAAAGCCCCAGGACTGAAGGGGTCATGGAGAGAATCTGAGGCTTTCCACCTTGAGAGGCCAGAAGAGGCCATTAGTGGAGGTGCAGCCTCAGTTACAGACAAGACCTTGGCATATTGGAGACTCCAGGAGCATGAGATGACCATTAAGGGCAGTGGCAGATGTGGAGCGGAGCCAGTCTGAGCCTGAGACGAGCTGCGTGGGCTGTGGATGGCAGAATCAGAGAAGCGGAGCTGCCAAAGCCATGTGGAGCCCAGAAGATCGTGAGTGAGCCCCAGATGTCCAAACTTGAGCTATTTTGCTGGACCATGGTTTGCTTAAGCGTGCCCGGTTCATCCTTTTAAAATAAAAGAGTATTTAACTTGTTTTGGATTTTATAGGCACCCATAGTTAAGAAACTTTTTTAAAAGACTGAATTTTTTAAGTGTTTGGATTTTTAGGGACTGTGGAATTTTTAAAGTTGTACTGCTTATGTTGAAATATGAATGTAAATATGAGATCTTGGGGATAAGAAATGGAGAGGTTGTGTTTGTGTGTCAAGTTGACAAGGAGTCGATTATGCTGGACAGCTTCAGTTGCAGCGTTGCAGACCTGGGTGGAGGGAACCTTGACTTGGTAATTTCCTCCACTGGACTGGCCTGTGGCCATGTCTGTGAGGTGTTCTCTTGATTGTTGAGTGATGTGGGAGGGCCCAGCCCACCCCTGGGCAGATGGTCCTGTGTTGTATAAGAAAGCGGGCTGAGCACAAGCCAGGAAAGCAAGCCAGTAAGCAACATTCCTCCACGCTCTGTGCTTCAGCTCCTGCCTCCAGCTTCCTGCTCAACTTCCCTCAGTGATGAACTGTGACCTGGGAGATGTAGTGTAAAATAAACCCTTTCCGCCCCAAGTTGGTTTTGGTCACAGTGTTTATCATAGCAATAGAAAGTAACTAGGACATAAATATAAACATATAAGTGCACATATATATACTTAGTGTGTATGCCTGTGTGGCTGGGGTGCGTACTCCTGTGGGGGTGGGGGTTCAGTGGATAACTTGAGGGAGTCTGTTCTTTTTCACCATGTGAGTCCCAGGGACTAAACTCAGCAAGGTTGCAAGTGTCTTTACCTACTGAATCGTTGTATTCCCTACTTTTCAGTTGCTGTGATAAAACATCGTGACCAAGGCAGCTCATGAAAGGAAGAGCTTATCCGGCTTATGGCTCCAGAGGGAGGAGTCCCTCATAGCTGGGGAGGCATGGCAGGAGCAAGCCAGAGCAGAAAGTTGAGAGCTCACATCTTCAAGCACAGGCAGGAAACAGAGAGCATGCTGGATGTGAGGTGAGTCTATGGACTCTGAAGCCCGCCCCTAGTGATGTGCTTCCTCCAGAAAGGCCACACCTCATAGAGGTTCCATGACCTTTTCCAAACCATGCCATCAACTGGGACCATATACCAAATGCTCAAATACTCAAGCCTTGCGGGGAGGGGGGCATTTCTAATTCCAACCACCACAGCATCTCCCTGGGCCTTAAACTGACTTTTGATTCGATAGTCCCACTTCCACTCTGGTTCTGGGCTGTTTTCTCAGCTTCCTGATCTGTGCCATTCGAAGAATCCACACATAAAACACCACTGTGGACTGAGCCACTCCCACACCACCATTCCACTATGTGACCCTCCCAAACTATGAGCCAAAAAGAAGCTTTCCTTCCTTTCTGTGTGGATTTTGGTCAGAGTGATTCGAAAGTAACTAATACAGTATGCTGGCCTGATGGTGGTCCCTCAGACCCTCTCCAGCCTTGGACTGAGCTAGTTCTGAAAAGCATGCTCATTTCCTGGTAGAGGCCCCGAGGCCTAGATGCTAGGGTGAACACTAAAGGTATGTGGTGACTGCTTTCTATATTCAGCTTGGGCATTTTCCCAGGGCTCTTCTGACCACCTGTGAGGCCAGAAGATACTCTGCTCCCTACAAGGTGGCCATATTGTTCTCTCTTCCTCGGCACACAAAAACTATGGGAAAAGGCTCCCCTGACTCTTCTAACCCCTTACCAATTCTACTCCTCGAGGTCTATATTTTGAGATGTTTCCTCTCACATTTGGGAGTATTGACCTCTATTTCTTCAGAGAATGTGTTTTTATGTTATTTCTTAATTTTTCATATGTAGGCACGATCTTCTTGCTTTTGTCTATAAACTAAGTTGACTCATTAATCCCTCTAATAACTACTTACCTTGTTATCTTCTGTGTGCTAATTATTTGTATTATGTTTGTATTATTCTTATAATTACATAAATGTTATTCACACAGAGTCATATACAGTATGCTATGCTTATTTTCTTTCAACACATCTCATTTTCTATAGATGTAATTGACTCCATTTTCATTTGCTTAATCATATGACTTGACACTTCAACCTCCAAACTAGCCCCTAACACATGAATCTCTTCTCAACACATTCAAACATGAATCACTTTCTTTCAAGATTTTCTGTATTGTTATTATGTCTATGAGTATCTTGCCTACATATAAGTAAGTGTACCACATTCATGCAGTGCTCAGGGAGGCCAAAAGGGGGCATTGGATCCCCTGGAACTGGAGTTACAAGTGATAGTCACCATGTGGGTGCTGGGAGCCGAATCTGGGTCCTCTGCATGAAAGCCAGTGCTCTTAACTGCTGAGCCATCTTTCCAGCCCCTATAGTCATTTTCTTGAGGAACCAGGGCCTTAGTGCTGCGGGGTAACTTCCAGGCCAGCTCATAGCTAATTTCTCCTCAACAGCCTCTGGGGGATCCCTTCCCCTCTTGTGTTAGCTCTTCTTCCTCCTGAGTCCTGGTTTTGCAGTTTATTCTTTACTTCAGTGATATACAACACTGAGTCTGTCTAAGAAATGGGACTTGTTGGGACCTTTCATGGATGAAAAATCATTATTCCACTATCTTCTGTAGTTTGGTTTAAAATAAGATTCTAGGTTCCAAATAGCTTTCCTTCAGAATTCTGGACACTGTTCTGTACTTTTCTGCCTTCCGGTGTTACTTGGTGATTTTGGTTTTAACCCTTTGCTATGCCCTTTCTTTGATTTTGGCTTTCTGCTCATGCTGTCTAGGTGTGGATCTTTGTTTTACTCTGGGTTCATCCAGTGTCTTGTTACTCTTAAGTTCTCAGTATTCATTAACATAGTTGAATGTTCAACTATTTTTTCTTCAAATGTTTTGAAGAAAACATTTCTTCAACATGCCCTCTTCTCTCTCCTTTCCTTCTCAGAATCCCATTACAGGCATTTGTGTTTGAATTGCTTGCACCATCTGGCAGGTTCTTCGTGACTCTATTCTTGTTTAGCCCTTTCTAGGTCTCTGTATTTTGAATTATGTAATTTTTATTGCTATATCTTCAAATTCACAAATTTTAGTTTCTGCTACCTCAGGTTTCCTCTATGCCCATCTCATTGCTTTTCAATTTCAGTTTTGGTAGTTTTCAGCTCCATGAATCATATTTATCATTTACTATAGTGTAGAGACTCAAATCCAGGGACCATACATGATGAGCTCCTTCCCCAACCTATTATTTATTATTTATTGTAATTTCAATTTCTCTGTTCAGATGACCTATTTGCTGACTCTTGCTAACTTAAAACTTAATTTTAAGTCCATGAAAATATTTTCTTTTAATTCCTGGAACATATCTATAGCAATTGCTCTGAAGTCTTATCACACTCTACTGGCAGCTTTGTGTAGCTTTCTAGTTACATTGTTTTGTGTAGTTTTCTAGTTACATTGTTCTGTTTTTGGTTTTGATTCAGTGTTCATATCTAGTACCTTTTGTTGAAAACTGGGCATTTTGGTGCAGTGATTTGGCTCATATTTTTAGGCACTTACCTGGCCTTAGTTTACAGAATGAGCCTTCTCCATGTTGCACATCTACTCAGACCTCTGCACAGTCTGTTAGTATTTACTTCATTATTGTTTTTGTCTTGCTCCCTGTGAGTGTCCTTTCTGCCTGCACCGAATGATGATAATCAGGCAATTATTCAGACAAAGAATATGCTCAGACACTTTGAACAAGGAAGCCCTCCACCCTCTGCTGACCGACCAAGCAGTGCATGGTTGAAGAAACTCTCAGATCTACAGCAAGTCCTCCCCCTTCCTGTGGCTTACACTTTGGCTGTACTGGCTTGGGTGACTCCCACCCACTGCCCCACTCATGCATGTTTCAGCAGTCCGTTAGGTGCGGATAGGAAGTTTATGATCTCTGCTCCTTCACAGCCCTCTTTCCATTCTGGCTGAGCCGCCATCCACTCCAGACCAAGGCTGTATCACTAAGCCAGGAAAGCTGTAGTTTTTCTACGTCTTTAGGACTGATTACTTAACATTTAATGTAAAACAGCAGGTTTTCTTCTTCCCATTCCAGACCAAAACTGCTCTCTCTGGTTCGTAAGCCACTGGTTCTCACTGGCAGCCTTTGGGCCAAGCCCACCCCTGGCGCTAGCAAAACTGTGGCTTTCCTTATCCAAGACAGCAAGTGGAGGGAAAAGGAGGTGGAAGAGGGCCATGGACCAATGGTGGTTCTGGCACAGTGCAGTTCTCAAAGACTAAACACTTCTCAATTTGCTGTCTGCTCTTCATCATCTTCCAATGATTTGAAATGTTGTTGTTTGTTTGTTTGTTTGTTTCCCTGACAATTTTGTCTAAAATTAGCTTCCACTAAAAGGAGACTGCCCAATGTCTCATACATACCATCTGTTTTGAGGTGAATCTTGGACTGGCTTATTTTAATGTTTCTTCCACCCAAATATTCTATTGCCCATAGCTTTTGATTTTTAACGGAGATGAACTGGTATCAGGACATTGCTATAGAGTCATGGATAGAGACCCATGTGTTTTGCATAAGTCACCTCAAATGTACAAAAATAAATGTGGGGGTGTTATTAACGGAGGAGTCAGTGAGGCTAAACACTGAGCCGGGAAAGTCAGAGTCAGAGTCTGGTCTCAAGCTGGTCCCCAAGAGGACCTCTCCAAGGGCCTCTGAGGGAAATGCACAGGACACTGTGCCTCACCTAATGCTCCCCTGGGTCCTCTCCCCTGGGTCCTCTCCCCTGGGTCCTCCCCCCTGGGTCCTCTCCCCTGGGTCCTCCCCCCTGGGTCCTCCCCCCTGGGTCCTCTCCCCTGGGTCCTCTCCCCTGGGTCCTCTCCCCTGGTTCCTCCCCCCTGGGTCCTCTCCCCTGGGTCCTCTCCCCTGGGTCCTCTCCCCACTACTTTTCTCATAGTTCTGTGACTCTGTGAGGGTGATAATTGCTGAAATTAACTTTCACTTCTGCTCAGACACCTGGAAACTAGCAGTGACATCATTTCCTTGTTCTTTTCTGAGTGGCTCCTGGAATCTGGAGAGAGAGAGAGAGAGAGAGAGAGAGAGAGAGAGAGAGAGAGAAAGAGAGAGAGTTTTCAGCCTCTGGGGCAGATAGAAGGGTGAGTTTTTCTCAGGCCACACACCAAGGCTCTAATCATTAGCCGGCAAATATGAACCCTCCTCTTAGCAAATGCTCTGGTCCCTCCCATTCTAACCTTGAGCAGATAAACCAATGTCAGAGGAAGCCGGACCCCCCCCCTCCGTCTCCACTGGATGGTCCTAGCCTCAGGCCAAAGTATAGAAAAGTTCTCCAAAAATTGTATGGGTTGGGGAGATGGCTCCACTGGTAACATTCTTGCAGGGCACAAGGATAGGAGGTTGAGCCCCAGGACCCACTGAGAACCCTAGACTCCACACTGCTGCTGTGAACATCTATCAGAAAGCTCTTCCTCCAGGAACTCACAGTGAACCACTGTCTTAGCCCTTCCCTGAGGAAGAGAGCTCTGTGAGGACACTGAAATCATGGACTCTGCTGTAGAAACCGCCCATCTGATGACACATTCCATCAAGACTCTTGGACCACAAAGAAAAGTGATGTCCTGCCTGGCTCCCTTAGATGTCCAGATAGCAGCTGACCAGCGGTGGCCAGCAGGCCCTCCTAGCAACCTTCTTGGTCTTGTTGGTTCCTTGACTGGGCTGGTGTTAGGGTCCTGCCGTCTCACTTCCACTGTCTGAGTTTTCATAGCCAAATTGGTCATTTGAAGACTCTCTGAGGTGAGGTCAGAACCACACACTGGCTACAGTGCTATCAAACATGGGGAATTTGCATTTACTGAACATCGATTCCATACCCCAAGTCACACCCACTCTACCAGTGAATGCTCACAGCGTTCTGCAACCTGACTAATATTAGCATCATTTAAAATCTAAACCAAACCAAACCAATGAACTGAGAGAACTCAGCCCTGGCTCCCACAGGTGCCCCAGACAGAGCCCATTAAAAATACCTTCTCAAGTTAGAGTTTGTTAACCCTTCTAGACCTGATGACAGAAAACGGCCACACTGTGAAACCAAAACCCCACGAGAAAACTTAGGAGTGGCAGAGGGACATTGTGGCCACTGTGGGAAAGGCCAGGAAAGCCGGGTACCCACAGCCCTTTTTAAGGAGCATCTCTGGGGCAGAGCAGCCAGAGGACTCCGGAAGACTTGAGTGGAGGGTGGGGCTGGAATTGAGGTGACAGGTGGAGTGCTGAGGAAGGGTGTGGGCTCACATCTCTGTGGACTGACTGAGATGAGAAGAATCCATCTGGAGACGAGAGTTTTCTTGACTGAGTCCCAAACTGCTGGTTACCACTGGAAGGTTCCTCACCACACACTGGGATCTGAAGAGCCATGGGGGGAAGACGCTGAGGCCCCACAAGGTAGGTCTGTCCCCAGCAGGGTTCTGGGCAGCTCCTCTCTCTCTGCAGCCCATAGGGTGGGAAGGTGAATGGGGACACTGCAGGGGGTGTCGCATAGAGAAGGAAGTCATTCACATGCTGGGCCGACATTTGTCCCTTGAGGGGTTTTGGGATTTCTAAGAGCATACCCACCCAGGATAGACTCTGTGTCTGGTGCTCCAAGCTACGGAGGGTTAGTGAAGGTCCTACAGAGGACATGAGATGTAGGAAGAGTTGATGGGACAGGAAGGCCAGCCGTGTGGCTGGAGGCAATTCCCAGGCCTCCTAGAAAGGGCGTGGTGGCGGACGCCTTTAATCCTAGCACTTGGGAGGCAGAGGCAGGCGGATCTTTGTGAGTTCAAAGCCAGCCTGGTCTCTGTAGAGACCTCACTCTGTAGAGAGTGAGTCAGGACAGTTGGGGCTGCAGTGACACCCTGTCTCTGCAAAAGAAGAGTTCTCCACACTGCTTTCTATAGGGGGGTTGCATACATTTGCATTCCCACCATCAGTGGACAAGTGGTCCGTTTTCCCCACAACCTCTCCAGCATTTGGTATCATTTGTTTTCTTGATCATAGCCAGTCTTACCAGTGTAAGATGAAAATTTAAAGTGGTTTTAAGTTGCATTTCCTTAATTACTAACAATGCTGAACACTTTTTAAGATGTTTCTTAGCCATCTTTATTTCTTCTCTTGAGTAGTCTTTGTTCAGATCTTTAGCCCATCTTTTAATTGGGTCATTTGTTTTCTTGGTCCTTTTTTTGAGTAGTTTATATACTCTGGAGATGTTGAACCTTTGTCAGATATATCACTGGTGAAGAGTTTCTCCCACTCTGTGGGTTTTCTCTTCACTTCTTTGATTTTTTCTTTTGCTGTATAGAAGTTTTTTCATTTAATGAGGTCCCATTTGTTGATTGTTGACCTTATTTCCTGTGCAACTACTGTCTGATTTAGAAAGTCTTTTCCTACACCTATATCTTGTATGTTACTGCCAATGTTTTCTTCTAACATTTTCAGAGTTTCAGGCTTCACACTGAGGACTGGAAATCAAACTCAGGTCCTCTGCAAGANATTGCTGAAATTAACTTTCACTTCTGCTCAGAAACACTGGAAACTAGCAGTGACATCATTTCCTTGTTCTTTTCTGAGTGGCCTGGAATCTGGAGGAGAGAGAGGAGAGAGAGAGAGAGAGAGAGAGAGAAGAAAGAGAGAGAGTTTCAGCCTCTGGGGCAGATAGAAGGGTGAGTTTTTTCTCAGGCCACACACCAAGGCTCTAATCATTAGCCGGCAAATATGAACCCTCCTCTTAGCAAATGCTCTGGTCCCTCCCATTCTAACCTTGAGCAGATAAACCAATGTCAGAGGAAGCCGGACCCCCCCCCTCCGTCTCCACTGGATGGTCCTAGCCTCAGGCCAAAGTATAGAAAAGTTCTCCAAAAATTGTATGGGTTTGGGGAGATGGCTCCACTGGTAACATTCTTGCAGGGCACAAGGATAGGAGGTTGAGCCCCAGGACCCACTGAGAAACCCTAGACTCCACACTGCTGCTGTGAACATCTATCAGAAAGCTCTTCCTCCAGGAACTCACAGTGAACCACTGTTCTTAGCCCTTCCCTGAGGAAGGAGCTCTGTGAGGACAACTGAAATCATGGACTCTGCTGTAGAAACCGCCCATCTGATGACCATTCCATCAAGACTCTTGGGACCACAAAGAAAAGTGATGTCCTGCCTGGCTCCCTTAGATGTCCAGATAGCAGCTGACCAGCGGTGGCCAGCAGGCCCTCCTAGCAACCTTCTTGGTCTTGTTGGTTCCTTGACTGGGCTGGTGTTAGGGTCCTGCCGTCTCACTTCCACTGTCTGAGTTTTCATAGCCAAATTGGTCATTTGAAGACTCTCTGAGGTGAGGTCAGAACCACACACTGGCTACAGTGCTATCAAACATGGGGAATTTGCATTTACTGAACATCGATTCCATACCCCAAGTCACACCCACTCTACCAGTGAATGCTCACAGCGTTCTGCAACCTGACTAATATTAGCATCATTTAAAATCTAAACCAAACCAAACCAATGAACTGAGAGAACTCAGCCCTGGCTCCCACAGGTGCCCCAGACAGAGCCCATTAAAAATACCTTCTCAAGTTAGAGTTTGTTAACCCTTCTAGACCTGATGACAGAAAACGGCCACACTGTGAAACCAAAACCCCACGAGAAAACTTAGGAGTGGCAGAGGGACATTGTGGCCACTGTGGGAAAGGCCAGGAAAGCCGGGTACCCACAGCCCTTTTTAAGGAGCATCTCTGGGGCAGAGCAGCCAGAGGACTCCGGAAGACTTGAGTGGAGGGTGGGGCTGGAATTGAGGTGACAGGTGGAGTGCTGAGGAAGGGTGTGGGCTCACATCTCTGTGGACTGACTGAGATGAGAAGAATCCATCTGGAGACGAGAGTTTTCTTGACTGAGTCCCAAACTGCTGGTTACCACTGGAAGGTTCCTCACCACACACTGGGATCTGAAGAGCCATGGGGGGAAGACGCTGAGGCCCCACAAGGTAGGTCTGTCCCCAGCAGGGTTCTGGGCAGCTCCTCTCTCTCTGCAGCCCATAGGGTGGGAAGGTGAATGGGGACACTGCAGGGGGTGTCGCATAGAGAAGGAAGTCATTCACATGCTGGGCCGACATTTGTCCCTTGAGGGGTTTTGGGATTTCTAAGAGCATACCCACCCAGGATAGACTCTGGTTAGTGAAGGTCCTACAGAGGACATGAGATGTAGGAAGAGTTGATGGGACAGGAAGGCCAGCCGTGTGGCTGGAGGCAATTCCCAGGCCTCCTAGAAAGGTGCGTGGTGGCGGACCCCTTTAATCCTAGCACTTGGGAGGCAGAGGCAGGCGGATCTTGTGAGTTCCAAAGCCAGCCTGGTCTCTGTAGAGACCTCACTCTGTAGAGAGTGAGTTCCAGGACAGCTGGGGCTACAGGGAGACCCTGTCTCGAAAAGACCAAAAAAAAAAAAAAAAAAAAAAGAAGGAGAGCCGCAGAGCCCAGGGAGGTAGCAAACAGCGTGCATGCTGTCTGGCCCAAGGTCATGTCTGGTTGTAGCTTTGTCTTTTTTTGTTTGTTTTTAAATGAACTGGTCCCATTTTTCAAGCATTTTGGGGTGGGACAACACAATGGATTTAATGATGACTTTTTTTTTGGCTGAGATCCATTTTGCTAGGAAAGGTTATCTGAGAAAAGAATGGTTGATAACGTGTACTGAGAGTTTTCACATATCTTAGATTTGGGGTAGGGAGATAACTCAGTAAAGTGCTTGCTTGCAAGCCTAAGGACCTAGCACCCAGGTAATAACATGGGCATGGTGATGCGTACTTGTAATCTCAGTGCTGGAGAGATCCAGCCCGGAAGACCCCTGGAACTCACTGACCGCCAGCCTTACCTCTTCCTCATGTTACAGGCCAGTGAGAGACTGTCTCAAAAAAACAAGGTGCGCGGCTTCAGAAGAACAGCACACAACACACCACACACCACACACACACACACACACACACACACACACTTTTTTTTTTTACATAAATTATTTTATTTTTTAACAAATCTAGACCCGTGTCCCACCATTCCCCCACCCCACCAGAGCTCATGCATTCTGCCAAACATGCTTTTCATCTCTTTCTCAGTCTTTCTCAATATTCTTCATGTGGAAGTTGACTGTTTTGAGCAGAAGTTCACTGTTTCAGTCAGTTCTTTGATGCAGTCCTTTCTGTTGTTGTTGTTTCCAATATGCATCACTCCCAACTGCTTTGGACAAAACCTCAGGGGGCCATACACAAGAAATACTTACAACTAGGTAATTGGCACTAGCATCCACAGATGAGGGATACCATTCGTCTTTTTTTTTTTCTGGGACTGTGTTACTTCACTCGGCATGATGTCCTTTATCTCCAGCCATTTTCCTGCAAAGCTCATGATGTCATCTTTCTTTACTGCTGCATAAAACTCCATTGTGTAGATGTACCACATTTTTTCTATCCACTCATCAGTTGAGGGGCATTTGGGTTGGTTCCAGCTCCTTGCTATTGTGAAGAGAGCTGAAACAAACATGGCCGTGAATGTATCTGTGTGGTGGGGTGAGTCTTGAGGGTACATGCCTAGGAGTGGTGGCTGGGTCAGGTGGCAAGTTCATTCCAAGTCTTCCAAGGGTTCTCCACACTGCTTTCCATACACACACTGTTTCTAAACTTGACAGTTTTTCTGTTCGTTTTGGGACTGGCCATTGATTTCATCCTCAGGGGTCCATAGCACCAAAGAACCATGGTGGGTCTGTAGCTGTGGAGAATTCTCTTGACATGTCTGGAGGTGGGGAGCTTATTTCCCTAACCCTGAGAGAGGACTGGACCTACAGTATGAGGCAGAAACAGTAGCCATTCAGGGAAGCTTAGGGACCAGCTTAGCCAAGTGGCCAAGGTCAACTTCACCAAGGGTAAGACATTTGTTTCTGTGAACTTCTGCTACCATGAATACCCCTGAAGGCTGCACCATGGCCTAACCATGAGAAAAGAGCAGATAGGTCCACAGTGAGGGGCAGTCTACTACATACTACACGGTTAACCTTCGAGACTGCAGGGGTCGGTTAAAACAAGGACAGGTGGGAAGTTGTCACAGACCAGCTTCCTGGTGACATCCCACCTGTGGAGACTCTACCATGATTAGGTAAGATGTTCACATTAGGGGAGCCTGGAGGGGTCTGCAGATGTTCTCTGTGCTATCTTCATCATTTTTCTGCCATTCTAGAATTGTTCCAAAACAAAAAAGGATTTTAAATAAATTGTATTATTCTGCCTCAGAGCAGAAGTGGTCACACACAGAACACTCTTGGGAAACTGTGATCCTGTGATCTCCACCTTCTCTTTGACCTTTCTGTAACACAGAAGACCATTTGCATTTTTACCGCCTGCTCTGCCACCCCCATTTATTCCAGGACGGCTTTGTTCCTGCTCTCTCCGATTTCCCTTGTGTCTGTCTATTGTTTGTTGAGTGTGCTGTTTTGAGCCCTCCCTCTGTGTCAGGGAAAGTGGGGCTGGGCCCAGCCTCCTCTACCCTAAGGAGCTCACTGTCCAATGTGGGCTCAGCTTTCCCAGCCCAATTCCTCTCGGAGGCTAGAGGCCAGACGCCAGGAGGTAAAGCGGCATCCAGCTCTGCACAGACTGTAGCCATTTATGTAAATGGAGCCGGCCATGCTCTGGGGCTCCACCTTCCCCCACAGACTCTGTGGCTGGATCAGCAAGTGTGAGCTGCTGGAAAATGCCCCCTCTGTGTGAACCGTGGTCTGTGGTTTGTAGCATGGAACCAGAGGCCGCAGCTGGGAAATAGGCCATCAGCAGTCAGTGGTCAACTGCTAGGGTTTGGGTGTGTGGACAGGGACGCTAGGACAGGGCAGCGGGCCCCACCCTCTGCAGGCCTGGCCAAGCAGGTGTGCCTTCCTCAAAAGCGATGTCTTCGCCAGATTAGAGAGGCCTCGGAAGCCAGTAAGGAGGAAGAAAGGCTGATAGTGTTGCAGGAAGATAGTGCTTAGATGTGAATTACAGCACCGATATGAAAATCAAGACTAGACTGGGGGTTACAGCCTAGCCTCGGCACCGTTGGGCCAGCCAGCTCCGCACTGCTCTGGCCTGCACCACAGCCTGCCTCAGATGAGCCTCTGCTGGAGCCCCCCCCACCTCCTCACGGAGGCCCCCTGATTCCAACCTTCAGGCTTGGTGGGCATCTACACATTGCTCATAGTGCTCCGGGCTGCCTTGTGTCCCCATAAACCTCGGCATATGCTGCTTCTCCACACTGGTCTGCAGCCAGCATCTCTCACTTGAGCTCCCCTGCCAGGGGCGGGGGTTAGAGACAAGTTTAGCTCACCTTTCTGGTCCTAGAACCTAGCACTTTCTTCTCTTCCCTTCCCCCTTCCAGTTCCCCCTTCTCTCTCTCTCTTCCCTTCCCCCGGCCTTCTCTCTTTCTCTTCCCCCTTCCCTTCCAGTCCCCTTCATGATGCTGAGGCCTCATGCAAGAGTTGTACCGTGAACTAACCCACGCCCTTGTTGTCCTTTCACTCTTACACTATTTTGAGTCACTGTCTCACTACGTTGCCCAGGCTGTCCTTTACTACATTGCCCAGGCTGTCCTTTACCTAGCTCTGTAGTCCAGACAGGCTTGGACTTTGTGCTCCTGCATTTTCAGCCTCCTGAATAGTTGGGGTGACAGTGCTACTAGGCCTGGTTTGTAAATCATTCTTGAATGAAAAAAGCAGGGATGAAACTCCAAGGTCAAGTGAAGGTTAGGACACAAGGAAGAAGGCTAGAGGGGAAGGAGCGGAGTCTAAGACCCCTGAGAAGCATAATGGACGCCATGACGCACTCTGTTGCCAGCATGCTGTGGGGTTCTGAAGCGGCACTTGCAGGAGAGGGGCGTCCCCAGGCCATGAGGCAAGGAAATGCAAAGATCTGACCAGAGACGTGGCTCTGGCACCTGCCAGCGGGGGGAAGGTGAGCCAGCCTGACCACCTGCACTGTTTTCTGCCCTGTGGATTAGCCACAGACCCCTCCAGGCACAGACAGGGGTGCTGGCCCTGCCAAGTGCTGCAAGATGGGGTCCAGAGTCTGCTTCATAACCGAGGCTCCATCAAGTCACAGTGGGGCTCCCAGCCTCCCCCATTCTGAAGAGTTGCTACTTCCCCTACCCCTAAGACACAGAGTTACTGGGGGGACGAGGGGGGGGGTGGGGGTGGAGCTATGCTGACCTCGGTGTACCTGTCATCTGGAGCGAGTGTTGCACCGGGACCAAGAGGAGGAAAACATGGTTTGCAGAATGAATGCAGGGCGTGTGTCCAGGAGGGCTTGGTGGGCTAATTCATTTCTGACTGAGACCAGGGGTCCTGGCGCATTTCCTGTGGCCCTTACACTCCCTGAACCCAGAGCTACTGACACAGGAGTGAAGAACAAGGTCCGGCAAGGTTGGGGGCGGGGCCTCTCAGAGCTGGCGTGGTCCACAGCATAAGAAGCGAGCTCTTCCACGGAGGGCAGGATGGAAGGGGTTACTCTACCCATTCTCCTGGGCCTCCCCTGGGTGCTTATAGCTGGCTCCTGGGGGTAGGGCAGAGCTGAAGAAGACATGGTGTGGTGGACGATGAGATGAGGCCCCGGCCCTCCTGTCGCAGGCACCCTGAGAGGCTGGCTGGGTCTGGAGTCCCAGGAGCGCTCTGTATCTTCTACACCCCTGCTGAGAGTGACCAGTAAAGAAGACTTTGTCCCTAAGAAGAGGCTGCAGGTGCAGAGGAGGGAGGAGCCTTGGCGAGTGTGCAAACCTGGTCTCTGCCTCCGGATTGGGTCCCTGTGTTCGTCACATGTCCCCAGACTCCTTGGCTTTCTGCTTCCTGGGTCCTCATTTCTGCCTTCAGTCTCTCCTACTCAGCTGAGTCTATGTTGCGAGCAATGTCTTTCTGAAATCTAGATACAGCTGTGTCTCCCTGGTGCAAAGCCTTCCCTAGGCCAGGTGCAGGGTCCAAGCCTCCTATCTGGGTCTCCTTCCTTCCCTAGTCCTGCTTAGCCCTGTCGTCCTGCCTCTAAGGACTCCCTGGTTCCTGGGTCTCTTTCCCTGCCTGAAGAGTCTCTCTCCCCTGGAGAGCTCCTACTTAGACATGAAGGCCCCATCCTAATGTCCCAGCTCTGTGAGTCTCCTAGCCACTGTATCTCCTTGCCTGCCCCTGGCATGACCAGGCATGACTAACACTTCCTCACACTGATCCCAGTGGAAAGGGCTTTGCGCGTTATTCCAGGTACAGGAAGTTCTCTGCCCCAGGTCCCACCACACACCTAGAGAGCCTGTCCCTATCCTGAGGTCACACATCCCTCGGCTGGTCTTGGGCAGCTCTGCCTCAGTCACCATACCCGCTCCATCTCTGCCACTCCACGGGGGTCTCCACTGTGGTCCCGAAGTTCTCGCATGCCGTTTGGATGCCAAGTTGTCTCTTTATTCCTTTTACCTTCCTGGGGTCACTTGGGCACACTTTGGAATGCATATTGGGTAATTTATTATTTCAAACAAAAGCACAATGTGCATTAATGTATGGAGGTTGCTAAGGGAATGCTGGAAGTAGCTGACCACACTAATAGGAGGCAGAACAAGGGCAGAGTTGTTCTAAGGTGCTCCTAAACTTCTTAACTTCTGTTATTTTAAAAATTAAAAAATTGGGGACTGGAGAGATGGATCAGTGGTTAAGAGCACTGGCTGTTCTTGCAGAGGACCTAGGTTCTGTTCCCAGCACCCTGGGCAGCTAATTATCTTTCCAGGGGATCTGATGCCCCTTATGACCTCCATGGGCATCACACATGCATTGTATACTTATGTATATGCAGGCAGAACGTTCAAACATAAATAAAATAAATAAAATAAAAATAAATACTGATTACTGTGTGTGTATGTGTGTATGTGTGTATGTGTGTATGTGTGTGTGAGGTGTGTGTACACAAGCACACAGTGGTATGGGGCGATTAGACTAACTGTGGAGTACTTCCTCTCATGCTACCTTTATGTGGGTCCTGGGGATCAAACTCAGGTAGTCAGTCTTACAGGGTAAGCTCTTTACCTGCTGAGCCAGGTCATTGGCCCAGGTGTTCCTGACTTCAGTAAGAGTATATGTTGGATCTCGGAAAAAAGATATTTTATTTATTATTTTAACTTGATGTGTATGAGTGTATTGCTTGTATGTATGTAAGCCTACTATTGTTGCGCACTGCCCTCAGAGGTCAGAAGACACCATTAGATCCTCTAGAGCTGGAGTTAGAGTGGTTGTTAGCTGCTATGTGGGTGCTGGGAATCGAACCTGGATCCTCTGCAAGAACAGTCAGTGTTCTTAACTGTTGAGCCATTTACCCAGCCCCAAGGACTTAAGTGGCCATGGACAGAGAGTAGATTTAATTGTGGTATGACTCAATCCATACCATTGTGTGCAAAAGTAACACCTTTTAGCCTGGTAAGGCCTTCATTTCTGCCAAGTAGAGGAAGCTAACCACAGTAGGTCAGGACACTCCCTTGCTTTCTCCAACTCTGAACTCAGCTTGTCACATCTCAGGAGTCGCAGAGCTTCTGGGGTGGCCATCTGGCCTTTGTCATCTGTCCATTTAGGGATCTACTGGGATCTCTCATCCCAGCCTCTGGCCGTGGCTGAGTCCACTGTCAGAGCTTCTAAACCGCATCACAGGGCATAGGTAGGACTCATGATTCCTCTCCTGTCTGCTCCTGGCTGTGAATCCATCTGAGGCCTGCCTGTCTGCCTGACTTGATTCCACAGCATTTCTCTCATTTGTCTATGTCATGTTCACTGGTCTGAGCTGAGAAACTAATGTTTCTGTATAACTAGTAAATGCTCAGTCACTATAATAAAATATTGGAGGCTGGGTTCTCACAGAGAAGAGGGATTGATTCAATCCCCAGTTTTGGAGGACCAAGAGTGTGGCTCTGGTGAAAGCCTCACATTGCAGTGGGGAGTGTTTAAGACAGCACAGTGTGAGACAGGAAGCCAGGCAGAGGAGCAGGCCTTGCTTTTTTATAACCTAACCAGGTACCATAAGAGCTACTTCAATCCTTTCTGAAGTCAGGGCCCAGGGACGTCCCACTAGACCCCAGTTCTCAAAAGTTCCATTACTTCTCACACTACCACATGAAGACCAAGCCTCTGACATGTCCATACCACGCACTCTGCCACTGGCAGTGGGAGCAGAATATCCTCCCTGGAATGGGTAAAGCCATGGCTGGAGCAAGTGACTAAGAGAGCAGAGGAGAGAGCAGCTCATTGCTGTCTCAGAGAAGCAGGTGCCTCCTTGCCTGCTGACAGCGTGCAGGAGTAAGCTGGTGGCTTGGCGATGCAGAGCGTCAGAGCATTTACAAACTGCATTTATAGTCAGGAGTTCCGTGAGCAAGCCTGGGATGGAGGAGTGAAGGGAGGAGGGAGATGAGGTGGACTGGGGCATGCAAGCTGGTCAGAGGTGGAGGAAGAATGGGAGAGGGTTTTTAAAGGAGTCTGATTTCTGTGCCTGGCACAAACTCTGCCCCTGTGACTCATCCTAGGCCTGTGGGGTCTTACTTGAGCCACTGTGATGATGTAGAGATCAGATGGGTGTGGATGGGCACTGTTGAGTACAGGGCCTGTCATTGACCCTGAGATGGGCAGGTTGCCCCCCGCCCCTCCAGCTTTGAATGAAGATGTCACCCACTTTGGATGGTTGGGAGCTTTTGAATGGAAGTTAATGTTCTAAAGCAGGGATGGCCAAGGAGAGCTATGACTGTGACCCAAAAGAACTGTAAGCTTACCTCAGACATGGGCTCTGGGGCTGGAAAGTTGACTCAGCAGTTACGAGCACTGGCTGCTCTTCCAGAGGACCCAGGTTCAGCTTCTAGCACACACATGGTGGATAACAACTGCTCCAAACTCCAGTTCCAGGGGATCAAGCGCCCTCTTCTGACCACTGTGGGCATTGCCTGACACAGGTGCACTTAAGCACGTGTAGGTAATAGACTCATACACGTAAAATAAAAAATAAAAACATGATTTTTTTTTGTTTTGTTTTTGAGACATTTTTGGAATTCTGTTGCAGGATTCTGGAGCATGAACTTTGTGGATGACAAAGTTGTGTTATAATGTCAAAAGGGACTTTGAAGGGGGAGAGGCCTGATGGCCCTCTGGAGATAAAAGGTTCCAATCAGGGCCTGCTGAGTTCTCTTGAATCAGACACTTTCTAGAAGCTGATGAGGGTCTAGGGGAAGATTCAAAAGTCCATATTGATGTAGAGCTGAGCCTCGGCCAAGGGTCAGTTGGAGACAGACACAGGTGTGCTGACGATGCTAACAGGACAGATGATGACCTGGGATTAGGACTGGAGAAGGAGCCACAGGAAGCCAGGGTAGCTGGGGTTGGACAGCTTAAGAGCTGCCCTGCCAGACTGGATTTGATCCTGAGACTGCGATTTTAGAGCTGGATGCTGGCCTGGCACCCCGCTGGGAGACTTCCTCTCTCTGGGCTCTGGCTCCAACCCTGGGGCAGGCCAGACAACCCCTGTGAACACTCATCAGGCCTTGCTGGCTCTGCTGGCAAGTCATGCGCTCACATCAGATACGGGGCACTGTTGAGGCTGGGGTGCTCTGGACTTGCTTGGTCTCCAGACAGCCCTGGGCTGGTTAGCAAAGACCGGGACTGAGCTGTACTCAGGCCTGTGTCCTTGGGGCCCAGCACGTGTCCCTTTCCACCTGCAGCAAGGCTCAGGGGTGGTGGGGGATGGAGTGGGGACAGATCATTATGGAGGTGAGGGCTGGGAACGGCCAGGATGTGGATTTCTGCTTGCACACGTGTGTTCTCAGTAGCTAAGAGGTCAGGACGTGACGAGCTCTGAGCTGAGCTCACACAAGACCACACACTGCAACCTAAAACCTGTGGCTAAGGGAGCTTCCACCCTGCGGGAGGCTCTGGCGCCAGCTTGCCTGAGGACGCGGTCCTACCGAGCTTGCTTCTGCATGCTGCGGACTCTGTCAGTGTGGGGACCTTCCCTCGTCCCTTTCAGTCTCCCAGTACCTCAAGCCCAGGGTAGCTCCCCTGCGTTGGTCCCTCCAAAACGTCCGCCACTTTGGGGTCAGACCCCACTCTCCTCTGCCTCCTTGGCTCTGTGTATTGGAGCTGTCACCCCAGAAGCAAGAGCAGCCGTGATGTCTGCCTTGTGTGTCCATAGTTCATTCTGACCTCAGTCCAAAGACAGCACAGAGGTCCTGCAGCGAGCTTCATGTCACCAGAAAAGGAAGCCATGCCACTTGAATGTTCAGAGGCCGGAGAGAGAACAGGGTGGTTCCTTGGCCTGTTGCTCACTCCCTATCCACAGGAGGGGCCAGCGCTGAGGGGGAGGCTGTTGGGAGCCCAGCCAAGGGAGGACGGCAGGGCTTTCAGGGCAGACCTTCGGGAAGCTCACTCAGATCTGACCTTGACCCCTAACCGGGCCTCGGCAGCCTCCTGATTGGAGTGCTCTCTCCGCTCTGGTTCTGCTGTTGGAACTACACACAGGCTTCCTTCAGTAGCTGCGGTGGGAATAGCTGACTTCATGCTCCCACGGGGCTGCCATGGAGACCCTGGTCTGTTTCTAGCATCCACAGATGTCAGCCAGAAGCTGGGCCAGGCCAGGGACTCGGCAGCCAAGGGACTCTAACCTTTCCCACCACTGATCTGTAGATAAGCCTTTAACGTCTGACTCCGATCGTCAGTCTATTTGTGGGTGTTGTGAAGGAAACATCCCAGGCTCCCATGGATTCAGATGTGGAAGTTCCTCCCTCCCCTCATCACAGGAGACAGTCTGCTGAGGCCTTAAACTGGGCGGGGTACGATGGGAACCAGGCTGGGTGCTGGAAATGCTGACAGTGCCCTTGCCGCTCTTTCTAACACCAGGCTTGGGGTTTGTGGTTGTCTGGGTCTGGGGGCTCCGTTGGCTCTGCCCTTGCCCTGCCTGCCCTCAAAGCCCAATTACAAGGAAGCCACAAAAGGAGTGGGTTGCTGAGACCGAGGAGGGAGGGGGTAGCGTGGCCACTGGGGAAGAGAGGCTGATTTAATCCAGATGCATCATCTGTCTCTACACTTTCAACCTGTACAGATTATGTAACCCCAAAGGTGGTATTGAAAACGGACTAAGGATCGATGCTGCTGCTGGCTTTGTTTGTGCGGACCCCTAAGAACGACTTGCTCTGCAGCATCCCGCACAGTTTCTCTTCACTAACTCATGAGGGACATCACACTTCGACTCTGCTGTTTCCTTCTCCTTTTCCATCGTAGCACAGGCATCTCCCCGTGGCATCTACAGTGCGCACTTTCAGGACTGTATAATACTTTGCTGTGCTGACTTTGTTTCAGTTAGACTTCTGGTTTGCTTTGATTTGCATCATTTTGTTTGTTTGCTTTGTATCATTACAAAGGGCTGTGATTCAGTTAAGAGCACTGACTGCTCTTGCAGAGGACCTGGGTTCGATTCCCAGCACCCACATGGCGGCTAAGAACCATCTTTAACTCCAGTTCCAGGGGAATCTGACACCCTCTTCTGACCTCCACAGTATTGCACGACACTGGTGCACCAACCTACATGCAGACAGTACATTCATACACATAAAAAATAACAACAACAACAACAACAAAAAGGCTGTGATTAAAAAACAAAACAGCATGCAGACAAAACTGTTCCAAGCTGCATCATGAAACTGAGGACTATCCTTCCCTAATTCCTCCAACGAATGGCAATTAACTAGAGACAAAGAATGCTTATTTGGGAGCACAGTGGGATGGGCTTTTAGGATAGAGTGGGGTGGGCTTTGAACTACATTGTAAGTGGTGGTGACAGTGGTGGTGACAGTGGCACAGTTTTGTCCTCGGTCATCTGGCCTCCTGATGACCATATTTGCTGGCTAGCATTGCTGGTATGGTCTTTAGCCAGAGTACAGACTTCCCGCCTGGGCAATGAAGTGACTCATAAGGAAACAAGACACTGAGCTTTGGGGGAGTTTGTTGTTAATCAGACATCTGTGAATCCATGCAGGGCTCTGCCAGAAAGGGGGGCCCGAAATTAGGTGCCAGGTTTAGCATAGAAATTTCAATTTTTTTTTTTTTTGGTCTTTTTGAGACAGGGTCTCCCTGTAGTCCCAGCTTTCCTGGAACTTACTCTGTAGGCCAGGCTGGCCTTGAACTCACAAAGATTCGCCTGCCTCTGCCTCCCAAGTGCTAGGATTAAAGGCGTGCGCCACCATGCCTGGCTATAAATTTCAATTTTTAAAAAATATTTGTGAAATTGTAATAGTGGCAAAAGGCACCGAGACTTATTTCAAACATGAAAAGCAGTCATTTTTTAAATTGGCATACACGTGATAAATATTTTCTGGGGATGGTATTTAGAGTTTCATCATCATTGCGACATTTTTTTTTTTTTTGAGACATGGTCCCAAGTTGTCTAGGCTACTACAACTGCTACCATAGCTGAGGATGACCTTGAACTCCTGACCCTCCTGCCTCTACCTTCTGAGAATTGGGATTTCAGGCATGCCTACCACAATTGGAGCAGGTGTTGCTGAGGACCAAATCCCTGCTAAGCAAGCACTATTCTGACCGAGCTACATCCCCATCTTCCCCATGCACGATTCTTAGCTAAAGGAAACATTTGGGCTTTTTTTTTTTTTTCTTTTGGTGTTTTGAGCCAGGGTTTCCCTGTAGCCTCAGCTGTCCTGGAACTCACTATGTAGACCAGGCTGGCCTTGAACTCATGGAGATCGGCCTGCCTCTGTCCCCTAAGTGCTGGGATTGCGGGCGTTGCCACCATGCCCCTCTTCATTTGTGCATTTTCACAATAGATGAATGCTGCCAGTTTTGTGCTTCTCTCCAGGGTCAGATGGATTCAGCAATATTTGTGGTTGGCCAATGGTTCTTTCCTGCTTCAAGCATTGAGCCCTGGCTGTGAGCTGTGTGCGTCCACCTGAAATGGTATCTCAAAGGCTGAAGGGGCTAAAAAAAAGCAAAGTTTTAAAAATTCAAGACAACAAACCCAACCTCTTAGGCACCGGGGTGGGAGATGTCAGCCTGTCAGTTTGTTGGCTTCCTGAAGATCGTGGGTCCCTTCCTCTTCAAACAGCTGGCTTTATTAACAACAAGCTTCCTGTCTGACTGACTTCCCACCAGTATTTGATCTCTTTTATCAGTAATCTTATCCTGGATCTCCTTAAACACAAATGTGTATCTGGGGCATCAAATGTGGCCTATTTCATCTATCGCTCCCTCCAGGAATCTGTGCGAAGTCTGTCAGTTTTATTACTGCAAATTAACAGTCCTCATTGAAGGGGAAGAGTTCTTGAAATATGGTAAACAGTCATGTAGTCTAAGAGAGCAAATTGTATTTGCTTCTTGGTCATGTTTGATGTAGAGCAACACTGAGCACTGTGTCAGTGAGTCAGCCCCAGATTAGCAGCTAATGATCACAGCCAGCATGTGGACTATGAAGAAGACCTTTCTACTATTGTCCTCATAAGGTAAACTGGTGTTCTGTATGGCAATGGGATGTTGGGAGTGTGAAAAAGCAGTTTCTATGTTTGGGTTTTCCTGGATTGATTGATCAGTTGATTGATAAACCGATTCATTCATTCATCCATTCAAAGAAGGGAAAGATTTACTGTCTATGTACTGTTTCCAGCACGAAGAGACCTGAGATACAAAAGCCAGCTCTGGCTTGACCTCAGCTGGAGGCCGGTTCTCAGGGTAAGAATTCTTTCTCTGCTGTGGGTCTGTGCAAAGTACTGGGGGCTTCATGGACACATGGCCCCTGAGAGCATGGTGCACAGATTATGGATTTCATTTTGAATGGAGACTAGTTCTTCAGGCAGCCCAGAGAACACGCTGAAGAAAGCCATGTTGATTTAGCTATTTTCCAGAACCGTCCTCCTTCTCCTCCTCTTCCTCCCTATCCCCTTCTTCTTCTTCTAGCCTGTACTGACCTGGAGCTCCTTATGCAGGCCAGGCTGGCCTCAAACTCATAGCCATCCTCCTGCTTCAGCCCCCCCCCCCCAGTGTTGGGATTACAGAGGTGAGCCTTTGCACCCATCTGAGAACTATCATTTAGTGGCCCGGTTCAAACATGATTATCATTAGCATGTAAAAATCCTTTCTCTAAACATTACCCAAGATAACTCTGAGAACATGACAGCTACTAAGAGTACATGTGAGTGAACTGCTCTGAGAACACAGGTTTGATCATTTGGGTCTCAACAGAGATTTGCATATATGGTTTTATATTTTATAGATTAATATTTAATTTGATCCTTTATTTCAAGCAGGAAACACAGTTCTATATCTCTTATATAGATAAAACAAATGCTTAGAGAGATTTTTAAATTTTTTGCCCCAAATAACACAAGCCTCTAAAATAATAAAAATAATCATATTTTATTGACATACATTAATGACATTTATTGAGTACTTACTGTATGCTACTTAGTATTCCAATTAGTGTTTATGTTTCAAATTAATAAATTATAAAATTATTTAGGAATTTGCTTTCATAAAGATACTTTTGGGAGATGGGGCTGTAGCTTATTTATAGAGCAACTGCCTAGCCCACAAGAAGTCCTAGATTATTAAATCCCCAGTAAAATCACCAAAGAAAGAAAGAAAGAAGAAAAAGGAAAGGAAAGGCGAGCCAAGGATCTTTTGGTTTAGCCTGGGCTTAATATATATGAGTCTAAATTATCTACCTTTAATCTCTTTTGGGCAACATATATAACTATCTTTTTTTTTTTTTTTGGTACTTTTGAGACAGGGTTTCCCTTTAGTCCCAGCTGGTCTGGAGCTTGTTATGTAGACTAGGCTGGCCTTGAACTCACAGAGATGGACCTGCCTCTGCCTCCTGAGTGCTGGAATTAAAGGCGTGCACCACCACGCCCAGCTAGGATTATCTTTTAAAAAATTACTTATCAACAAAGGCTGCTCCAGGATGGTCCTGGATTTATGCTTGGTAAAATACTGATCTTTGTTGTTTTATCACCCTGCCTAGTCCCTCTCTCCTGCACCTTGTACCTGGGCGGTCTCTGGTGTTGAGTCTTGGTAGAGCACACCCAAGTTCCAAGCTCATCTTCATTGTGTGTGTTCCCCATTGTTCTCAGCTGAGGCTGGCGACCCAGGAATGGGTCCCTGAAATGGCAACGCGGTGTCCTTTAGACCATGAGCATATATGTGTGCACAGGCTGCACCACATCTGTGTCTCTAGGTCTCAGCAGCCCTCAGCATAACCAGGTTCCTCCTGAACTCCACTGCTCCTCAGCAACTGGATAAATTTGTAGTGGGCTCATGGGACCCCCAAATGTAGAGCTGGTGGTAACTTGGAGACTACCTGTCAAAGTCCTCATTGGAGAGTAGGGGTGAAATGATTTACCTGTGACTGCCTGGACAGCTAAATTCATACCAGGTGACCCAGGGAGGGTTTGGAGTCTTCTCCATCTCCTAGAACCTTCCGAAGTGTCAGAGAGAGCAGTTTAGCATGTGCTCCGCACTCACAAGGGCAGCAAAGCCGCCTGGTGCCTGGCCTCGCTAGATTTAAGAGCCCACTGTGATCTGGAGAAGCCTGCCTTGGAGAGACTTTGGCTCACCAGCCTGTCTTTTGGGAGGAAAATATCGAGGACTTTCTATAGGTCACAACAGGTTTGGCATTTTATTATGTTGGGCAAAGTGAAGGATCCACGGAGAATCAAACCATTCTACATTAGCACCACAGGAAACAACTCAAGGAGTCTCTGTGGTTTTTAAAGATTTATTTTATGGGGGCTGGAGAGATGGCCTAGCGGTTAAGAGCACCGACTGCTCTTACAGAGGACCCGGGTTCGATCCCCAGCACCCACATGGCGACTGAGAACCATCTGAAACTCCAATTCCAGGAGAACTCCAGCTCCAGGGGAATCCGAGACCCTCTTCTGACCTCCGCGGCATTGCACGACACGGGTGCACAAACCTGCATGCAGACAGTACATTCATACACATACAGAAATAAATAAAATTTAATAAAAAAAATTAAAAAAAATAAAGATTTATTTTATGTGTGTGTTTACCTACATGTATGTGGGTTCGGGGAACTGAACCCAGGTCCTCTGCAAGAGCAGCGAGTGCTCTTATCCACTGAGCCATCTTTGCAGTCACATAAATCTCTGTTTTTTAAATGTTGAGGTCTGGGCAAGTTCTCAAGTTCTCTGTCCTTTATCACCCTGACCATGTACCAGCCACGGCTGAGTCAAGTGGTCATTTCAACTTACTGAAACACAGAACCAAAAGCAGCCCTGACCTTCCTTTGAGGTGCTGAGGTAAACTTGAGGTGTCCAGCTGTGCTTTGTGAAAGGGGTCTATGTCTCTCTCTAAATATACAATGATAAGCGAAGAGCACTGGACATGGAGCAGGGGGCCTGGGGCCCTGTAGGCCACCCTGGAATGACAGGGGGCCATGGTTGCCCCTGCCTGCTTCAACCCTGGCACTGGATGCAGGACCTCTGGTGCATCCGGCCCAGCAGTCTGGCCTCTGTTCTCTTAGCTAGAAACTGGGACGGTGTGGTTGGAGGGCTGCCTCAGACAGGACAAGGTCTGGGTTGAGTTGAACCTTGACGCCACAAGTGTTGGCAGGCAGGTCAAGAAGTGGGGAGACCAGAGAGCCCCCGCAGGTGTCTGGATGAGGAAGAAGGGAGCTCAGACCGAGGGGCAAGAGTGGAGGCAGTGAGACTGCTTCCATTCTGCCACCATGCCAAAGGTGGCACCAACAGAAATTAGATTGAGTGGAGAAGATGGCATGGGCATCCAGAAAGACTCAAGCCTAGCAGGGCTGCGCTGGTCAAGAGCTCAGTTCTGGGACCCTTCTGGGACTGAGACATCGGCTAGAAGTCCCAGCGGTGCATGTGGCTCCTCAGTAAAATGCTTGTGGCACTAGTATGAGGACCTGCATTCAATCCCCAGGGGAACAGATCAGGCATGGTGCTGGCTGCTTCTCATCTCAATGCTAGACAGGCAGATCCCTGGAGCCTGCTGGGATCAGCAGAATTAGTGAGCTCCCAGCCAGAGAGAGAGCCTGTCTCAGCAAACAAGGTGAAAGGCTCCTGAGGAGTGCACACACACACACACACACACACACACACACACACACGCACACACGCACACAGCCAGCTGGTTTCTGGGTTCTGCAGCTCTTTTTCTTGTCCTTTTCTTCTCTGAGGGTCATGACATCTGTGGATCCCCCAATTCTCCAGACCCTGTGAGAGTGCTTTTCTATTCCCAGATACAGTGGCTGCTTAGCCCGAAAGGCTGGGGACCAGACTCCTGAAGACCACACACCCTTCCTAGCCAGGCCAGAGCTTGAAGGACATAGCAACTTCGGTTCTGTGATGGCTCTTGGCTCATTACATAAAGTCCTATTCCTCAAGGCCCCAGTCAGTTGTACTCAAGTCAAGGGTGCCCCATCAGAGAAGGGAGTGACTCTGGGAAGCCAAAGAAGCACATTTCTCCAAGCATCAAGAGCCAGCCATCTTGTGCTTTCAAAAGCAGGAAGGGGCTTCAGGAGTTGTCCGAGAATGATTTAGACTGGGTTTGTTCTGTGACCCTTTCTCAGTGCTTACAAGAAACAGCAGCACCCAGAGCTCCCTCTGCAGAAGCAGCAGCCAAGGCTGGGTGTGGGAAGAGTGTCTAAGGCTCACAGCATTGCTGGATGAACGGGGGCTGGCACCAGCCTTCCTACAGCCCGATGAGCTGGTGGCCGAGTTGTTCAGGCTTCAGACTCACATGGTACTAGCGCCCATTACCCACTCGGCCCACACTCTTAAGCTCAGGCTCTGCTGGTGCCACACATTGGGTCAATTACACTTCAGACATGGCTCATGCTGCCCAAATGGACACTTGCTTTCATACACTCAGTGCATTTGGGGTTTCAGATGCCTGCTAGAGATGGGGTTCCAACTCTGTAAGCAGATCCTATCTCTTCCCACTGTGGACAGCCCACCCCTCCCATAAAAAGGGCGTCACACAGTGTCATTCCCATCTCACCATTTCAACCGACAACCCAAGTTCCAGGTACAGCCTCTCACCTCTCTCCTGCCCCAATCTCTTCAGCAAACCTCATTTTAAAAGGTAAGTCAGCTCTTGCTTAAACGCTCCCAGTGGGTCACCCTGGTATTTTCAGTGCAACCCCAGCTCTTCCTGGGAAGGTTCCATGGCTTGGCTTCCTCGGCCTTCCCTGGCTCACTGCACTCCAGCACCACTGCTTCTTGCTGTTGGATGCCCAGAGCCCACACCTCTTTTGGCCTCACCTCTCCTTTGTTCTGCAGCATCTCCTAACCTTTCAGACCCAGGGTGAGTCTCCTCCCAACACCATTCTAAAGGGGAGCTCACTGCTGCCCCAGCATCCACCTTCCAGTCTCCCACAGGGTCTGCACTGGAAGGAATTTGTTAAGGGATGACGAGTTCCTCATGGGGAGGAATTGGACTGTCCCTGGGATTTGCCGTGGGTGCTGAGCACCCTGCTGCCAGCACGGGAGGCAGCTGATGGTGTGGCGGCACAGTTTCTAACAAGGAATTTGGCAGCCTGAGTCAAGAATCCTGAACAGATCCCAGAAAATGGTCCAAACTGTGTTTCTTTCCCAGTCCCAGAAAGCCTGAAGCACAACAACTCTCACACACATGTCAGATGGAGATAAAGGCAGACAGGCACATAGTCAGGAAAGTTGTTTTCGAGTCTGCATGGTAAGAAGGGAGCTTGTGATAAAATGCTAGGGATGAATGCGCAGACACGGTGAGCGGCTACATAGCAGCACCATCTCGGCGTTACTGGCAGGAGGAGGAGAGTCAAGGAGATCAAGAAAGTTGACAGATGAGCTGCAGTTGGCAAATTGTAGTATTAGGATCTAGATCAGCATATCTGCTTCCAGAGACTCCCCTTTAACCCTCACTCCACACCGATTTCAGCTTTATAAGTTCTTTAACTGTGCACCTTTCCCCCAAAGAAAAATTTGAAAAAAAAAATCCAAATATTCACAGAAATTGCCTCTGGGACATGGAATTGTAGGAATTTTTTCTGTATAATTTCCTGTTAGCATTCTTCTCTTCTCTTTAATGAACATGTATTATTTTCAGATGAAGTTTTAAGTTTTATAAGAAATAAACTGTCGGGGCTGGAGAGATGGCCTAGCGGTTAAGAGCGCCGACTGCTCTTACAGAGGACCCGGGTTCGATCCCCAGCATCCACATGGCGGCCAAGAACCGTCTGAAACTCCAATTCCAGGAGACCTCCAGTTCCAGGGGAATCCGACACCCTCTTCTGACCTCCGCGGCATTGCACGACACGGGTGCACAGACCTGCATGCAGACAGTACACTCATACACATAAAGAAATAAATAAAATTAAAAAAAAAAAAGAAATAAACTGTCAGCCAGGCGTGGTGGCGC
Organism: Rhizomys pruinosus; assembly: GCA_009823505.1. NCBI lineage: Eukaryota > Metazoa > Chordata > Mammalia > Rodentia > Spalacidae > Rhizomys > Rhizomys pruinosus. Next base: position 117,865 of record VZQC01010441.1, read on the forward strand.
ACGCCTTTAATCCTAGCACTTGGGAGGCAGAGGCAGGCGGATCTCTGTGAGTTCAAGACCAGCCTGGTCTACATAGTGAATCCCAGGACAGTTGGGGCTACAAGGAGACCCTATCTCAAAAAGACCAAAAAATAAAATAAATAAATAAGTGAAATAAACTGTCAAGTCAGACACGGGGCGGGGGGTGTCTGGCTTGTCATCCCAGCATTCAGAAGACTGAGGCAAGAGGATTGTGTGAGTTTACTGCCAGCGTGCTGCACATAGTAAAGGCCTATCTCAAAATGAGGAGAGAGAGAGAGAGAGAGAGAGAGAGAGAGAATGAGAGAGAATATATATGTAAATCTATCTTATTTATATAGAAGGAAATACTATTTTATTTATCATTTTGTGGGTGGGTGCACATGTGCTATGGCATGCAGGCATGTAGAGGTCAGAGGACAACTTCCATGAATCTGTTCTTTTGGGAAAAATTTTTTTTTTGGTGTTTTTGAGACAGGGTCCCCTGTAGCCCCAGCTGGCCTGGAACTCGCTTTGTAGACCAGGCTGGCCTTGAACTCACAGAGATCCACTTGCCTCTGCCTCCCAAGTGCTGGGATTAAAGGCATGCGCCACCACCCCCTGCTTGGAAAATATTTCTAAAAAAAAAAAAAAGGAAATATGTTTATATGTTTGAGTCAAACATGATGTTTATGTGCATGTGCTGGGTACAGCAGGTTTAAGTTTGTATATTTAGAGAAATGCTTTGAAAGATGAGATAATAACTGAAAGATTATTAAAACTAACAAGAGGTCAACTGCTTCTTTTCCAATAGTAATGGTAACATCGCCACTTCTCCAAAATAATATAGGATCATAAATATAATACCAGTAAAAATACAGGAATTTTTGCCAAAATTATTCTTAAATTATATTGGAAAAATAAGTAAGAAAGAATAAGGAAGAAAGTCTTGGAAATTAGGCGTTAAATGGCTCCCTTACATGGGAGGAATTTTTATGTGTGGTTCTGTGTGGGGAACAGAGAGGAGAATCCAGGAACAGACTTGAATGTGTGATAAGATTTCAGTCATGAGAATTATGTAGCATTTAAAACCTTTTATTGGGCCAGGCGTGGTGGCGCACACCTTTAATCCTAGCACTTGGGAGGCAGAGGCAGGCGGATCTTTGTGAGTTCAAGGCCAGCCTGGTCTACAGAGTTAGTTCCAGGACAGCTGGGACTACAGGGAGACCCTGTCTCGAAAAGACCAAATAATAATAATAATAATAATAATAATAACAATAAAATAAAATAAAACCTTTTATTGGGATGGTGGAATCCATATGAGGCTGTGAACCTAGTTTTCCAAGAAAAGCTGGACATCTATGTGTATTATGTAACTATTTGTGTAATGTTGACAAAGTACAATGGCATATCACCTGTTCTTCCAGTTACTAGGGAGATTGAGGGATCTCCAGACCAGGAGTTTGATATCAGCCTGGGCAACATAGCAGGATCTTAGCTCAAAAATAAAATAATAAAATAAATATAAAATAAAATAAATAATAAAAATAAAATAAATTGTCGGGCATGGTGGTGCATGCGTTTAATCCCAGCACTTGGGAGGCAGAGCCAGGTGGATCTCTGTGAGTTCAAGGCCAGCCTGGTCTACATGGCGAGCTCTGGGCCAGTTGGGACTAAAGGGAGACCTTGTCTCAAAAATACCAAAAAAATAAAAAAAAGAAAAGAATAAGAAATTAAGAATACAAACTTATCTGTCACTTGTGTATTTATCTAGTTTATTTTTCAGCCCTCCTGAAAACCATTGATTTTCTTAAGAGATTAATATTTTCTTGAATTTTAATTAATTGTCATAACATATTTGTGTGTATTTATATATACATATATGTTATAATTGTTTTGAAATTCAACAATGATGGTGATTGAAAAGTTGTTGCTGAGTAGGATTTTGTTGCATAGATTAACCACTATTTGTTTATCCAGTAATTTATTTAAGGACTTCTGTTCTTTATACATTTTACATGTTACAAATAAAGCTGGTGTGAATTTTTCAGTTTTATATGGATATGCATCTTATTTATCTCGTTAATAAAATGTTAGTTGGTGAAGAGTGTTAATAAAAAATAAAACCTTTTATTATATAATACTCAATTTGCCAATTCAAAAACCATCTTTTTTTAGTCTTCCATTCTCCTTCCTAACAGCTTTAAGTTTTGCCTTTGATGATTAAATCTTTCATCAGTGTGAATTTGATATGAGCCTGGATGGCTGTTGGGGGAGGGCGTAGGCTCACGGTTTGATGGAGAGCCAGTTGTCCCAGCTGCTTTTCCTGGGTGGCTCATTCTTCCCGGTGACCCAGAGCATCTGTCTGTCATGTATTGTTTCTGTGTGTGTGTGTGTGTGTGTGTGTGTCTGTGTGTGCATGTGTGTCTATGTGTATGTGTCTGTGCGTGTATGTGTGTCTGTGTATCTGTGTGTCTCTATGCATGTGTCTATGTGTCTTTGTGCGTCTTTGTGCATGTGCGTATCTGTGTGCTGTGTGTGTGCATGTGTACTTTGCCATCTTCAGTCGCCGCAGCCTTTACGAAGTGCTGCTGTCTACCTGTCCTTCCTTGCCAGCTTATTCTTTTTCTTTATAGGTATTTTTGCTCTTCTTGAGCCTTTTCCCCATCCATGAAATTTTAGCACCGCCTTGTAAAGTTCCTTAAGAAAACCTGTTGGAATATTGATTGAAGACTCATGTTGTTTGATGGTGTATGAAAAGCTTACCTGTGTACTGTGGTCTTCCTAATAACTGACGAGTGGTCTCTCCCCGATTAAGCACTTTTAAAGTATCCTTCAACAAAGTTTATATTCCTATAAAAGTTTGCATAACTATTGTTGGCAAACTACAATTTTGAATGTAGTTTGGAAATAATGGAAAAGGAAAGTCATTGCTTATGGTCACCAGATACAAATGGGCCTCCACCGTAGAGAGTACCACTACCATCCCTGAGTGCCATCCCTCTCACCCCTCCATGGAGAACGCAATGTCTGCTATTCCTAGTTTCTGTGAATGTGATCTTGAAGGCTTGCTGCTCAGAGTAACTTGGTTTGAAGGCTTGGAGATGGTGCTGAGATGTACAGTACTGTAGAAGGAGCAGGCCTTGCAATTCCACAGAGTAAATGAAACACAGCTTCTCCTTGTTCTTGTTCTTGGCGAAACTGGCCCATGTATGTCCCTTGTGCACCATTCATTGTCACAAAGTAGAATTCCTTAGAGGATGAATAAATAAAACAAGTCAGTTAACTGAACAGCATTTTAAAAGACAGATCTGGGCTGGAGAGATGGCCTAGCGGTTAAGAGTGCCGACTGCTCTTGCAGAGGACTCGGGTTCGATCCCCAGCACCCACATGGTGGCTGAAAACCATCTTTGGCTCCAGTTCCAGGGGAACTGACCTCCGTGGCATTGCATGACACAGATGCACAGACCTACATGCAGACAGTACATTCATACACATGTGAGAATAAAATAAAAATAAAAAAAGACAGATCTAGGGACCTATGTATGACACAAGTGATGATGAAGTGGTGGTTGTAGCTTTACGTTCATAATATAAAAGGGATGGGTCAGGGAAGAGCACAGAAGTGTGCATAACAAATGTTAACACCAGTTCAATTTATGCTGTTGCATTCATTGCTGTATGTATGTATATATGTGTGTGTGTGTATATATATATATATATATATATATTTAAAATCTTTGGGG
>VZQC01010441.1:132610-204062 GCA_009823505.1 Rhizomys pruinosus
TTTTTTTGGTCTTTTTGAGACAGGGTCTCCCTGTAGCCCCAGCTGTCCTGGAACTCATTCTGTAGACCAGGCTGGCCTTGAACTCAGGAAGATCCGCCTGCCTCTGCTTCCCAAGTGCTAGGATTAAAGGTGTGCACCACCACGCTCGGACCATTTTCACAGGAAAGCATAATTAAAATACACTTGTGAGCAGCCGGAATGATGTGCCAAACAGGCAAGGTGTAATTTAGATTTTTATAATCTGATTTCATTCCACATACAGTGCTCCCCTATCCCTTACCCCGCCCCGAGATGGGAAGTCAGTTGTTCAACTGCCTCAGCCTCTTTTGAGGACGCATTCTTCAGATTTTCCTTGTGACACTAGGTATGGACTCACCTCATCAGTAAGGAGACAGATGACAGGCAAAATGATTAAGTCCAAGTTCAGAAAGCCAGAAAGTGGGCTGTTCTGAGCCCTGGTCCCTGAGCCCCTGGCCACCCGTGCTGGGACAGCAGGGAGGGAGACAGACCGCCCAGCCTCAGCGGCTTCGCCCAAGCTCCTCCTCTGTACAGGAGGGCTTCATAGACAGGTGGCGGCCCCAGGAGGAGAGGACAGGACCTGAACTGGACCCAAGAGGATCGGAGCCCCCGGCAGGGTCCCTGTGCACCTGCTTTCTGTGAGAGTTGGGTGCAAGATTGGAGATGCCACTCGGCCTCGTCCCTGCGGCCTTAGCAAGCTTCTTCCACACTCTGCTTCAGCTATAAGAGGATTATTACAGCCGGGGACCCTTGATGTCATCCTGAGTATCAGTCATGGGTGTCAAATGCTTTTCAACCATAACACGCTCAGCAGATGTGGATAAAGGGTTTCTGCTTTCTTTGTTAACCACATTCCATTTAGCTGAGGTTTTATTTCAGGCCTTGATTGTCTCCCTAGGGGAAAGCATTGGTCTCCAGGTTCTGGTGAAGGTCTGCACAGACTCACATCCTCTGCCCATCCTCCCTGCTGGAAAGCAGGCCAGTGTCTACTCAATGAAGCCAAGTCTTCCGGATCCTTCCGGGTGCACATTGCTCCTTCTGCTCTGGAGGGCTTCTGTGTGTCCTGGGTCCACCTACCAAGAAACTTCAGGGTCAGCCTGAGGCCTGGTCGATGGGTCTGTAGAGAGTATGAGTGTTTTCTAAAGCCGTGGAATGTCAGGTGTTTGCACACTGTTGAGGAGCTGAAGGACACAGGATGTGAGTAGTGTAAATACTCATTTCATTTTCGGAGTTGCACTTCCTGACAGGGTCTTTAAATGTACTGTTAAACCATTTAAGTACTTTCCCAGGAAGTTTAAACTCAGTGGCAATATGGCTGACCAGAATGAGGAAGTGAGGTCACTTGGGAAGGTGCAGAAGAAAATTTCCAAGTCCAGGAAAGGATCTAGAACCTGCTGTCTACAGAATTTCCTGTGAGCTAGGAGACTAGGAGAGGTCAGGAGAGGTGTGGGACCAAGCCACGCGGTGCCCAGTGTCGAGAACTACACAGCTCCAGGCCCTGAGCACCGCTGTTGCTAAGGAAATTGGTCAGCTTCTATTTGCACTTTTCTTCCCGGACAAAGAATATATGCTTCCTGTTGAAGTATTCAAGAAACATATGAAATGAAATGAGAGAAGATAAAAGTTGCATGCAGTCCTATCATCCGAAGTGCCCGGAATTAACATTTCATTTACATTAACGCCCCACACACAGAATTTCTAAAAGGTGCTTTTATTGTTTGGCTCCGTGCTCCTCCCTCCATCAATAATCAAAATAAGCAAAGAAAACATGTCTGTGTTCATCCTCCCAAACTTCTCTCCATATAAAATTGAAGCAAGTGCACACACACACACACACACACACACACACCCTTTGGTTGGGTTGTTTGTTCATTTCATGTTCTTGGGTGTTTCCCCCAACATCTTGGGCTTCTCTCCTCTCTTATATATAGTACACTGCAGAAATTCTTTTAAAAAAATATTTATTTTTATTTATTATTATTATTTGAGACAGGGTCTCCCTGTAGCCCCAGCTGGCCTTGAACTCACAGAGATCCACCTGTCTCTGCTTCCTGAGTACTAGGATTAAAGGCTTGCGCCACCATGCCCAACACTAAAGATGGTTCTTAGCTGCCATGTGGATGCTGGGAATTGAACCCCAGTCCTCTGCAAGAGCAATCAGTGCTCTTAACTGCTGAGCCATCTCTCCAGCCCCTACTGCAGAAATTCTACTTGGCTTCAATGGTTAAGATCTAGCCCATTCTTTTTCATAGTTGTATAATATTTTAGAGACATTAGAGCACAACAATTCCATACCTGGTAAGCAGTTAGATTATTGTTTTTGTTTATTTTGTTGCTACAACTAGTTCAAAAGTTGAAACACTTTTTTTGTGTTTTTGAGACAGGGTCTCCCTTTAGTCCCAGCTAGCCTGGAGCTCGCTATGTAGACCAGGCTGTCCTTGAACTTACAGAGATCTGTGTGCCTTTGCCTCCCAAGTGCTGGGATTAAAAGGGTGCACCACCATACCCACCACAAGAAATACTTTTGTATTTCTACATGGTGTTTTATTAATTTAAGGGACATCAGAGTGAGACTGTGAATCAAAAATGTACCTGTTGGGTTGGTATGATGGCTCAGTGGGTAGAAAAATGTACATGTTGGATTGGTATGATGGCTCAGTGAGTAGATGTGTTTGCTGTGCAACCCAAGGACCCTAGTTCAGCCCCTGGATCCCACAGTGAAAAGGGAATCAACCTCCTGAAAATAATCCTCTGACTTCCCACATGCATTATGGCATACACCCCCGACCCCATACACACAACCAGCACCACCACCACCGATAATATTAAATACATATTTTAAAGGTATGTATATGCATATTTTAATAGAACTTGAAATATTTATTTTGGGCTGGCATATATCTCAGTGGTAGAAAATTTGTTTAGTATGTTCAAGGTCCTGGGTTCAGTCCCCCAGCAGCCCAAAATTAAAAATAAATAGGTGCTTCCTAAAATGACAATATTATCTGTTTGACGAATCCTTACTAAACACACGCTGAATGCCAACATGGCTTTAGTGGTTTAGAGTCCCAGTGAACAGAATACAGATCTCAGCCATGACAGAATGTGCACTAGAGATGGACTGAGAAAGAACAAACCAAACAGAAATTCCTGGGCTAAATACTGTGGGATTTCAACCTGGAGAGTGTGAAAATGCATCGCTACTTTGTCTGTCTGTCTTTGTTTTATTGTTCTAATGTAATGCTTTACTGTTACTTTTGTTTGTATTTTCCACTTAGTAAATAATCTTGATTTTCTGTAGCTTAGCTATTTGAATTTGTGTTGCATGAATGTCTTATTTGGAATCTTTGTGTACTTTTGCCATCAAGTGAATTAAAGCAAACTTGCACTTCTTGTCACTCTTTGTTAGCTCTGAATACATTATGAAGGAATGTTTCTCTGCACCATATTGCTTATTTACTGACTTCATGATGTTCTTCTGCCATATACTTATAATGTTAATGAATTTGTATGCATCTTCTGGTTTTCCCTTAACTTCTGGCTAACCTGTCTTTATTTGTCTCTGAACTCTTGGTTATTAACATAGTTCTAAGTTTCTGTTCCAATAATTTGTATCTGGCACAAGGAAGAAGAAAGGCAGAAATAAGTACTTCCTGTAGAAGAATACTAAATGTACTGAAAGGCTGGCTACTTCAGACAGCTCCAGGAAACTGCGGCTTAACAGCCGAGTTCTCCCCAGTCTTTAAAGAGCAGACCATTGGGATTGTCTACTCAAGACCAGGGGGAAAGAGTCCTACAAAGCTAGCCACCACCTCACAGCTAATGTCTCGAATACAAGTGGTGGGTGGAAATCTAGCCTTTCCTTCTAATAACAAGTAGAATCTATTCTTATGCAAAAAATCCCTAACAGGGTATGACCAGATAACTTCTAAGAACATATAAGGTGTGTTGGAAGAAAATTTACTCACATAATTGATTATGTTAACAAATTTTTTTTAATTTTTTTAATTAATTTTATTTATTTCTGTATGTGTATGAATGTACTGTTTGCATGCAAGTCTGTGCACCCGTGTTGTGCAACGCTGCGGAGGTCAGAAGAGGGTCTCGGATTCCCCTGGAACTGGAGTTCTCCTGGAATTGGAGCTTCAGACGGTTCTCAGCTGCCATGTGGGTGCTGGGGATAGAACCCAGGTCCTCTGTAAGAGCGGTTGGCACTCTTAACCGCTAGGCCATCTCTCCAGCCCCCGTTAACAAATTTTTTTAATCATCACATAATAGATGCTAACTAGGTATGGATGAAATTCAATAGCTATTCCTAATACAGACATGAAGTTGGATGCCAAAAATTTCTGAAAATTGGAACAGTGCATGTAAATTTTGATGCTAAAATTCATTTGTTGAGGGCTGGAGAGATAGCCTAGCGGTTAAGAGCGCCGACCGCTCTTACAGAGGACCCGGGTTCAATCCCCAGCACCCACATGGCGGCTGAGAACCTTCTGAAACTCCAGTTCCAGGAGAACTCCAGTTCCAGGGGAATCCGACACCCTCTTCTGACCTCTGTGGCATTTTGCACGACATGGGTGCACAAACTTGCATGCAGACAGTACATTCATACACATACAGAAATAAATAAAATTAATAAAAAAATTTTTTTAATTCATTTGGTGAGAAAGCTGACCTCAACACAAAGAAACATTAAACTTGAAAAGCATTGTTCTTTAACATGTAAAATTTTATATGTTCTGTAGGCAAGCCATACTCAATTGTGAAAAGTATTTGTGTGAGGGTTGGAGAGATGGCTCACTGGTTAAAAGTGCTTGCTGCTCATGAAGAAGACTCTCGTTCAGTTCCCAGCACCCATGTCAGTCAGCTCACAACTGCCTATAATTCAAACTCCAGGGAATCCAATGCCCTCCACTGACCTTTGTAGACACTTTTACACATGTGACATATGCTCACACATACATACATGCACATACACACACATTAAATAAATAAATAAATAATACTTGTGGGTTAATTACTGAAGCTCTCTGTCCTAGATCCAAATGATTGTGAAGTCCTTTGTTTTCTTTAGTTGAGTTTCAGGAGCCATGATGTGAGAAGTATTCCGTTGTTTTGTTTTTTTTTAGTTTTGAGACAGGGTCTCCATGTAGCCCCAGCTGGCCTGGAACTCACTGTGTAGACCAGGCTGGCCTTGAACTCACAGAGATCCACCTGCCTCTGCCTCCCAAGTGCTGGGATCTGCTAAGATTTTTAAACTAAGAACAGACTTGACCATGATTTCTGCCAAGCATCTGTGGTTGGCCCTTGACATCTACATTGTCAGTTTTCCCTGTGTGTGTAGCCTTTTGTCAGGTCAGTGTCTTTGAGTCACGCATGACTGCCTTCCACACACTGTCCTTCCCTTCTTGGCTCAGCTCCAGGACTTGCCTCCTGCCTGCAGGCCAGCAGTCTCTGGGCTCTGCTCCCGCAAGAAGGGGGGAGGGAAAACCGCAGGAGATCACCCGAGGAACAGAACGAACACACATACACACACACACACACACACACACACACACACACACACATATACGCTCACGTGGAGAGCCAGGGAGGATAGAACTCCATTTATTTTCTGTCAGTGAGGTCTATATGTTCAAGACTACTGTGCTTTGGGCAAGGAAGTGGGGAGCAGGCAGAAGGGAGGGGTGAGCCAACTTGGTTCTAATTGGGGGGCTTCCAGAGCTCCGATTTATGCAACAGGTAACTAGAGGTGTGACATTTTGCTCAATGCCTCAAGGGAGGGGGCCTGGAACTTTGCAGAGATAGGGCGAAGCAAGAATCATTGTAATATCCCGAATCTTCCTGCTACAGGTAACTCTGGAAGCTGACAGAGATATCAGATAACTGGAGATCTCCTGGGACAGGTCTTAAAAGTTCTCACTTCAAGCTACACACAAAGTTTCATTCCCACAGCCTTTCACCTGAAAATTTGAGCTACAGAGACCCTTAGACACATTCCAACAAAATCCCACTATCTATAGAGGAACTGGTGGGACCAAGGAGGAAGGGAGACTTTCCTGGTGACATAGTGACCCATTGGCAAAATAAGACTAAAACCCAGATGATCAGACATGGAGATCAACAGGATCCTGTAGGACAAATATGGTTCCCCTGCCCAGGCTCCTGTCCCTGGGGAGCTGGGAGACACCCAGCTGCTGCTTAGCCTTGCATCAGGCCAGGCCATTTCCGTGTCTTAGACACCATCATTTTTCCTCTCTGGGACACTGGAAGGACAGACCTTAGCTTAGGTCTCCCTGCCCTTTCTCCTACACATTTCTCATTGGAGGGTTGGGTCCAGGCACCAGATACTTGAGCCTCACCCCTGCTCTATATTCCCCTACAGGATGGGGCTGCTGAGCAGCAAGAGGCAGGCCAGCGAGAAGGGCAGGGGCTGGAGCCCTGTGAAGGCTGGAGCCCAGAGCAAAACTCCCCCTCCCCTGCCACCTGTGGTAAGTGAGCAGCCTTCCAGAGCTGGAGTAGAGTCTGGAAAGGCAGTGAAACGTAGTAAACTCCTCTGGACTAGCTGAAGAAGTTCGGTCACGGCCAAAAAATGGGGGTGAGTAGGCTGTGAAGTCAACACACAGACACCAGGAGTCGGATTAAAAGCAGAGAAATTAGCCAAGTGTGGTGGCGCACACCTTTAATCCTAGCACTTGGGAGGTAGAGGCAGGCGGATCTTTGTGAGTTCAAGGCCAGCCTGGTCTACAGAGCGAGTTCCAGGACAGCTGGGCCTAAAGGGAGACCCTGTCTCGAAAAGACCAAAAAAAAGGGGGGGGGGTTGCTGGAGGGATGGCCTAGCAGTTAAGAGCACTGACTGCTCTTGCAGAGGACCTAGGTTCAATCCCCAGCACCCACATGGCGACTGAGAACCATCTTTAACTCCAGCTCCAGGGGAATCCGACACCCTCTTCTGACCTCTGCAGCATTGCACGACACAGGTGCACAAACCTACATGCAGACAGTGCATTCATACACATAAAAAAAAAATTTTTTTTAAAGCAGGGAAATTGTGAGCTCCTGCAGACTCATTTAATCAGGAAAAAAATAGGGATGTATATGTGATCATCTTCTGCTTCTTCTGAGAACGTATCAGGTGCTGATCACTGGTTAAGTCTGTTCGGTAGGTGAGGCGGTGAGCAGGCTGCTGCACAGGTGCGTAACACTCTACAGTGAAAGGCATAGAGCACTCCCTGGGCCAACGCCTTTGGGCTCACATGTTTAGATGACTTTCCTGACACCCACCACCTGGTCACCAGGCTTCTTTCCATTCGGGGCAGTTGGAGTCATGTCTGGACTCACTTCCTGCTCTGTGTGTGCCATGGACACCACTAAGGTTCTACCAGGGACCCGATGGGGACAGGGACTGCCGATTCCATTTCAGAGATAGGCCAGGCCTCTCTTCTAGGTCATCTCCTGTGCACCAGGACTCTGCACACAATCAGATGAACTATAATTTGAGCAAACTCACACTTAGATAGGTCAAAGTTATATGCTAATAAGCTGAAGCTTAGAGTTCTTAACTTAAGAAAGCTATGTAATAGTCACAAGTTGTGGGGGGAGAAAAGATCATTTGTTACTATTTCACTTGCCACAGATACTTGGAGTCAGCTTTCCTGAGCACATGCTTCTGAGACCTTTTCTTTGTCTATTCTTTATATCACATGTTCTTTTTTTTTTTTTTTTTTTATTGGGCTTTTCGAGACAGGGTCTCCCTGTAGCCCCAGATGTCCTGGAACTCTGTAGACCAGGCTGGCCTTGAACTCACAAAGATCTGCCTGCCTCTGCCTCCTGAGTGCTAGGATTAAAGGCGTGCTCCACCACGCCCAGCTCATATTTTTTTAATACAACTCAGTCATGCATACCATTTTGCAAAAGTCTACTTCAGAATTGTGCTCAACAATTCCAAGATAAAAAGGACAACTTGCAATATATGGGAAGTTAGAAGAATGCTGTGAAACGAGCAGCTTCCCTCTTCCTCAGAAACAGAAAGTGACCAACTCTACAGAGTCTCTCGGCTGCTGTGTCCCGCCACTACACAAGCAGAGAGGAAGGAGTTGATGTGCTGGCGGTCAGTTTGTATGATGCCACCCGCTAGGGCAAGTCTTTTCACATCAACTAAAGTAATTAGCATAATCCCAGGAGATGTGGTCGCAGGCCAATCCAATCTAGCTAATCCCTCTGTTGAGACCAATAATCTAGGTTATTCTAGATGTGTCAAATTGACAAGCAAACCTAATCATCACTTCCAGGTGTGGTGGCACACACCTGGAATCCCAGCACCTGGGAGGCAGAGGTGGGCAGATCTCTGTGAGTATGAGGCCAGCCTGGTCTACACAGTGAGTTGCAGGCCAGCTAACCAGGGATACATAGTGAGACCCTGCCTCAAAAACAAACAGCTTGCCTTAGAGAGCTCTCAACTAGCCTGACGAGTAGACCTCTCACCACTCATCAAATAAGTTTCTATTTTTGTAACAGATGGAGACTATTAGAAAGCTCCACAACTGGTCAGACACAGGGAGTAAATGTCGTGATGTGCCCAGCCCTAAGTGACACATCTCCAATGCAACCTGTACATCCAAGACTCAGGGAACATAGCAGAACAGGGGCGAAGAGAGTATTAACGCATCTCTCCACTCTCACCAGCCAATCTTCCTCCTGCAACAAATCCTGATTAACCTAGAAAGTCACAAACGGCCAAAGTGCAGACAATAAGAACCTACAGCGTGCTTACTCCTGAATGGACACCTGTTTCGAACCTGTGCCACCCCAGGCTCAGGGACCATTGTGGAAGAGGGAGCTGAAAGATTGTAAGAGCCAGGGGTGGATGATGACCACAAGGAAGCAGGGTTTCCAGACAGGTGGGAAGTTACCCACGTGAGCTCACGGCAGTGGCGAGACCCATGTGTGCTCAGGGCAGACAACGTCCAAGCACGGATGTGGGGAAGCAAGTAAAGGAGAATCCCCTACCTTAGCTGAGGAACTAATGGCAACCGATGACTACCGGGTGAGGGGGAGCTGGTTTTCCTTAAGGATGTGACACTAGTTAGGTTCATGTGGGAGCTTCTCTTGCTACGAGCAGGTACAGTGCAGTCCTGCTAAGGGAAAGGGAGCACGGTGCCCACCTGCAGCCACTGTAGGGAACTGACCCCTTGACACAGAGGTCAGTCGGTTGCTTTCATAACCCGACCTGAGAGGTACTTTCAACTCAGGTCCTTAGCCCGGGAAAATGGAACGTTTCCCATCTGGCCGTGCTTTCCCACCTGCCCAAAGACTGCTGGTCAATGGACAGGAATTTCAGGCTGATGGCTGATGGCCTATCTTCAGCTACACCCACTCACAATTTACTACACAGCTGGTGACCTGATAGATCTCTGTCCAGCCCCACACCAGATTACCAGGTTTGGTGGTCTGACGGATAGCCATCCAACCCACTGGCCACAACACTTGAAATCCAGGCCTGCTTTGGCCTGTATGCATGCAGAAATAATGGCTGGGAATTCTGTGTAATGATGGTAATAAAGAATTCGCTTTATTGCCTGCTGCAACTCACTTTTATAAGAAAAATGACGTCAGCTCCCAGAGCCAATCACAGACCCCCAGTTATGCACCACAGTATACTGCTGTTCCGCCTAGCATCATGTGCCTGGGCCACGTTGCTTGCTCCCTCTTGGGGTGGGGTCAGAGGAATCCCATGACTTTCACATGGTTCCCTGAGGGGTGCTAGCTGAGAACTAGCCCCTAATTCACACTGGATCTTCCCACAGGTTCACAAGTGTCTAGTAGGTGGACACACACTGAACGACATTGGGGGATTCAAATTTGGCTCAGTATGCCTTGGCACGTGACAGAGTACATAAAATCTGGCAGAGGGGTTGTAAGAGCACTGCAGATGGGTGTCTAAATATGATAAAAATACACTGTATGACAATTACTCAACTTAATATACAGATTCAACACAATCCCAATTAAAATCCCTAAGAGTTTCTTCATGGGCCTGGAAAAAAAAATCCTTAATTTCATATGGAAAAACAAAAGACCACAATACCCAAAGCAACCCTGAGCAAAAAGAGCAATACGGGGTGGGGGGTGGTGTCTCTACACCAGACTTCAGACTATACTACAGGGCTATAGTCATAAAAACAGCCTGGTACTGGAACAAAAACAGATCTGTAGACCAATGGAACAAAACTGAAGATCCAAACTTGAGCACATATGATTTCAGCCATCTCATATTTGACAAAGGGGCCAAGAAGACACAGTGGAGAAAAGACAGCATCTTCAGCAAGTGGTGTTGGCAAAACTGGATCACCACTTGTAGAATAATAAAGTTAAACCCCTACCTCTCACCCTGTACAAAAGTCAACTCCAGATGGATTAAAGACCTCAACGTGAAACCAAAACTCTGAAGGTGATAGAAGAAAATGTTGGCAGTATAACCTACAAAATATAGGTCTAGGGAAAGACTTTCTAAATCAGACAGCAGCTGCAAAGGAAATAAGGTTGACAATTGACAAGTGGGACCTCATTAATTCAAAAGCTTCTTTTTTAAAAAAAAATTTTTTTGAGACAGGGTCTCCCTTTAGTCCCAGATGCCCTGGAGCTTGCTCCGTAGACCAGGCTGGCCTTGAACTCACAGAGATCTGCCTGCCTCTGCCTCCCTTTTGCTGGGATTAAGGGCATGTGCCACCATGCTCAGCACTAAAGATGGGTCTTAGCCACCATGTGAGTGCTGGGAATCAAACCTGGGTCCTCTGAAAGAGCAGTCAGTCCTCTTAACCGCTGAGCCATCTCTCCACCACCTTAATTTTGTAATTTTTATTATTTTTATTTTCTGTGAATGAATGTATTGCTTGCATTGAGTGTAAGTGCACCTGTGTTGTGAAATGCCCGAGGATGCCAGAAGAAGGCATCAGATCCCCTAGAGCTGGAGTTATGGTTGGACGGTTGTTAGCCATCATGTGGGTGCTGGGAATTGAACCTGGGTCCTCTGCTAGAGTAGTCAGTACTCTTAACCACTAAGCCATCTCTCCAGCCCCACTCAAAAGCTTCTGTACAGCGAAAGAAACAATCAGGGAAGTGAAGAGAAAACCCGCAGAGTGGGAGGAAACCTTCACTACTGATACATCTAACAGAGCACTAACTTCCAGAATTTATTTTTTTAATTAATTTATTTATATATATTTTTATCAAATCTAAATCCGTGTCTCTCCCATCACCCCACCCCACCAGAGCTCATACATTCTGCCAAACATTCTTTTCATCTCTTTCTCAGTCTTTCTCAATATTCTCCATTTGGAAGTTGGCTGTTTTGAGCAGAAGTTCACTGTTTCAGTCAATTCTTTGATGCAGTCCTTTCTGTTGTTGTTATTGTTGTTGTTGTTGTTGTTTCCAATATGCATCACTCCCAACTGCTTTGGACAAAAGCTCAAGGGGCCATGCACAAGAAATACTTACAACTAGGTAATTGGCACTAGCATCCACAGATGAAAGGTACCATTCATCGTTTGTTTTTCTGGGACTGTGTTACTTCACTCAGCATGATGTCCTCTAGCTCCAGCTATTTTCTCTGCAAAGCTCATGATGTCATCTTTTCGTTTATACTACTGCTGCATAGAAATTCCATTGTGTAGAGGGACCAACATTTTCTCTATCCACCCTCAGTTGAAGGGCATGTTGAGTTGGGTCCAAGCTCCTTGCATTGGAGAGGAACTGAAATAAACAATGGCCAGGCATGTAATCTTCTGGGTGGGGGTGAGGTCTTGAAGGGTAACATGCCTAGGAGTAGTATCTGGCTGGGTGTCAGGTGGCAAGTTCATTCCAAGTCTTCCAGGGATTTCTCCACCGGACTTTGCCATAGTGGCTGTAACGATTTACAATCGCACCAGCAGTGGATGAGTGTTCCCCTGTTCCCCACAACTCTCACAGCACTTGGTATCATTTTGTTTTCCTTGATCCTAGCCAGTCTATTTGGAATAAGATGATAGCTTAAAGTGGTTTTGATTTGCATGTTCTTCCTTATGATTAGTGAGTTGAAGCACTTCTTATAGATTTCTCAGCCATCTCTAAGTTCCTCACTTGTGAAGTACTTCTGTTCAGTTCTTTGCCCATCTATTGAGTGGTCATTTGTTTTTCTTCTTCTTTGTTTTTTTGAGTAGTTTATATATCTGGAATCAATTGTTTGTCAGATGTTTCTGCATGAAGGTTTCCTCCCACCTGTGGGATTTCTCTTCTTGATTGTTCTTTTGATGTCAGAAGCTTGGAGTTTAATGAGGTCCCATTGTCAATTGTCACACTTAATTCCTGCGCAGCTGCTGTCCTGATTTAGGAGTTCTTTTCCTTTGCTTATGTCTTGTAGTCTGCTGCCAACTTTTTCTTCTATGCCTTCGGAGTTTGGGGTTTCATGTTGAGGATCTTTGATCCATCTGGAGTTGACTTTGTGCAGGGTGAGAGGTAGGTTTGAATTTCATTCTTTCTACAAGTGGTGATCCTTTTGCAACACCACTTGCTGAAGATGCTGTCTTTTCTCCATTGTGTCTTCTGGCCCCCTTGTCAAATATGAGGGCTGAAATTGTAGTGCTCAGGTTTGGATCTTCGGTTTTGTTCCATTGTCACACGTTTTTGTTTTTGTGCCAGTACAGGCTTTTTTTTATGACGATAGCCTGTAAGTATAGTTTGAAGTCTGGTAATAGAGATCCCACATGTAGCTGCTTTTTTTGCTCAGGGTTGGTTTGGCTATTCGGGTCTTTTTTTTCTTTTTCATTGTTAAGTTTGGGACTTTTTTTCCAGCTGTTGAAGAAACTCTTGGGATTTTGATTGGAATTCGTAAATATACACAAGAGCTTGGGTAAATGGACATTTTTACAATGTTAGTTTTTCCCAATCCATGAGCAATGGGAGGTTTTTTCCATCTTCTGATGTCCTCTAATTTTCTTTCTTTAAGGGTTTAAAATTTTGTTTTAGAGATCTTGGTATCTTTGGTTATTTTGTTCCTATGTATTTTATTGTTTTGAGGCTAGTGTGAGTGGGAAGGTCTCTTTGAATTCTTTTCTTCTCGGTTGCTTGTTGCTGGTGTAAGAAAGGCCATGATTTTTTAAGGTTAATTTGGTATCCTGCCACTTTGCTAAGCTGTTATTTGTTTCTAGGAGTTTTTCTGGTGGAGTTTTTAGCATCCCTTAAGTCAACATCATATCAGCAAATAGGGATAGCTTGACTTCTCTTTTCCAATTAGTACTCCTTTAATTTCCTTTTCTTGCCTTATTGCCTAGCAGTGTGTTTCAAGCACTATATTAGAAAGAGTGGTAACAGGGGGCGGCGTTCTGAGTTCCACATTTAAAGGGAAATGTTTCGTGCATTTCCCCATTTAGGATTATATGGGCTGTGGGTTTCTTGTATTTGGCTTTGATTGTATTGAGGAATGATCCCTCCAATCCAATTCCTTCTAGAGACTTTAGACGATGAAGGGTGCTGGATTTTGTCCAAAGGCTTTTTCAGCATCAAGATGGAGATGAGGTGTGGTTTTTTGTCTTTCATTCCACAGTATGTGTTTGATGATGTTTATTGTTTTCGTATGTTGAACCATCCCTTCATCTCTGGTATGAGCCAACGTTAGTCTGATGGATGATCTTCTTGATGTGGATCTTGTATGCGATTTTGCCAGCATCCTGTTTAAATTTGGACATCTGTGTCATTAGGGAGCGAGGGTCTATAGTTTTCCTTTTTAGTTGTAATCTTTGCCTGGTTTTGGGTATAGAGATGATGCTGGCTTCATAGAAGCCAGTTTGGGAGAATTCCCTGATTGCTATTCTTCTAACAGTTTCGAATAAATAATGTTGTAGGTCCTTTTGAAGGCTTTATGTAATGTCTTCGGCAGGAAACCTCTGGAGAGCCTGGGCGTTTTTCAGTTGGGAGGTTTCTTCTATAATCTTTCAATTTCTTCATGTATTATGTGTCTGTTTAAGCTGTCAATCTCTTCTTGTTGAGCTTTCGTGATTCCCAGGATTTCAATATATCATCCCATTTCTTCTAGTTTCAAACTTGGTAGAGTATAGGTTTTTAAGTATTCCCACATGATTTTTCTGGATTCTTTTTCTTGTCTGTTGTGATATTTCCCTTTCATCACGATTGTAATTGATCTGGAGTTGTTCCGGCTTTCTTTGGCTACTGGCTGAAGGTCTGTCTATCTTTGTTTTTTCTTTCAAAGAACCAACTTTTTTTTTTTGTTTATCGATTTTTTGTATTGTTTTCTTTGTTTTCATTTCATTGATTTTTGCTGCATTTTTGTATTTACTTTCTCTGTTTTTGTGTTTCGGGTTTGCATCTGTTGTGCCTTCTCAAGTGCTTTTAGCTGTGTGTTGATCATTCACTTGTGCTCTTTCGTTTTTCTAATGTAGGCACCCAGGCTATAAACTTCCCTCTTAGGACTGCTTTTAAGGTATCCCACAGTTGTTTGTTTTGTATTGTCATTGTCATTCAGTCCAGGAATGCTTTCATTTCTTTCTTTATCTCTTCCTTGACCCATTCATTATTCAAGAGTGTGTTGTTTAGCTCCATGTGTTTTGTAGGCAGTAGGGCTTATCTAGTGTTGATATTGAGCTCTAGCACTGTGATCGATAGAATGCATGAAATTATTTCAATCTTTTTGTATTTGTGGAGGTTTCTCTGTGTCCCAGTATGTAGTTGATTTCGGAGAATGTTCCGTGGGGTGCTGAGTAGAAAATGTATTCTCTGGTATTAGAGGTGGAATATTCCGTAGAGGTCTATGAGGTCCATTTGGTGTATCATATCATTCAGTTCAGATGTCTCTCTGTTTATTATTTGTCCTGTTGACCTGTCCAAAGGACTCAGTGGGGTATTAAAGTCCCCTACTATGAGTGTACTGGGGTAGTGTGTGACTTGTGGCCTGGAAAATTGTCTTTATAAACATTTGGCGCACCGAGGTTGGTGCATATATATTATAATTTGAAATTTCTTTGGTGAATTGTACTTTGATAAAAATGTAATGGCCTTCTTTGTCTCTTCTGGATTTTTTACTTTGAAGTCTATGTTGTCTGATATTAAAATAGCAACACCGCTTCTTTTTGGTACCATTTGCTTGAATATTTTTTTTTTTTCATCTTTTCACTTAGGTGGTGCCCTTCCTTGAAGGTAAGATGTGTTTCTTGAGACAGCATATCAATGGATTCTGTTTCTAATCCATCTCCCAGTCTATGTCTTTTGATTGGGGAATTTAGTCCATTAATATTTAAGGTTATGACTGATAGGTTTGTTTGCTTCCTTTTGCCTTATTATCCATTGCTTTTTTTTTTTTTTTATTTTTTTTTTTTATTTCTCTTTCTAGGTGCTGGGGTTGGTTGTCCTCTCTTTGTTCTTTGAATTGCTTCAAGTATTCTCTGAAGGGTTGTTTCTGGATTTGTATTCTTTCAACTTGTTTATGTCATGGAAGGTTTTTCTCTCCCTTCAACTATATATGACATTTTTGCTGGAGTAAGTAACCTGTTGGCATCTATAGTCCTTTAAATCAGTGGGAATGCTTTGCCCCACGTTCTTCTTCTTGCTTATCTAGTTTGCATTGAGAAGTCAGTTGTAATTCTGATAGGTTTCCCCTTATAGGTCACTGTTTTCTCTTGTGGCTTTAAGGATTTTGTCTTTGTTTGGGTGTCTAGCGTGTTAACTATGATGTGGCGTGGAGAATTTCTTTTCTGATCTTGTTCTGTTTGGAGTTCTATGTGCTTCTTGTATTTGTATTGGTTTGTCTTTTTTTTAGTTTGGGGAAGTTTTCATCTTTATTTTTTGTTGAAGATCTGATCTTAATATTTCTCTTGGGATTCTTCTCCTTCCTCTATTCCTATGGTTGGAGGTTTGATCTTTTCTAGTGTCCCCACGTTCCTGGTTGTTCCATTTTTGTGTATTTTTTAAATTTTCATAATCTTTCCTTGAGGTTTTTAGTTGTTCTTTGTGGTATCTTCCACGGTCTGATAGTCTTTGTTCTGCTTCCTCCATTTCGCTTCTGAGGCGTTTCCATTCCTTTCCTCTTGGTTGGATGAGTGTTTGATTTCCTTTTCATTTCCTCTTCTGATTTCTTAGTATGTCTACTTCTCTTTTACTTCTTTTGGAGCTTCTCAATCTCTTCCTGTAGCTCTTTCTTTGCTGGTTGGTTCCTTATCTTTTTCACATGGGATCTTTTCAGTGTTTCTTACTTCCTTCCGGAGTTTTGTCATCTCTCTCTCTCTAGGTCCTTCTTGAGTTCTTCATTCTCTTTTCTTAGTTCTTTGATTTGCTCTTTATAATGTTGTAGTTCTTTAAATAGTTTCCATGTGTTTCTGATATCTGTGTCCTGGGGCATCCCCAGAGGGATCCCAATGCAGGAATCTTCCGTAGGGTTGGTAGAGCTTGGTGCGGGATTATCCTGCCCCTTCCGTGTTGTCTCTTCTTCGTGTTCCGGCATATGGGCTTCCTTGCTTGTATTCCAATGTGAGTCCTAAATGCCTCCTCACTGTGTTGAAGGCTTGCTTTGCTTGGCTCCTTCAGATGCCTTCATAATCCCAGTTGGCCGGGGTGGGGGTAGGGGTCTTTAGCCTGTGCCCCAGTACCTGCGCTTCAGCTGGTCTCAGGAGATCTCAGCAACTTCCAGAATTTATAAACTACTCAAAAATCAAAGAACTCAGAAAATAAATGACTCACTCAAAAGATGGAGAAAAGAACTGAATACAGACCTCACAAGTGAAGAAATAGAGATGGATGAGAAACATTTTAAAAACTGTTCAACATTAGGCCGGGCATGGTGGTGCATGCCTTTAATCCCAGTACTTGGGAGGTAGAGGCAGGTGGATCACTGTGAGTTCAAGGCCAGCCTGGTCTACATCGTGAGTTCCAGGACAGCTGGTGCTACAGGAAAACCCTGTCTCAAAACAGACCAAAATAAATAAATAAATAAAAATTTTTAAAAAGTGTTCAACATTGCTAATAATTAAGGAAATGCAAATTAAAACCACTTAAGATATCATCTTCGCTCTGATAAGACTGGCTAGGATCAAGAAAACAAATGCTCCAAGTGCTGGAGAGTGGTTGAGGGGAAAGGGGAATACTCATCCACTGCTGGTGGGAATGTAAACTCGTACAACCACTATGGACAGCAGTGTGGAGAACCCTTAAAAAGACTCAAAATGAGCTTACCACCTGACCTGTCATAACACTCCAGGGTATATACCCCCAAGACTCATCCTACAGCAGAGACACATGCACATGTTTATTGCAGCTCTCTTCACAATAGCAAAGAGCTGGAACCAACTCAAATACCCCTCAACTGATGAGTGGATAGAGAAAATGTGATACATCTACAGAATGGAATTCTATGCAGTGGTAAAGAAAGATGATGTGCTGGATAGCTTTAGTGTCAACTTGACACACCTGGGTTGAGGGAGCCTCAATTGGGGAATTTGCTCCATTGGATTGGCCTGTGGCCACATCTGTGGAGTATTTGTCTTGATTGTTGAGCAGTGACAGTATAAGAAGGCAGCTGGGCATGGGCCAGAGCGAAGCCAGGAGCAAGCCAGTGGACACGCATTCCTCCATGGCCTGTGCTTTCAGCTCCTGCCTCCAGGTCCTGCCCTGAGTTCTTACCTTGGGCTCCTCTGAGTGATCAAACTGTGACCCAAGGAGATGTAAGCTGAATAAACCCTTTCCTCCCCAAGTTGGTGTGGTCAGAGTTGTTTTGTCACAGCAATGAAAGACAAACCAGGACAGAAATTGGTACCAGAGAGTGGTGGTATTGCTGTAGACAGACCTGACCTTGGTGTTTGGGGAAGGATTTGTGGAGTTTTGGAACTTTGGGCTGGGAAGATCATTGAATGCCTAAAGATTGTTGCTGTGGAGCTTGGACAGTTTTGCTGAAGGAGTTGTAGAAGTATGGAGGCCTGGCTTGTGAAGTGTTCTAGTTTCAAAGGATGCAGAGATCATCAGACTGTGTATTGTGGGTTCTGGTCAAGCTGGGGCTGTGAGAATCAGCTGTAAGTAACAAGAGACCAGAACCGAAGTGAAACTTTTGTTGTGTACTGGGGCAATTGATGCTGGTTAGCTGGGGCTGAAGAATCAGCTGTAAGTAACAAGAGACCAGCATCACTGAGGTGCAATCTTCTGGGGAGAATTCTTCAGGTCAGGCAACAGAAGCTTGACCCAGAAAGGGCCGGAGCTCCATCTCGAAGCCAGAAGCTGGACTTGGTATGTGTAAGAGTCTCCTATATGGTTCCGGTGTTGAAACTTGAGGGGTTCACAGAGAGCAGCAGAGGCTGGCACTGTGAGAGGCCAGGAAAGACCTGGTGAAGTGCACCTTCGGTGCTGTGAAGACCCCAGGTTGCAGGGGTCATGAAGAGAAGCTGAGGCTTTGCACCAGGAGAGGTCAAGAAGAGACCATATGGGTGAAGTGCGGCGCTCAGTTTCAGTAGCGACCCCAGCTTTTTGGAGATGCCGGTACCATGGGACAGACCACCAAGAGCAGCAGTAGGTGTGGAATGGAGTCGGCCTGGGCCTGCGAATGAGTGTGCCACGGACGGCAGTGTCGGAGAGGGGGAGCTGCCGAAGACCCTTTGGAGCCCAGAAGATCGTGAGTGAATCCCAGGTGTCCAGCCTTGAGCTACTTCTGGACTTAGGTTTTGTGTTGAGAGTGCCTGATTCTTCCCTTTGAAATAAGACAGTACTTGTTTGGATTTTACAGCAGCCCACAGTTAAGAGACTTTTAAACTGTGAATTTTAAGTGTTTGGACATTTTTAAGGACTGTGAGGCTTTTGAGTGTACTGTCTTAGGTTGATATTATTTAACATCATATTTTGGGGAAAGAACTGGAAAGGTGGTGGTTTAATAGTGATGTGTTTTGTGTTCAAGTTGACAAGGGGTCAATGTGCTGGATAGCTTTAGTGTCAACTTGACACACCTGGGTTGAGGGAGCCTCAATTGGGGGAATTTGCTCCATTGGATTGCCTGTGCCACATCTGTGGTGTATTGTCTTGAGTGTTGAGCAGTGACAGTATAAGAAGGCAGCTGGCATGAGCCAGAGAGCAAGCCGGAGCAGCCAGTGGACAAAGCATTCCTCCATGGCCTGTGCTTCATCTCCTCCTCCAGGTTCCTGGCCTGAGTTCTTACCTTGGGCTCCTGAGTGATCAACTGTGACCCAGGAGATGTAAGCTGAATAAACCCTTTCCTCCTCCCAAGGGTGTTGGTCAGAGTGTTTTTGTCACAGCAATGAAAGACAAACCAGGACAAGATGACACATGAAATTTGAAGGTAAATGGATGGAACTAGAAGATATTATGTTAAGTGAAGTAACATAGTCCAGAAAACAAACAAACAAATTGGTATCCTCATCTGTGGATGCAGAGCACAAGTACCTAGTTCTAAGGCAAACTGAAACAATGTTATGTTATATTCCCGTGATCTAAAGCAACTGTGCTCTTATATGTGAATCTCTTAAGAGGTTCTAGAATTAACCTACCATTTATTTTCAGACTTTGAATTTTGGTATTTGGGTGGAGGTATGTATGCATATTTTAGAATCAAATAAAATCAAATGGAAATGTGAATCCTGAGATATGATTTAGAAATGACATACAGTTTGTTTAGACATATGTCAGGTGAGAACATGTATAATATGTATATATATATATTATATAAATATATACTATAGATATATATATAGAAGCAATACAAGTTGGAGGGAACAACAACAACAAAAAAAACCGACTGAAACAGTGAAGTTTTCCCAAAAACAAAAATCCTTTGCTTTGAAAAAAAATCTCTGGAAAGACTCAGAAAAAGATACAAAACATCACAACAGAATGCATGAACTCTGGTTGGGTGGGGGGCATGGAAAGGGAAATGAGTCTAAATTGGATTGAGAAATGATGTATGAAAAAGTTTAATAACAATAAAAATATTTAAAAAATACATTGTATAAAACATAAAAATTCAACAAAACCAAAGAAGCCACAACAAGAAGACAGCCATTACACATCTGTGCACAGCCCTAAACGGTGTCACTTTGTTTCTCACCTGAGAAGCTTTAAACCAACCGTGCTGTATTTTACTGATATTTGCGTTGGTGCCCACCTTTGTGCTGTGAAATTTAACCACATTGGTGCATGGTATCTAACGCTCACTGTTTTGTTGATCTGTCATGCATCATAAGGGCTATCCCTGCACTGAAAAATAATGTTTTATGTTTTATTATTACTAGATATAGCCTCATGGTGTGTCCTGGTACACAAAGGCAGAAGTCTGTCACAGGACAGATACCTGTGCATATTTGTTGAATTTTTTAGAGAAATATAATTTGAAAATACTTTCCTTTGCCAACAGTACCTTCTGTAAGTTCACTTTTTAATGACTGAGCCAGGATTTTAACTCAGGTGACAGTGCTTTTTCCCCTTTTGAAGCTGGGGGCATGTCCACACATGGTCAGGCAAGGCTGGCAGAGGGTCTGGGGTGACACTGGTACCCCATATTGCTACATCATGTACAGAATTTGTCTGTGCATCTTCCAAAGGTGGCCACCCCCCTTTCCAGATCCCCACAGGTAATCTAGCCAGCTCATCGTCTGGTATCCTCAGTGTTGCTGCATACTGCTCAACTAACTCAGTGTTTGACCCTAGGTTGTCTTTAACTACCCTGCCCCTCCACCTCCTGACCAGCACCTAGATCAAGGTAAGAAGGGGGGACAGGAGTCATCTTCCCAGGTTCAGATTTGTGTTAGAATCAGGGCATTTGGGAGGTGTGTTGTAGGGCTGGAGAGGAGTAAGGGAAGCTGAGAGGTTTTTTTTTTTTTTAATATATTACAAACTATAAAGGAGAATGGAAAGAGTTATAGCAGAGCCAGCACCATCCACGTCTGGCTTGCAGACTTGGGCTTCGAACTTCAAAGTCCAGCATGACTGCTATGTCCTCTTCTCCCAGCCCAGGGTTAGGTCCATGTGGAGGACAGCATCTTGTCTTGCTCTTCCCAGCTGTCGCCATAGTCTCCCCTGGAAACCCTGAAGCCACCTGTGGACATCCTCAGCCTAGACTCCACTCCGCTCGGACAGATTGCCAGACTGTAAACCACATTAGGAATGAGCTCATGTCTGGGCCAGGGGCTCAGACTTTGGGGTCTCCCAGGATGGGAACTGGCTTCTGTAGAATGCAGTCAGCCATCCACACCAGCCAGCCCAGGGGGCCCCTTCCATCCCTCACTCTCGGGGAACAGGTAGCACACAGACTACTGTGTTTTAGGACAGGGAAGATGTTGGGATGGGCAATGCATCTCTCCTCTCCTGGGAGAGCTCAGCCTGTCACCCTTAGGAGCAAAGTGTTGGAATTGCGGAAGTGCTCCGTGGTGTCGCCTCACCCCGTTGGGGACACCATCAATCCCATCAGGTGGGTGATCCTTCACTTCCTGGCAGGGGTTATCCCATTTCGAGAGTTCAGGGGAAGGAAATAACTGACTGCTTTTGGCACAGGAAGTTGAGTCAGGGGATTGCTGTCATTCACACCAAACCTCCTACCAGGGGAGAGTCCTAGCCCCGATGACAATACTGGGTCACCTTCTCAGTGAGGCTACAGCTCTCCAGGAAGTTTGACCAGGTGTGCAGGGGGCCCTGTCACTAGCAGAGGTCATTTGAGGGTGGCAGGCCGTGTTCCTGGGACTTCTGCCACCTACTAGCCTGTCAAAGCCTCTGTGAGATGCTCAGGGCCAGGCAGCACGTGCTGAAGCCAGAGCACCATAGCGGCTTCCAGGCGCCAATGCCCCAGAGAGCCAGAGGGGCCTTGTGCCCTTGGGATAGAGGCTGGCAGGGACACGGAGGGCATGTTCTGGGTACTTTGGAGGCAATGTGGGATGCTGCATCAGCTCCCAGGTATGGCCTGAAGCCCTCTGAGGGCTGGCAACGGCTGCTCTCCCAGATCTTTGATCAAGCTGACTTTTTAGTGGGGGTCTGAAGGGAAAGTGGGTTGGACACAGAGGGCTAGCCCACTCAGGAGTGGACGCAGGTCTGGAGGTCTGTCTACCTGGGAATTTCTTCCTCTTTGTTAGTCACCAAGCAGCTTTAGGTGGCTTCCCCATCACTACTCTTAGAAGCCCAAAGATAGTCCCAGGTCCCCACGGTCCCCACCACGGTCCCCACCACTGTCGCAGACTCCAGCGGGCCGTCTCTTGCTTACTTTCCAGAGATGCGTTTTGTGGTGGCTCTGTTCGACTATGCTGCATTGAGTGACCGGGACCTGCAGATGTTGAAGGGGGAGAAGCTGCAGGTCTTGAAGGGGTGAGTTTCTAGAACGCTGTCCTCTCTGGGCAGACGACCGCTGCGTCCCGTGGCCGTCTCCTCGGGGTCTTCCCCATTGTCCTGTCCCCTGCTCGTCACCTACACAGTCTTCAACTTGAACCATTGTCCTCCCCTCCAAGTCTTTCTGGCAAGGCCGTTTCCACGGGGGTCCTTCTGCTCACTGGCAAACTGGCAAGGTGCCACCTGGAATCACACTCAGAGGCTCAGCTCTGGTGACTTCCTGTGTTCTTTCTAGGGCACCACCCCGTGTCTGCTCTCCCAATCCCTTGGGCTTGCCCTGTGAGGCTCCAAGGGCCTAATTTTGTACTTAAAGTCCTACAGTGGCCTTGACGCAAGGCCACAAGGCTCTGACTTTCAACCCTAATGGGCTGCCATGTCCTCTCTGGTCAGCAGCCCTCCTGGGTTTGTTTTCTTGGCCAGTCCCAACTTATTCTACAAATTCTGGATGTATCCTATTCATTATGACAGGGACTGCTCAGTAGAAAGCATCCTCTTTGGGCCAGACAGACAAGTCCTTCCTTCCTCTCTTGCACCAAGACCCTACCTGTCACATGCTTAGCAAACTGGAAATGGCCCAAACAGCCATCGGCACTGAACCATAAGCACAGTGCTTTGTCATCACCAGGCTGCCCACTTCCACTGTCCACTGTCCCCCACCAGGACAGGATCTCTTGTGAGGTTCCGGGAGCTGTCCTGAGCATATTGTGTGAGCCTCTCATAGCTCTGTCTCCCCTTCCTCTCTCTAGAACTGGAGACTGGTGGTTGGCCAAGTCACTCATCACAGGGAGAGAAGGCTACGTACCCAGCAACTTTGTGGCTGCAGTGGAGACCCTTGAAGTAGAAAAGTAGGTGGATTAAACAGCCTCGAGCTGTCCTGGGTAGGCAGGAAGTGAGCTGAAGATGGCTGTCAGAGAAGGGCAGGGGCTGGAGGTGCTAAAAGAATCATCTTCTGGTTCTGGGCAACTTCTAATCATCTGAGTGGTACCAAGGCACTCTCTCATCTGATCTGAAAGGGCTGTCCATTTCCAGGGTTCTCTGGATGAGACTGCCCAATGTTTAGTCGCCTCTAGAGTTCATAGCAAGGCACTGTGTCCAGCGACCACTCTGTGCCACCTCCAGGGGCAGTTCTCTGAGGGCTTCGCCCACGTTCTCACCACTAACTTCTGCGCACGGGGAAGGCCCACCAGGCCGTTCACTCACCCTCTCACTTGGTGCAGGGACATGGGCTGGCTCTGCCCTGGGACTAAGGAAAGTGTTGGTAACACTTGGCTCCTCCCCTTCCTTCTCCAGACACCTGGGCCCTTGGCCCTTCCCCAGAACAGTATCGTGTTAGTTCTCTTTCATCACTACTACAAAATACAACTTAAAGGAGGATTTGTTTTGGCTGGTGGTTTGAGAGAGCACAGTCCGTGGTGGGAAAGGCAGGGTAGATAGAGCTCAGGGCAGCAGGGACCCCTCACGTCTAAGTAGGCCAGGAAGCAGAGTGCTCCAGCAGGCAAGCCGAGCTCCCGGTAGCCCCAAATCCTGCCCCTATGGCCTCCAGTTAGACCTCATGTCTCAAAGGCCCCACAGTTTCCCCAGACAGGGCCACTAGCCAGGGACCATGTACTCAGCCACATGAGCCTGTGGGGACATTTTATCCCAACCACAAGAAATGGCAAAAATCCCTAAGCAAAGAGCTGGAACTGGGGGTGAGGGGAGGGATCCAGGCCAGAAAGCCTCTGACAGTGTCAATCACTCACGCAGATGGCAGATGGGCAAACTCATGACAGCATCTGGGCACTGGGAAGGGTGGTCCGTCAAGTGTTTTTACAGACCAAGAATAGCAGAGGTCACCTGGTGCTCTAATTTCATCTTGGGAAAACAGTAACTCTAACAGTTGATGGGAAATGGGATGGGCCAGGGTCCTAGAGACTGGGGCTGCCTAACTGAGTCAGATGTGAGGAACGCCTCAGAGTCAACTTGTGGGGCAGGTGCTGCCAGGACGGGAGAGTATTCCAGCTCTGAGCTAAGCTGCTTTTCCCGTTTTCCAGATGGTTCTTCAGCACGATCAGCCGGAAGGATGCAGAGAGGCAGCTGCTGGCTCCAATGAACAAGGCAGGCTCCTTCCTCATCAGAGAGAGCGAGACCAATAAAGGTGAGCAAGGTGGCCTCGCTGTCCCAGCTGCATGCGTGGTCCTGGAGGTCCCCACTGAAGCCTCGATCTGGGAGCAGGGGTATCTGTGGCTTCTGTCCTGTGTCCCTGTCTGGGATCTGTCTGTACTAACTGCTTCTTTCCTGGCCCCGAGATGGACATCACTGGGGCCTAGATGGCACGGTGCCTTCGTAGTCACGTGCAGGTTAGCAGGAACACAGAGGCAGAGGCGGCTCCATTGGAGGGGTGGGGGGTGGGGTCCCTGCAGCCTGTGGCCCCCAGGCACGTTTGGGAATGAAGGAATCAGGGAGCTCAAAGAATCTTTAGAGGATATCTCAGAGGCCTGCTGGTCACACAGTGTTGGGAAGCAGTCTGTGTCCAGGTGTGGAAGGGTAGGCTGAGCCAGTCTGCAAGGTGTGGACTCACATCCAACTGTGACTCTGTGACTGAGCCTGCCGCTGCCCCACCCTTGGGTGACTGTTCCTCCCTTTTCCCTCCTTTCCGTCCTCTGTCATTTACTAAATAATAGTCCTCCTCCTCCTCCTCCTGTCCCTTCTCTTCTTCATCCTCTTTGTCTTTGATTTTTTTGAGATTCTCACTGTGTAGACCAAACTGACCTTAAACTTGTATTGATCCTCCTGTCTTTTCTGAGAACTGGGATCACATATGCTATGGCATCTAGCTGACATTTTATTTATTTATTTATTTATTTATTTATTTATTTATTTATTTATTTATTTTGAGACAGAGTCTCCCTGTAGTCCCAGCTAGCCTGGAACTCACTATATATACCAGGATGGCCTTGAACTCACAGAGCTTGGCCTTCCTCTGCCTCCCAAGTGCTGAGATTAAAGGTGTGTGCCACCGTGCCTGGCATGACATTCTTTCTCACTATCTCAAGTCCTCCCGAGCCAGGCACGTCCCCTCCAATGAGATCCTCAGATCCTGTTCTAGTTTCCTTTCCAGTGCTGTGACAAAACACTCTGACCAATTCCCACTTGGGGAGGAAAGGGTTTATTTGGCTCACATCTCCTGGGTCACAGTTCATCACTGAGAGAGCCCAGCATAGGAACTCAGGCCAGGAACCTGGAGGCAGGAGCTGAAGCACAGGCCATGGAGGAATGCTTCTTACTGGCTTGCTCTGCTGGCCCAAGCCCAGCCTGTCCTCTTATACTGTACATAACAACCTGAACGTGTTGGCACCACTCACAGTGGGCTATGCCCTCCCACATAACTCAACAATCAAGACAATACTCCACAGATGTGGCCACAGGCCAGTCCAATGGAGCCAATTCCCCAACTGAGGCTCCCTCAACCCAGGTGTGTCAAGTTGACACTAAAGCTATCCAGCACAATTGACCCCTTGTCAACTTGACACACAAAACACATCACTATTAAACCACCACCTTTCCATTTCTTGTCCCCAAGGTATGATGTTAACATTAATCACAACATAAGACAGTACAACCCTAAAAGCTCCACAGTTCTTAAAAAGTCCAAACACTTAAAAGTTCACAGTTTGTTAAAAGTCTCTTAACTGTGGGCTGCTGTAAAATCCAAAACAAGTACTTCTTATTTCAAAGGGAAGAATGGGGCACAGCTAAGCAAAGTAGCTCAAGGCTGGACATCTGGGACTCACGATCTTCTGGGTTCTAAAGGGTTTCAGCAGCTCCCCCTCTCCGACTCTGCGGTCCGTGGCACACACAGCTCATCTCGCAGGCCCAGGCCGACTCCATTCCACACCTGCTGCTGCTCTTGGTGGTTGTCCCATGGTCCTGGCATCTCCAAAGAGCTAGGGTCTCCACTGAAACTGAGGCAGCACCTTCACCAGTAGTCTCTTCTGACCTCTCCTGGTGCAAAGCCTCAGCTTCTCTCCATGACCCCTGCAATCCTGGGGTCTTCACTGCAACTGAGGGTGCACTTCCACCAGTGGCCTTTCCTGGCCTCTCACAGTGCCAAGCCTTGGCTGCTCTGTGACTTCTTCACCCTTTCAACACCAGAACCATATAGGAGACTCTTATACACTACCAAGTCCTGCTTCTGGT
Source organism: Rhizomys pruinosus (assembly GCA_009823505.1). Lineage (NCBI taxonomy): Eukaryota > Metazoa > Chordata > Mammalia > Rodentia > Spalacidae > Rhizomys > Rhizomys pruinosus. The sequence goes on from VZQC01010441.1 coordinate 159,158, forward strand.
TTGAAGTGGAGGGTTGGGCCCCCTCTGGACCACAGCTTCTGTGCGCTGACCCTGAGAAAATTCTTCCCAGAAGATTTCACCACAGTGATGCTGGTCTCTTGTTACTTACAGCTGATTTTTCATCCCCAGATAACCAGCATCAATTGTCCCAGTACGACAAAGGTTTCACTTCAGGTTGTTACTTACAGGTGATTCTTCAGCCCCAGACAACCAGAACCCACAGATTCTCAATTAAAAAATATTGGGAAATATTGTGCAAACAGCCCTGATGGTCTCTGCTTCCCCTTGAAGCTTCACAAGCCAGGCCTCCATTGTCCACAACTCTTTCAGCATAACTGTTCCAAGCTCCACACAACAAACTCTAGGCACTCGATTTTTCTAGCCCAAACTTCAAAATGCTTCCATAATCCTTTCCCAGAACACCAAGGTCAGGTCTGTCACAGCAATAGCCCACTCTCTTATACCAATTTCTGTTCTAGTTTCCTTTCAATTGCTGTGGCAAAACACTCTGACCAAAACTAACTTGGAGAGGAAAGGGTTTATTTGGCTCACATCTCCTGGGTCACACATAGTTAATCACTTAGGGAGCCCAAGGTAGGAACTCAGGGCAGGAACCTGGAGGCAGGAGCTGAAGCACAGGCCATGGAGGAATGTTGCTCCTCTGACCTATGCCCAGCCTGCTTTCTTTTTTTTTTTATTTATTTACTTATTTTCTATGTGTATGAATGTACTGTCTGCATGTAGGTTTGTGCACCTGTGTTGTGCAATGTCATGGAGGTCAGAAGAGGGTGTCAGATTCCCCTGGAACTGGAGTTCTCCTGGAATTGGAGTTACAGATGGTTCTCAGCTGCCATGTGGGTGCTGGGGATCGAACCCGGGTCCTCTGCAAGAGCAGTCAGAGCTCTTAACCACTAGGCCATCTCTCCAGCCCCTAGATGTGACACCATTTCATGGTAGAAACTGTGGCTAAGGTGCGCTGTGCAGGGAAATCGCCCCTCCCCCACTGGACATCTCTCCTTGTCTTTGGTCATCATGAGAGGCTGAGAATTGGCCAGATGGAGCCGAGGCTGTAGGGCTGTCCGGTATCATGCACACATGACACACATATGACACACATGCAGCTCAGAATTCCAAAGCAGATGCAACATAGGCAAGGAAGCCTCCTCCAAAGTCCCGTGGAGTTACCAAGATGATTCCCAAGCAGTTGATTCTGGGTACCTACATGAGGAGCTAGCTGACAGGTGACCATTCAGTGTTAAGAACTCTGGAAAGAAGAGTTTCAGCAGGAGAGGGGATGCAAGTGAGAGAGGTTAGTGGGGGATGGTGAAAAGGACTACAATTCATTAGACAAAGGCATGGAACTATCAAAGAATATAAAGTTAATTTTTTAAAAGCCTGAATCTAGGGAGCACTTCTCTGTATGCCCAGGGCAGCACAGACACTTCCCAGAGGCAGAAGATCCCAGGTTTTGTGAATATGGAGCTGATAGGCTTGGGATGCTCTTTGAGAATACCCAGTTGCTGAGCATGGTGGCACATGCCTTTAATCTCAGCACTCAAGAGGCGGAGATAGGCAGATCTCTGTGAGATCAAGGCCAGCCTTGCCTTTAAAAGCAAATTCCAGGCCAGCTGGAGCTACAGGGAGAAACCCTGTCTCAGAACAAACAAAAATACCCAGTTGTCATCAGGGCCTAAGCCTTGGTGGCTACACTTAGTGGAAGAGAGCCTGGCCTGCGTTAGGATAGGAAAGAATCCCAAACCAATTTGCAACATCAGGGTCCACATAGCGTGAGGTGCCCAGGCCTGACCCCTGGTGGGAGATGGTGGTACTGCACCTCACAGGTGCAGCAACAGGCACTTAGGGGTGCCCCCCAGCCTGCTGTAATTCTCAGACTGACCTCAACTCAACATTCCCATCTCACAAATAAAGAGTTTGGGAAAGAGGGTGTCTGTGGCAGGCAGGGGACTGGGCAGAGGGATTTTATAAAATCGACAGGTTCAACAAAAGGAATCTCAGCTAGAAATTCTCTCTCCCTATATTTATTATTCATCAGGCGCTGCCACGTAGTGTCTACAGGAAAACGTTAGCACAGATGATAGATCACACCAATGTGTGTATGACAAACAGCTTGGACATGCCTTGGAAGTAACTTGCTGTGCTTCCTGCAGAGGACCAGGAACTGGAGGCCCCAAGTAACCATTTCCCCCAGGAAGTTGGCAGCATTTACACCAAAGAGGTGAAGCTCCCAGTCTCCTGGGGACACACTACTTCTAGGGATCCCAAGCACCACATTAGAGGACCCACGTTTTGCTGCGAAGTGGCCCTGCCTGCCCCAGTGCTCATGATGTCCTGGCAGCTTGTGGACGTGGACGGAGTCCAGTCAGACAGAAAATACAGAGGGGCACCAGGGGCAGAACCAAGATGAAAGAAAAGTAAACTTGTGGTGGAGGGCTGAGAATGAAGCACAGAAGTTAGGGGACTTTATTCAGGCCACAGAGCCCACAACCCTAGTCCCATATTTTCACTCCCGTGCCTCACGTCTGTGTGCGCTAACCCCTGACCCCTCTAGGCACCTTTTCCCTGTCTGTGAAGGATGTCACCGCCCAGGGGGAGATGGTCAAACACTATAAGATCCGCTCGCTGGATGAAGGGGGCTGCTACATCTCACCCCGGATCACCTTTCCTTCCCTGCAGGCCCTGGTGCAGCACTATTCCAGTAAGAGAGGTGTCTGGGGGTGGGCAGGGGGGGAGCACTCTATTGTGTGATTCCAAACTGTATGAATCACCTAAGGGGTATGTGATCCCCAAAGTGGACTTAAGGAATTGCTAATTCTCAGTGTAGTGATTCAAGGTCAGCAGCCCATTGCTGGACTCAGCTCAGGGCCACTTGGAGAGTAGCCAGGCCCTTCAGTCTCAGAGAGAACAGATTGGGGGCATCATGGCCTGTCATATGTGCACATGGGCACCCAGGCAATGGGGGAGGACATAGTTGAGGATGATATGGCTCATGAAGAGAAGTCTGCTCTGGTACCCTTCACCCCCTTTTCTTCCCTGATACAGAGAAAGGGGATGGTTTATGTCAGAGGCTGACCCTGCCCTGTGTGAGCCCAGCCCCGCAGAACCCCTGGGCCCAAGATGAATGGGAAATCCCCCGTCAGTCTCTCAAGCTGGTCCGGAAACTCGGGTCTGGGCAGTTTGGCGAAGTCTGGATGGGTGAGTTGTGGCATTTCAGGCTTTCTCCCTGCCCTGTGTCCTGCATCTGTAGTGGCTGTGGGAGGCAGGCAGCTCAGTGTGGGCAGCATGTCTACTTCTCTGGGAAGCTCGTGAGGCAGAGCTATGTACTCACTTCACCCAAATGCAAAGGGATTTGCTGTGGTTGTGGTAACCTCCTCCCAGTGGAAGGGAATGGAATCCAGCTCTCCCAAACCTTGGGTTGGCCGTCTTTCATCCAACTTCGCGGCTTGTGCTCACTGACTCCTCTTAGCTCCAACCCCCGTCCTGGTAGAGCAGGGCTGGAGCTGGAAGCTCACATCCACTGTGGGAAAGGGATCACTGCAGTGTCTGAATGGCTCCTTCACTCTCCTCCCCATTAGGTTATTACAGAAACACGAAGGTGGCCATCAAGACCCTGAAGGAGGGAACCATGTCTCCAGAAGCTTTCCTAGGCGAGGCCAACGTGATGAAAACCCTGCAGCATGAGAGGCTGGTCCGTCTCCACGCCGTGGTCACTAGGGAGCCCATCTACATTGTCACCGAGTACATGGCCAGAGGTAAGGTCCTCCCTTGCTCCAGAACCAATCTTAGAGGGTGGGGAGGAAGAGGTGGAGGACAGTGGTGGGCTTGCGTGGGGGGGGGCATCCCCACAGAGGGTCTATGAGCTTTGTCTTATGGGAAGGGGGGCTGACAATGAGGTGGGCCACTTCTAACGGAGCTGGATCCTCAGCTCTGGAGTTCATTTTCCCACACCAGAGCATGGCTTCTGCTTCTGGAAGTGCGGGCTTTCTTTGACAGAGCTTCACTAAGTGGAAAGAGCTAAAGGCTGCACATCCAAAGGTGCTTCTAAATCCAGTTCCGCTTCTTCCAGCTGGGGGGACTTTTGCAACTAAGTGAACATTTCACTGCATGAGTGATAGAGCTAGGTATCCTCTGAGCTCCACAGCGGATCCCCAAGGAACAGACCTTGGTCACCCTTTGATTTAAGAGGACCTTATCCCTCCAATTTCCTGATGTCACACTGCTTCCTGTAGGTCCTCACTGTGACCATACTAACTATAAAAATTACCACCAAGGGGCCAGCATCATGGGTTGAACTGGATGCCTGCTTCCCAGCTGCATCTTGGGTGAGCACCTGCCCAGCATCTGGGCTCTGTGGACGAACTGCATTCATTCCTATGCCAGCTCACTCGTGTTTGTTCACTAATGCTTGGTCCTTGGGCAGAAGAGTGCCTGTCACAGGGTGGTGAGAGCAAGGAAGATAGGTCATGCTGGAAAGAGCACTAACTTTAGGGCCAGAGCTGGGCTCCCACTCCAGGTTCCTGAACTTGTCTGAACGCTTATTTTGGGGTGTCTAAGGAGCTGGTGTTTCTGTGAAGAGTTAAGCACTCACTTCGGTAGGCAGACCTTCCTGGGCACACCAGGAGATGCGGCTCCTACACAGCCAGGGTCTGACCACTTTGCAGAGGTATAGCTGCAGTTTCTCTTAACCTAGGTTGCTTGCTGGAGTTTTTGAAGACCGGTGAAGGTAGCAGATTGTCCCTTCCAAGACTGATTGACATGTCAGCTCAGGTTGGTGAACTACCAGGCAGAGGAAACCCTGAGGGATGATGTCATTGTGTTGGTTAAATTTGTGCTGTGTTGTAGGGGATGACAACCCAGAAGTACTGATTATTAAATGTGTGAGCACCTAGAGGGGGTGGGTGAGGGCTCCGCCCCTGAGTTTCTTCAGCCCCCACAGGGAACCTTAGCATGGCGTGACATCTCGCTGTGCAGGGTGGTGGTCAGCTCTGCCACCTTGCCCCTGCCTCATCTCAGCCAACAAGAGGCAGGGATGAAATCTTTCTCTCTAGGGTTAGTGTCCCTGCTGCCACCCATTACTTGCTCTTCCATCCCTTTCCACTCCTCCCAGACCTCTTGTCCCATAGCCACACCTGGCTGCAACGGAGCCTGGGAAATGTAGTTCCAATTCTGGGCAGCCATGATGTGATAAGGTTTTTCTATTAAGAAGGGAGAGAAGGCAGATGAGTCTTAGAAAGTCAGAGAATAGGCAAGAATTCTGCTTAGCCAGTAGGCAGGTATGCTCTGAACACTGATACTGTCCCGGGACCCCCAGGTCTTGGCACAGCCCTAGGACTGGCCACACATGGGACCCCCAGGTCTTGGCACAGCCCTAGGACTGGCCACACACACACACACACACACACACACACAAACACACACACCTCTATTTCTGCCATCAGGAATGTCCAGTGCCAGGGTTCGGCTGCCCTGGACCGATCTTTGGTTTCTTTGGAATTATTTACAGAACTTTCCGACCTCTGTGAGGGGAGAACAGTCAAAAGGAGGGTTCTGTCTCTCCTGGGGATCTTAGCTGAGGTTCTGATGGCAGGGAGACACAGCTGTGTGTGTCTGTTAGAAATGGAACTCTCCGCAAGGCAGCTATGGTCTGTGGTTAGCCCGTGGCCACCCGGAACTGCCGAGGGGAGTCCCTCACCCTCCTCAACCCTCCCCATGCTGCCTGGTACTATCTTCAGCTGATATCAACAGGAACTGAGATAGCACTGCCTGTTTCCACTGGTGAGCAGAACCTGTGGAGGCAGATGGTGAGGTGGGTGTGGAGGTTAGCTCTGGCAGCTGCTTTGAGGAGCTCGCAGAGAGAAGTGTTGCTCCTCCCTCTCCTTCTCTCACCCTGCCTGGTCTATTTTAACCTCACTGCCCTGCCCCCAAACCTTAGGTCACCTGGGGCACAGGCTGTGAAAAGCTGTCTGTGCTCAGATCCTTGCTGGGGTCAAACAGGGAGGGACAGGAGGTGGGAGGGAAGGAAACAGAAAGCTAGCACTTCCTGGATGAGAAGCCTCTAAACTACACTCTAACTACATTCTAGTTACACACACACACACACACACACACACACACACACACACCGCCCTACACACCACACACCATTCACACACCACTCACACACACCATACACATACCATATGTGCACATAACACACACACATATACACATCACTCACACACACACTACACAAGCCATACACATACCATGCATACACTATCACACATCTGTCCACATGCAGTGTCAGCTGGCCCCGGGCTCTCCTTTACCACTCTATGGGATGAAGTATGAAGCCCAGGGACCTTCCCCAAGCCCAGCACTCGTGCTCGTCCACGTGGCTCATCCAGCCCCGCCCCCTTCCACACACTTGCCCAGAGTTCCTGGTACTCCTCGTGGCCCCTGAACCCCAGCCAGTGCTCAGGACCGAGTCAGAGGCCATGTCTCCTAAGCTCTCCCGGGATGGGGAGATGTCATTGGCTCAATCTTGGGCTGTTTTATTGGGCTCTATGCAGGAAGAAGCCTCGGTGTCCTCAGGTGGAAGACAGGAGAGGGACAGCTGCCGGAGCCCTGGCTCCCTGTCCTCGAAAGCATGGCGTAGCGTGGCATCTTTCCCATCCACCTGCGCCTAGTTTCCCCTACACCTGCTTGTTTTTTTTCTAATAATCAATAAGTGTTAGTGACAAAATGGGTTCTGCCAATGCTGCCCAGAGAGAAGATACTTCGTCTTTGCAGCCTGTGCAGTTCCACAGCAACAGATGTACACTGACTAAATGTTCATAAGGGATGAGTCATGGACAAACCAGTGCAAGTGGAAACAGTCCTGGGTCAGAGTCTGAGGCTCAGTAGTAGAGAAGCTGCTAGTATGCAAGTCCTTAGGTTTATCTTTCCGGACCAAAAGGAAAGAAAAAGAAAACCAAAAAGCACCAGGAAAGCAAGTGGGATCCATTCACAGGCTGGCTCTCAAGAGCGGGTGACAACTGAGGTCATGTCCTTCATCGTCAGTGGGTGACTAAAGCCTCAGTGGCCTGATGCCCAACTTGGGACAAAGAAAAGCCTCCTCTTCTTTGAGTGCCCCCCTCCACTTCTGCTCACTCCCCGCGTGCTCATGAGGGGCAGGGCTACCAGGGCCTCAGCCACGTCACCTCACCCAACACTGATCTTAACTTGGTGTCCTGGACCCCTCATGCTCCAGGTTAAGAGGTGGACTCCCAGGGAAGTGCCCCTGCAGAGAGGTGGCACAGCCTGATGTTTGACATCAGCCACTCCAAGCCAAGGAAAACTCCTCTGAGATGAGCGCCCCTGACAGAGGACCCTGCCCTTCACTGCCCTCCCACCCTGCCCTTCCTTTCCTTCTCTCTCTCACAGAGTGTGCTCTTACCTCCACCCTTCTGCTTCACTCTGCAGACTGGGGAGGGAGCTCCCTGGAAGGGAAGGACAGGGAAGTTGGCGCAGCTGTCCGATGGCAGCCGGCAGCTGTCCTGGGCTCAGGGCTCTTCCTGTGGGGAAGAGTAGAGGCCTTCTTTCTTCCCTGCCTAAGAGCGTGATGCTGTCCACATCATGTGTCCACCAGGAAGCAGACCCTCACACATACCTTCCCTTTCCTCACTGCTTGCCTAGGGGATGTGAGACTGGCTCCACACACAAGCTGGTGGGCTCCATCCTTACTGTCCTTCACCATGTGTCCTGTGTCCTCAGATTGCTGAAGGAATGGCTTACATCGAGCGTATGAATTCCATCCATCGTGACCTGAGGGCAGCCAACATCCTGGTATCTGAAACCTTATGCTGCAAAATCGCTGACTTCGGCTTGGCCCGTATCATCGACAGTGAATACAAGGCCCAAGAGGGTGAGGCAAGCTCAGTCGCTACCACCACGGAGAAGCCTGGAGCTCAGTCACTACCACCACGGAGAAGCCTGGAGCTTCTCAGCCCCCCTGGAAGCTCCTGGAATGTCTCCTTGGTGCTGGAGAAGACTGGGGGCGGGGGGGTCTGGACGCCCTGTGGTTAGCCCGTGCTTGTCCTTCCCGAGCTAGAGCACCAGTTTCCTCCTTTTCTTAGGTGAGAGAGCAAGAGAGAGAGAGAGAGAGAGAGAGAGAGAGAGAGAGAAGAGAGAGAGAGAAAGAGAGAGAGAGAGAGGCTTCTTGAGACTTTTCATGCAGAATGGCTTTGGAATGCAGAGCTGTCTTCCTCTCCACCTTGGAGAATCAGGTGCATGTGCATACATAAAGGACCCCCAGAAGTCTCGGCCCACAGCACCACCCCATTCTTTGCTTTGCCTTCTGACTCTCCTTAACTCCTGTGGAAGGAGGGCTCAATAGGACACACTTCGGAAAACACGGTTCTAAAGCATAAACAACCGACTCTTATGATCAGCACTGCCGTGGAGTCCTCTTATTCTGTTAATATGAATGAGGAAAAACTGACTTTGCAGGAGGACTCGAACACATTTAGTAAGCAGGTGTCATGTTTCAAGCAGTGGAGGCAGGAGGATAGCTATGACTTGGAAAACAGTACCTCTCCTTAGGGGACTTCAGGCTGGCTCCCGGGACTGAGATAACAGCTGGGGAGGTGGCCAGGGCTGGGTGCTGGGCAGGGCTGCAGCCAGCACGGGCTCCCCTGGCAGCAGGCTTTGCCATCCTTCCAAACAGTTACCCTCAGAGTGCATGCCATGTTTTCCTTTTGTAGGAAATGACTGACTGAGGCATGGGATGGTTAAAGTGACTAACCCATAACATAGCCTCTGTCACTAAACAAGACCCACATGTGAAGGGAAAGAATGCTTTCATTTCAGATGGCAACGCAGTAGGCCGGGAACATAGCTCAGTTGTTAGTGTAGTTCTGTCTCTAGCATGACAGAAACAGTGTGGTAGTGTGTGCCTGTAATCCCAGCACTGTGTGGTAGTATGTGCCTGTAATCTCAGCACTGTGTGGTAGTGTGTGCCTGTAATCCCAGCACTGTGTGGTAGTGTGTGCCTGTAATCCCAGCACTGTGTGGTAGTGTGTGCCTGTAATCCCAGCATTGGAAGGTGGTGGCAGGAGGAGGGAGAGTTCACGGTTATCCTGGGCTGCATATCAAGTTCAAGTCCGGTCTGGGATACAAGACCCTGTTTCCAGAAAATCAAAAATAAAACAAAAAACAACAGCAAGAAAGATAGAAACACTTATGGGCAAACCAGAGAGTGCCCTAGCACTTTTTAAGGACTCCCAGGGATGGTAGTGAGTGGCCATGTTCTTCCATATTCTGCTGTGCCCCGTGGCCATGCCCCATGGTCCCCTCCTGATGGAGACAGGCAGGAAGGGGTTGGGGCTGCTGGGGTGAGGGTGAAGTGTCGGCAGCCCCTGCTTCTGCTGCATTTTTCCCTGCAGGGGCCAAGTTCCCCATCAAGTGGACTGCCCCAGAAGCCATCCACTTTGGGGTGTTTACCATCAAGGCCGACGTGTGGTCCTTCGGAGTCCTGCTGATGGAGATCGTCACCTATGGACGTGTGCCCTACCCAGGTAGGGGCAGCCCTGCACCTGCACCCTGCTCCATGCATTCCTGGGACACCGTGGTGGGGACACCCCGGGCTCAGGGCTCATTCTGGCTATGGAAGGATCTTACTCAAGGACCAAGGCCCAGATCTGCATTCTGGCCATCAGCCTCTGCCTCCTTGTCAGCGTTGTTCTGAGCCAAGGACATCACCCTCCCCCTGCAGAGCTCAAACAGTGCCCTCAGAAGCAGGTCCCATCCAAGCTCAAGGTCACTAGGGATGGTTTGTTGTAGGTTGAGGACAGGCTACCTGGAGGAGGGTGGGATCTCCAAAGCCTGGTCCTGGGGTACAAGACCCATTACCAGGAAGCCTCAGGCAGCAGGAACTAATAGGTGGTTCCCAAAGCACCTATCCCCTCCAGGGAGTACTGATATGGGTCACATCCTACACGAAGTCCACAGCCTCATTTCTAGCCATTCTCCAAACAATGTAAAGTAAAAGCTGTTCCTAAATGCCCCCCCCCAAGCATGGTGGCACACACCTGTAGTTCTATCACTTGGGAGGCTGACACAGAAGGATCTTGAGTTCAAGGCCAAACCTGGCTACATAAGGAGACCCTACCTCAAAGCAAATGCTATCTGGCAGCCACGTGACCTTTCTGTCAGGTGCTGCTCTTTCCCTTCCTGTGTTGCTCTGGAGTCTTCCAGGGCTGGTGACAGCTCCTGCTGGGCACCCCTGCTCTGATGTACCCTGTCCATCCTCCTACAGGAATGAGCAACCCTGAGGTTATCCACAGCCTGGAGCGTGGTTACCGCATGCCACGCCCAGACACCTGCCCACCAGAGCTGTACCGTGACGTCATCACTGAATGCTGGCGAGACCGGCCAGAGGAGCGGCCCACCTTCGAGTTCCTGCAGTCAGTGCTAGAGGACTTTTACACAGCCACCGAAGGCCAGTACGAGCTGCAGCCCTAGCCACCACGGGCACTGCAGGCGGCCCTCCAGAGCCTCTTGGCTCTGAGCTGACATGTTCACCTGTGGCTCTTCTTCCAGTTGACACAAGCTGTACAGTCAGGGTGCAATGGTTCCCACTTTTCAGGTGGGGTGTGGACTCTTCAGGTAGAGAGCAGTCCTTCCACCCTTCAATGGCCGTGTGCCTTTGGGCAAGTTACTTGGTCTCTCTGTGCATTCTATTTCTCATGTTAGAACAGAACGGACTGTGTTAGTACTTAACTCCATTTGTAGTCAGGCTGGGGAAGGTGGTCAGCACGGACTCTGCTGCACTGTTACTGACTGTCACTGTGTAACGCCGCCATAACCCCAACGGTGGCTGGCCAAAGGTCCCACTGCTCTGACCTTCAAAGCCTCAAGAGCAAGTCACTCTCTGCTGCTCCAGAACTGGGAGCTCCAGGTGGCTCGGGCCTAGGCTGTGCCCAGTACCTTTGGACTTTTCTGTAATAAAATCATGAGAATTTGACCTTTTCCCAGGTCGTTACTGGTGACATTATGGGACATGACACACAAGATACACGTATGAAGTGTACCCTGAGGGAGCAGCACGGCCAAGTTTCTGAGGAGCCTGGCTCCCCAATTCTGGATAAGACAGAGCTGACACTCCCTTTCAGACCAGCAGGTGGCGGCCTCTCTACACAAACCCAGAGTCTGGGGATCTGGGCTCCAAGGGAAGGAGAATCTTGGGCACTAAGTTCCAGCAGGGCAGGCTCAGTAAACCCGGATCCATGAAACAGGGTGGTGATGCAAAGTATGGAGGCTCTCTCTGGTTGTGCAATCTCCCACTTACCCTGTCTTGTTTATATTAGGCTTTCGGGGGAGTCATTTAGGTTTATAGAAAAATAAGCAGAAACTGTGTAATCCCCGCATACCCTCTGCCCCATCTTGAAATCCTGGCGCTGGCCGGTTGACAAGCCTTACACTAGAGTTTGCTCTGCAGGTGGGGCGTGCTCTGTCCTGCAGTAGCACGGGGACATGGGCCCATCGAGCCCAAATTATGCAGAACAGCTTTCCTCAGAATATCCTGGGGTCTGGGAATCCGCCAGCCTCTGCCCTTCCCCTCTCCCACGCTGGGGTTCCAGGTAGGCGCATCCGTGCCTGGCTTTTTATGCATGCAGGCGCTGAGGATTCAAACTCTGGTGCACGCGCCTGAGAGCAAGCACTGTCACCCATTGAGCCCTCTCTGGAGCTTGCGTTAAATATCTCCAGAGGCTCCAAAGACCACCCAGTATTCAGATGTGTGGGGCCTGAGCTGACTGAGGCGTTTGGAAGGACCCTTTCCTGGAAGCACTGGATCCATGTTCCTTGGGGGCTCTGTAACTATTGTAGCTTGTCCCAGCTCTGGTGGAGAGGCGACGCTGGGAATACAGAGAAACAACGAAGACCAGCTCCCTTTCTGGGAAAGCAGAGGTCCTCCTCTTTGCCTTGGCAGGTGAGCCCAGAGCGAGAGGCCAGGGCGAGCTTTCTCCACTAGGTGGCACACTTTCCCTGCTGCGGCCTACACTCAAGCAAGTGTCCCTAGTGTGTTCTTGTTCAGAAAGTAGGTTGATGCCAGACAGAGATCCCTCCACTTCCAGCCACAAGTTGAAACATTCGAGTGGGGAGAGGGACGCAAGCAGAGAAAGGGAAACTACAAATAGGTAAAGTTACCAATTGCCTGGGAAAGTTAAGCAGACAAAGGAAACGTCACTGGTACCTACGGAGTGCCCAGCCATAGTGATGCCCCTGTGATCGTGCTGGCAGGAGGCCTGTCACATGGCCGCTGCCCCTTGCCCAGAGCTCTGGTGAGGAGTACAGCCTGGGCCTCGGATCCCAGGATCTTTCTTGCTTGTGACAGGTGTTTGTACTTGTCCTGTCTTCCTAGGGAGAATGTACCACGTGAGTGACAGCAGGTCTCTGGAGTCACAGACCCAGGTTCAAGTGTAAGCATTTCCTCTCCCAGGATGTGGTGACGCTGTGAGATGGCCATGTGCACGTGTGTGGCACTTATGTTGGGGCCTGTCTTGGTGGGACTCTTTGAGAATGCTGGTTCATATAGCTATTGAGCTGTTGAACGAGACTTGGAGCCCTGATCTGCAGACTCTGGGGAGCTATTTCCCATCATCCTCTGGGGTCCCTTCTTAGGCACCCAGCCCCATCAGGGCTTCATCCTTCATCACTGCACTGTTCACTGTTCACAGTCCTCCATCTTGCACAGAACTCTGAAACTTGAACACAGCTTTGGAGTCTAGGGCCTGGGGAGTAGGTGACACTCAGAGTACAACATTGTAGGACCCAACTGAGGGAGCTGGGGCTAATGGCATTCATGTTAGACATGGGGAGCAGGGGTCAGGCCCCCAGTAATCTTCATGTTAGACATGGGGAGCGGGGGGGTCAGGCCCCAGGTAATCTTCATGTTAGACATGGGGAGCAGGGGTCAGGCCCCAGAGATATTGGGGTTTCTGGGGCCTCCAGCCTGGAGTGGGTCTCAGGGGTCCCTAGAAAGTCCCTCCTCATGAGGTCATGGTCATTGTTGATGATTCATAGAGTCACAGCTTTACCTGACATCACTGGAGACCTAAAAATAGCCCTCAAGGGAGTGCCCGGGACATAATAGGACAGAGTTAAGATTGCGAGTGCGGATGGTAAATGTCTCCTTGGCACAGGGGACTTTGTGACATTCTGGGGTCTTACTGGACTCTACAGCAGGACAGGGGTCTTCCCCAGAATCTACTTCCTGTACCTCTCATGAAGCAAGGACACCCTACCGGTGCTCTCAACAGAGGGTGGCAAGGTGTTCTCTAGGCCATCTGTGCCTCCTACCTGCCAACCATGCCCAGGCTTCATCATGGTCTTCTCTGGCTGTGCCAGGGTTGCAAGGGTCTGCTGCAGTCCTGTTCCCATTTTTCAAATCACAAAAAGAAGACATTGGAGGTGAGGTACCTGCCTACCTGCCTCACTGGGACCCAGGCAAGTTGGACCCAACCCCTCCCCCACCTCCGCTGCACAGGCCACATGCAGCTAGAGGGCTGGACTCGCCTCCGAACTCCAGGGGCCTGCACTCAGCCCTCACCTCACTGTGGCTTCCTCCTTTAACAGACACAGGGTGTACTCTCCAGGAACTGGCTATGGAGGAGTTGCCTCCTTGACTTTTTCCCAGCCTGGCTTTGAGATCTGGTCAAACTAGTTCTCCTCCCCTCAGTCTTCTTGTCCTTAGAATGGGCCCAGCATACCTATCTCACAGGGAAACTGAGTAGCATTCTGAAAGCTTTAAGGAACGCTCTGCATGCAGTCAGATGTCAATACGCACACTCTCATCCCACAGACATACTTGGAAATGGAAACCAAGGCCACAGAACACCTTCCCTGGAGCCATGTGGGGGCCTCGCCTGCCAGGGCCATCTCCCACAAATCCCTGTTCCATCCTTCCCATGTCTTCCCTGCACCTTGGCCCCTGGTCTGTGTGGGCAGCAGAGGCTCTCTGAGGCTGACAGGAGCCAGTCCCTGGGCCAGAGGCAGATTCCTGAGGACTGATGAGGTGGGGGGAATCCTGCCCAGCAGCTGACAGCATGGCAGGAGGAGGGGGGGAGGAAGGAGGGGAGTGCACTATCTCAGCTTGCTGCCTGCTAGAGGACCGGGTACCATCTAGGGCCATCTCTGTTGGAGCCCTTGCCATACCAAGGTCAGTCTGCTCTGGTGGTTAAAATTAGCCTCCTGCTCATCGCCCTGGACTGTGAGTGGCCTTTTCCCCTGAACCACTAGGACGACGTGGCCTCCTGGGGACACTGCCGGGCTCTGCGCCCTTTGTTCTCTAAAGAACAAAGATAATACACATGCCACTGTTCTGGAGGTAAAGAAGGTGGGGTGTGGGTGTGTGGAAGTGAGCACACATCACCACCCAACCCAGGGCGCCCAGAACGGAGGCACCCATGGCATCCTGCCAGCCTATCGTTGGCATCATTCCTCGACTGAGCTGTTTCTTGCTTACCGCCTAGGCTCCGGGTGACAGTTGATGCTCCTCAGCTCGGTTCAGCCTGGGTGTTGAGCAGCCCTTCTTCCCAGGCAGTGCAGTCAGGACTGAACAAACAGCAGAGCAGGAGAGCTTTGCCAGGTTCTGCCCGCTGTCAAGCCAGGCTGTGTCTTTGCCCCACTACACCCCCAGCCCACAGCACATGACCCAGTACCTAGAAAGTACTCAGCGGTGTTTGAATGAGACACATCACTATTTTACTCTTTGTCCACAGCTCATAGATAGTCACATCGTAAACCAAAGTGGTCCACACAAGTAGGGCTCCAATACCCAAGGCTGGAGCACAGAACAGCAGAGGCAAGGGCAGGAGAGGCTCACTGCTCAGGGATGCCGGCCACACGAGCCTGAGCTCCAGCCCGCCTCCTTCATGGCCTGAGAGGCGGCAGTCCTGGCGCTTCCCCCTGGCGAAGCTGTGACAGAGCTGGGTGTGATGGTACCACAGCAGGCGTCCATGGAGGGTAGCTGTTAGGGTTTTAGAGACTTAGTTGGGAATATGGATGGAACAGTCTGCAGCAGATGCCATCATATGAACCCTGCAAGGCGATTCTGCAAGTGACTTGTGAGCGAAGTAAGTCTCAGACTCAGACAGGAAGAAGATATTTGCAGTGCCTGTATAACAAAGGATTACTGCAAAGAAAAGTGAAGGGGGAACTTCCTATTCCTAAGTACCCTGGAGACAAATCGTCAAGTGATAAGAATGGGTCCCACCAGGGAGAGCCACTAGCAGCCTGGAAATGTAAAAGGTGCCCTGTGCATGGCAAAAAGGGACAAGCAGCCAAAGCACTGGTACTTAATGTTCTGGCCTGAGACTCACCTTGCTGAAGGCAGGGGACACTACTGCTCTCATGCTGTCAATGACAGGGGGTATAATCAACCCTTCTGGGGAGCATCTTTAGGTGAACTGCTCAGAAGCCTGAGTACACACGCATTCATGGAAATACTGCATGTCTCAAAAGTTAGCCCTCAGCCAAGCATATGGTAACCCCAAAGAGGAATGGACAGCATACACCTGCAACCCGTTTGTCTCTGCAGTGGGAACATTAAGATGTTCAAAAGTGGAAGGCAACAGGGTTGTTTTCTTTACAGACTTTTTCTTTTTTTCTTTTTTTTTCTGATGAATGGGCTCTTCCACCTGTGGGGACAGGAGAGTGAGAGCCAGACATATGAGATGGGGAAGAGACACGGCAGACAGACTGGGCTGACCGTACACAGGTGCCGATCCATTAGTCACATACTTGTGTGAGCAAGGTGCAGTGCAGGGAACCAGTGTCCCTGCCCAAGAGAGTCCCCTGAATTCCAGGAAGCAGGTTGGTAGGACAGCAGGGGAGGAAAGATGCTGCACCCCCTCCTGCCTCCTGCCTCGCCTGAGTGTTTTATTTTTTTAAGTGAACTTTATTTTCAAAAGAGCATCTTCACAATGCAAGTTCCTTTGACACTGACACATCTAGTGGCTGGATTTATTTGCCTCACAAAGAACTGATTGTAGGAGTTCTTTTCACCCGGGTATCTTACACTGTGAATTCACTATTGCTTTTGAAGATGGAAAACCCTTCCTTCTTCAGGCAGTGATGGATGGACCCATGCAATCAAGCCTGGGGCCAGAGAATAGATAATGTGACCTCCAAAGGGGTTGGGTCCTGCTGGGTCCTGCCCTGTGCTGTGCCTGTGTGTACCAGCCTGACTCCTCCCCCTCCCCATTTCCACTGTGTCCTCCCCCATGTCACCAGCATCCTGTGCCTTCACTCCGCACCCCCAGGATGGAAGGCAGTTGAGGTCTAGGCTGCGCACTCTCCAGTCCAGCCTCAGGCAAGAGTATGTTGTGGCTGAGGCCAGAGTCCTTGTGGGTAGAAGGACATGTTTGAATGCCCTCAGAAGACCTAGCAGGTCTCAAGGACAGCTGTCTTTCAGCCCTCCTCTTTTCCTATGCAGCAGGCATTGCATGCGTCCTTACTGTGTGCAGCCACTGAGTAAGGAAGGGACGTCTTTACCTAGTTCTAGAAGCCAATAGCAGAGTGCTCTCTTCACAGACGAGGGAGTGTCAGGGAGGCACAGGAGTTAGGTCACCAGCAGACGTAGCACAGCTGGAACCCAGGCACTGTGACTACACTAATGGGCAGCCCAGGTACTGCACAGATTTGTGGTCAGGAATCAGAAGGTCCCAGCGGACCCAGCAATGCCGACACTGTGCCTCCTCTAGAGCCTTTACTCCAGCAGTGATTTATTCTGTCTCCCATTCCTTGGCAATGAAGGAGGGGTTTCTCCATTGAAGTGCACTTACACAGATGACATTAACAAGCCTAACAACTGCAAGCGTGAGTCTCCTGGCTTTTGAGGCAGAGAGCACAGTGGAGAAAACACTGGGTAGGACCAGAACCCTGGCAGAGTCTCATGGTACAGAGGCCTCTCTGAACTCACCCTTGCCAGCCTCATTTTTTTCCATCTATAAAGTAAATACAGTAGCCAGGAGTGGTGATGCACACCTTTAGTCCCAGCACTTGGGAGGCAGAAGCAAGTAGATCTCTGTGAATCCAAGGTCAGCCTGGTGTATAGTGAGTTTCAGAACAGCTGGGGCTACAAGGAGACCTTGTTTCAAAAAGACCAAAAAAATTAAATAAAAATAAAACAGAAATAAATACAGTAAAAGTACTTGTGGAAGTAAAGAAAATGTTAAGTAATGGGGCTAGAGAGGTGGCTCAGCTGTTAAGAATGTATGCTGCTGGGGCTGGAGAGATGGCCTAGCGGTTAAGAGCACCGACCGCTCTTACAGAGGACCCGGGTTCGATCCCCAGTGCCCACATGGTGGCCGAGAGCCGTCTGAGACTCCAATTCCAGGAGAACTCCAGTTCCAGGGGAATCCGAGACCCTCTTCTGACCTCCGCGGCACTGCACGACACGGGTGCACAGACCTGCATGCAGACAGTACATTGATACACATACCGAAATAAAAAAAAAAAAAAAAAGAATGTATGCTGCTATTCCAGAGGACCTGAGTTTGGTTCCGAGCACCTACATTGGGCAGCTCACAACTGCCTGTAACTCCATTTCCAGAGGACCCAACATCTTCTTTGAGCCTCTGCAGGCATCTTGACTTCTCTCTCCTCTCTCTCTCTTCTCTCTCTCTCTCTCTCTCTCTCTCTCTCTCTTTCTCTTTCACACACACACAAGTACATATAAAAAAGATAAAATGTCAAGTATACACTAGCTAGCCCTTAGGTATCAGGTAAGTTTAGCACCTAGAAACCAGTGTCAGGAGATGACTATCTCCATCCTATCATCACTACTATTACCACCAGCACCAGACCACTACACCACAGCCACCAGTCACCACCCTCATCATCACCCTCATCATCACCCTCATCATCACCCTCATCATCACCCTCATCATCACCCTCATCACCATCATCATCACCATCATCATCATCATCATCACTGTCATCACCCTCATCATCACCATCATCATCATCATCATCACCATCATCACCATCATCATCACCATCACCATCACCATCACCATCACCATCACCATCACCATCATCATCACCATCACCATCATCATACCATCATCATCACCATCACCATCACCATACCATCATCATCACCACCACCACCCTCATCATCACCCTCATCATCACCATCATCATCACCATCATCGCCATCATCACCATCACCACCATCATCATCACCATCATCACCATCATCACCACCATCATCATCACCCTCATCATCACCATCATCACATCACCATCATCACCGTCATCACCATCATCATCATCCTCATCATCACCATCATCATTGTTGATGCCAATCTCCATATCTTGGCTTCTCTGCTTTATTATTTTTATTTTTATGTATATAAACATATTTCCTGCATGTAGGTAGGTGGACCTGTGTCATGCAATGCCCATGGAGTTCGGAAGAGGACATTGGATCCCTTGGTCCTGTAGTTAAGGATGGTTATTAGCTACCATGTGGGTTTGGGGAATCTAACCAGGTCCTCTGAAAGAGCAGCCAGTGCTCTTAATGGCTGAGGCATCTCTCCAGCTCTGGTTTCTTGATTTGAAACTTAAGAGGAAGGATAAGATCCTCTTTTAGATGTCTTCTACTCTATAATTGACAAGTCAAGGTGACATTTCTTAGGTGCTGTCCTTGAGGAAATAGAATTTGCCAAGCTAGAAGAGGCAACAAGAGTAAGATTTCACTTTGGGGGAGAGAATTTATAAAGTTTCTAGAAGGTGTCCAGATGTCCCACGAGCCTCCTCCTCCTTAAGAACCATCCTCTGATGGTGCTGGTCTCGGGGTACTCTATCTTCTTGGTGAGTCTAGGGAGCAAGGTTCACTGATCTTCACAGAAGTTGCCTGGGTCTCAGAGATTCAAGTTCATTCCCACTTAGATTTGAAGTCACGCCCCACCCCCCATTCTGCTCCCTTTTCTGAAAGGGAGATGGTGTCCCATGCCTCAACACAGACCCTTAGACCTTCAGAGTTAGAAGACTTCAATTTCCCTTAATCCCTTCTGTGTAGATTCAAAGTCTGTATTTTCTAATTGTCCAAATTCTTTGTGCCTGTCTTTTCAAGTGCATATTTGTTTTCCTGCCTTGTGTGGTTACTGTGAACACTCAAGGCAGGTCTACCTCCTGGAAAACTCTCAATGCCTCTCAACTTTGGGGGGCAATGACTGAGGCATGGAAATGATGACTTGAGGAAATACCACCACCATCATAATTCTTCTACAGGCCGGTGGCCGCTTCTAGATCAGATCAGTTCTCAGAGTAGCTGACAGTGGAGGGATCCCAGCCAGGGACCAAGAAGGGGGGGGGGGGGGGGTGAGTGACTGAGGAGTGTGGGAAATCCAGCTTGAATTGTGGGCTGCGTTTCCAACTAGTACCCAATGGCCAAGAATCTGGCTCCACCCCAGGGAGGAACAAGCACCTTGGCCTAGGTGCTTGGTGCTGGGTGGAGCAGGTGTGCAGTGGCGCAAAGTTGGGGGCTCATGATTGGTCCTGTGAACTGACGTCATTTGGTTTATAAAAGCAAGCTGTGGCCACCAGTAAATCGGATTCCAATTAACCATCACGGAGTTCCCGGACGATATTTTTATTAATTATTGCACGCATACAGGCTAAGGTAGGTCTGAGTTTCATTCGGGTGGCCAGTATGGTTGGAAAGAGGTTCCCTTTACGGACCACCAACCTGGGTAGCTGTTGTTGTGAAATTCCCGCCCCTGCTCTGGGCAGGTGGGAAGTCACGGCCAAGAGTGGAACATGTGTCTCGTGGGTCCAGGCTAAGAGCCTAAGTTGGAGTTACCACTTAGGTTGGTCTGCAGGAAACAGCCTGCTCGTCTCTGTGCTGAGGGGCCACTTCCCCACAGCAACTGCAGGCAGGTGCTGTGTCCCCATCCCCCTTAGGAGGGCCACGTGGTCCCTGCTCAGCATACAAAGAGAAGCTTCCTACAGAGGAGGGCTGTGTCACAGGAGTTATGGTTATAGAGATGGGGTGTCATGATGGGATGGAATTGTCAGCAATCCATGAATGTGGAAGGGTGGTGTGTCAGGAGAGAGGAAAGTGTGTCATGGAGGGCCAGAGTATGTCATAAGAAGCAGGTCTGAGGCAGGGTGTGCGGGTTATAAGGGTCTGTCTTAGAGAGGACTCAAGCTGAGAACATACATCTCCTTAACCCAAAGTCCCCCACCAAAGACCTGGACATTTTTATGGGGTCTCCAGTCATAAACTCCAGGCAAACTAGCAGAAGAGATGAACCGTGTCAAGCATATGTTTGGGGAGAGACCAAGTGGACACAGCACTGGTCATCAATGGCAGCAGGTATCTGCTTGTCTCCTGTGGCTCTGGAGCTGGGCAGCGGGGCTGGTATGAATTGTTGGATTATAGCTATAGATCTTCCCAGAAGCTCTGCCTGGACTGATTCCAAGTCACTCGAACTTACCTAGCAATCTAGCAACCACTGACTGAGGACCAGGCTAGCTCCAGAGGCTTCACATATACGTTCTGTTTAGTGGCCTCCAAACCCGATGAGAGGATCCACAAGATGAAGCTGAGGTACAAGAGTGGGTGGACTCATTGCCAAGTGACATGGCTTTTGATCTCTGGTCTGGTGACCTTTCCATTGGGCACAGTTGGCAAGGTGGACTAAGCTGAGATCCAGCTCCCCCAACACCAATATTCAAAAGAACACCTATTTAAGGCTGAGCCAGCTGGGTGGGGAGGAACTGAGTCTGGTGTGATCTGAGGCTTCCAATTGGGATCCTCCATCTGGTTCTGTTAAGTTAGCTTGATCCTTTAGTATTAGGCTAGAACTACTATACTTACAAGTCAAAAATACCTGAAGGACTGGGGATGTAGTTCAGTGATAGAACATTGGTCTTTCGTGTATGAGGCCTGCCTGTGAGTGAGCACCAACAAAACTAATAACTGAGTATAACAACGTTGTATGGTTTAACCTAGCTCCATTGAGGTGGGGAGCCTGTGACAGGCATCTCTTGCAGTCTGAGATAACCTTATCACAATGGCCAGATGCCTGGGCAGAGGCAGGAGGCTGCAGGACATGACTTCTTGTCAGCTTGGCGATTCTTTGATACTATAACCAATCCCCCTGAGATAATAGCTGTAGCTCAGAGACACTTGAGACTAGAGGAGCTCTCAGGCACTAGCTGCGTTCCCTTGATGAAATCATGTCTGGAGACTGTGTCTGTGAAGAGAAAGGTGGTGGGCATTCCATCCATCCTTCCATCCATCCTTCCATCCATCCATCCATCCATCCATCCATCCATCCATCCATCCATCTACGATGAAGAGGCTCAGCTCCCCGTGCCCTTCTGAAGGCTCCTCTGTGTCAGGTGAGGGCTCTTGATTGCACAGCTGGATGTAAAGCGCTGCCGAGAATGCTTGTGGCTCTGTCAGGGCAGAGGAGGGAGGTGCAGGGTCCAGGGATAGACACCCCTGCCAGGAGTCCTACTTCGGCCACTTCCTGGGGGCCGGTGACCTCAGGCAAGTCAGGCACTCTGACCCTGCTCTGCCTCAATTTCCTCCGCTATCCATTGTGGAGCCCACCATTCCAGGGCTGCAGTGGGAAGGACATGGTGGTGTAGGGAAGGGCTCAGGAGAGTGAGCCAGGGTTTCAGCTCCTGTCTTTGAGCTTAGAGCATCAGGTGTGTTTTCCTACCCACTGCTGCACTAGCACTGGTTCAAAGCCTGAGGAATCTCCGTGCAGTTTCCTTCCTTGTTCCCTGGCCTCCCATCCTGGTTGCATCGTGGGTGGTCCTGGGCCGCCGCCACCACCACAGGACTGCCTCCCTGTGATAGCTCTGGGTCATGGAGGTCAGCTGAGGCCGGCAGCTGTCCACTCTCCCTGCTGCTGGGAGGGCCTGTGCTGGACGCTCAGGGCTCTCATCTCATAGGAGATGTGTAAACACCAAGCATCCACAGGGGCTTTGCACAGAACTGGAAGCACCTTGCCCTCTGCTGAGAGCCCCCCACCTGGCCGCAGTCCTTGCCCTCTGCTGAGAGCCCCCCACCTGGCCGCAGTCCTTGCCCTCTGCTGAGAGCCCCCCACCTGGCCACAGTCCTTGCCCTCTGCTGAGAGCCCCCCACCTGGCCACAGTCCTTGCCCTCTGCTGAGAGCCCCCGGCCTGGCTGCAGTGTCCCACATGGAAGTGTTGCCCTAGGACTCAGCTCCCCATGGGTGAGCCCGAAGCAGCCTGTGCCTTGTGCATGCAGTGCATTAAGGCAGGTTCTCAGAGGCTGCCCTTCCCAAACTCTGTGCCCATGGCTTTTCTACCCACTCCCAGCACTCTCCATATTCCCTTTGGATTCCATAGGACCACTGCAAACCTTAGTTGTCTGTTCTACAAGCAGAGTCACACCTCCTTCATGTATAGCCTTGAGTAGCTGTGAGTGTTGGACACCACAGTGCCCATCACAGGTCCCTGGGAGGAGGGTGCTCTGAGCTCTGTCTCTCCAAATGCCCTTTTCCAAGATGCTAAGGGATGGACCACAGAATGGCAGTAGGTAGAGCTGGGGGAGAGAACTTCAGCTGCCAGGCCATGTTAGAGCTGGGGTAGCCCAGTCCCATTCTGATACCTTGGTATTTTTTGTTTCCATTTGTGTGTGTGTGTGTGTGTGTGTGTGTGTGTGTGTGTGTTGTAGTATGTACATGTATGTGGGCACATGTGTATAGGAGTGCATGTTCATATCTGTGCACATACATATGGAGCTCAAGGTTGATTTTGCAATCATCCTTAATTGTCTCAATTGTTCTTCGACCTTATTCAATGAAGCAGGGTTTTTCAATTGAATCCAGAGCTCATTGATATGGCTGGTTTTGCTAGCCAGCTTGCTTTTGGGACCCCCTGTCTCTACCTTCCAAGGCTAGAATTCTAGGTGGACTGCCACGCCCATGTGGCATTTACTTGAGTTTCTGAGAATCTGAACTCCAGTCCTCGAGCTTCCATAACTGTTGAGCTGGCTCAACAGCCCCACCCCCGCCCCGGGCAGTGCAAAGGCCCTTGGCATCTTGTCCCTTGGAGCCGCTGTAACAGAGCCCCACAGTAACTGGAAAGTATCCATGCAGCTAGAGCTTGTCTCAGCAGACGTTGGACATCCAGATGCCAGCATGCTGGGATTCTAGCCAGGGTTCTTCTGGCCTAGATGGCTGCCTTCTGTGAAATCACATGGGGAAGAGGACGAGGAAGCTCCCCAGTCACCTTTCTAAGGGCACTTTCATGAGTGCACTGCTCTTCAGGCCTAATCACTTCCCAAAGACCCCACATGAATTCATCAGGAATAGAAGATGCACAGATTCCATCCACTGCACCAGGACTTGTGTGGTGGACAGTCATTCACTGGCTGTGAGGATCCACAGCAGAAGCCCACTTCCCAGGGTTGTTGAGCCCTGCTCTGAATGCAGGGTGATTATAAATGCTCTCTGCATGAGATGAAGGATAAAAAAAAAAAATGCCCCATGAATTCCTGCCTCATCTTTTTGCACCAAAGGCAAAGGCCATAGTAACCTGTATGCCCCATTGTAGCCCTGGAATGAGCTCGCCAGGTCTGCCTGGATCCAGACCCAAAGGGGGCAAGGTGGCCAGCCCAGGGCCATTGGTGCATAGTTACTAGGGGGAAGGGCAGATGCACTTTGGAGAGTTGTGATCTGCCCTAAGAGCTAGCATTCAGAGCTCTTCTGTCTCTCTTCTGAGTAGGTGGCCTGCATTCTGCTCTCCTCTTCCGAGGGTCCTGTGGCCATTGCTTCAAGGGCAGTGACACAGATAACAGCAGAAAGGATGGTGAGGCTGGGGCTGAAGATCCGGACATGCTGGGTGTGTGAGCACTGCCGTGGTGCTGATGTTGGTGGTTCTGGGAGTAGATGGTGGTGATGGTTGCACAGCCATGTGCGTGTGCTTACTGTCACAAAACTGCCCTCTTTAAAATGATTATGATGAGGGGCTGGAGAGATGGCCCAGTGGTTAAAAGCACTGGCTGATGTTGCAGAGGACCTGGGTTCAGTTCCTAAAACCCACATGGTAGCTAACATTGGTTCATAACTCCAGGTCCAGGGGATCTGACACCCTCTTCTGACCTCTGTGCACAACCCAGGTGCAGCTCTAGTGCACTCATACACAAAACAATAGATAAATAATTAATAAATAATAAAGTGGTTACAATGATAAACGTTATAATGTGTGTATTTTACCACAATAAAATATAAACTAAGTTAAGGCAGGTGTGTTACCTGGCAAATAGCATCCTCAGAAATGTTTCCTGAGCAAGCTGACTTTGTTCTAGGTCGATTTTGTGTGCTGTGTCCCAGGAAGACATGAACAAAAAATCTATTTGCCTCATATAAAGCACAAACAACAAACCAACGAAATGATTCCACACAAGCCTAACTTAGTCAGTGAATTGACTGGGGGCACTTAGGGGAGTAGGATGGGCTCACAGCGACTGCAGCCCAAAAGTCCTCTTCCAGCCTGGGTGGCGGGGCTGGGGTGGGGAGACCCACAGAAGTTGCATTCCTGCAGCTCCCTGCTCAAGGTGCAAGCAGCTCAGAAGAAGAAGCTTCTCTCCCTGAAATTGTGACAGCTCATATAACCTGGGGAGGGCCGCTGGATCTCAGCTCATATAACCTGGAGAGGGCTCCTGGATCTCAGCTCAGATAACCTGGGGAGGGCTGCTGGATCTCAGCTCAGATAACCTGGGGAGGGCCGCTGGATCTCAGATCATATAACCTGGGGAGGGCTGCTAGATCTCAGCTCAGATAACCTGGGGAGGGCTGCTGGATCTCAGCTCATATAACCTGGAGAGGGCTTCTGGATCTCAGCTCAGATAACCTGGGGAGGGCTGCTGGATCTCAGCTCAGATAACCTGGGGAGGGCCGCTGGATCTCAGATCATATAACCTGGGGAGGGCTGCTGGATCTCAGCTCAGATAACCTGGGGAGGGCTGCTGGATCTCAGCTCAGATAACCTGGGGAGGGCTGCTGGATCTCAGCTCAGATAACCTGGGGAGGGCTGCTGGATCTCAGCTCAGATAACCTGGGGAGGGCCGCTGGATCTCAGCTCAGATAACCTGGGGAGGGCTCCTGGATCTCAGCTCAGATAACCTGGGGAGGGCTGCTGGATCTCAGCTCAGATAACCTGGGGAGGGCTGCTGGATCTCAGCTCAGATAACCTGGGGAGGGCTGCTGGATCTCAGCTCAGATAACCTGGGGAGGGCTGCTGGATCTCAGCTCAGATAACCTGGGGAGGGCTGCTGGATCTCAGCTCAGATAACCTGGGGAGGGCTGCTGGATCTCAGCTCAGATAACCTGGGGAGGGCTGCTGGATCTCAGCTCAGATAACCTGGGGAGGGCTGCTGGATCTCAGCTCAGATAACCTGGGGAGGGCTGCTGGATCTCAGCTCAGATAACCTGGGGAGGGCTGCTGGATCTCAGCTCAGATAACCTGGGGAGGGCTGCTGGATCTCAGCTCAGATAACCTGGGGAGGGCTGCTGGATCTCAGCTCAGATAACCTGGGGAGGGCTGCTGGATCTCAGCTCAGATAACCTGGGGAGGGCTGCTGGATCTCAGCTCAGATAACCTGGGGAGGGCTGCTGGATCTCAGCTCAGATAACCTGGGGAGGGCTGCTGGATCTCAGCTCAGATAACCTGGGGAGGGCTGCTGGATCTCAGCTCAGATAACCTGGGGAGGGCTGCTGGATCTCAGCTTTCCAAGTCTTATGAGCTCCTCTCCTCCCTCCAACAGGGACTGTTTCATTTGGAGGAATTAGGTGAACAGCTTTGGGGTAGAGACCTGTGGGTGTCTGGAGCTAGCCCTCTATGTTACCCCTTGCTAACATCCTGGGTCAGGTGTGCAGCTCTTCATAACCCAAGGGACATTCTTCCTTGGAGCAATCATAGGTACTGTTGCCCATTCTTCTCTAGAGCAACATATGAAGGAAACAGATAGGGATATCCAGAGCTGGGGATGAGGGCCGGGAGTGAGGGCTGGGGGTGAGGGCCAGAATGAGGACAGGGATGGGGTCAGGGATGGGATTGGCTCAATCCCCTCATAATTACTATCATCTGAGACAGAATGCATTGAGAATTTGTGAGGCCTCTTCTGAAGGCCACAGATGTCTCCTTAAAAGGCCTCCCAGCTAGCTCTTAGAATTCATGGACCCTGTAAGGTCTGAGGAGTGAGGACAGCTCCACTCTCTAGGTGTGTGAGCTGCCATGTTGCAGCCTCTCTGTATGTTCCTAAGAGTGAAGCAGGGCAGAGATGGCTGAGTCTCACTGAACACCAGGGAGAGTTTGACAGCAGAAGGACCAGGGGAAATACTGACAAATGATGTCAAATCCCACAAATTTCACAAATAAAGGAGAATAGAGAAGACCCCTGAGTAAGATGGTCTCACTGCACCTGGAGATGTGGCAAAGGGGCCTTGCTGCCCAGCATTCTGAGGCCTCTGAGTTTCCACACAGCTTCAGGGTGAGGAAAAACTAATATTACAAGAGTAAGAGCACTGGGTGTGGTGGGGCACACCTGTAAACTCAGCACTCAGAAGGCAGAGGCAGGAGGGTGGAGCTTGAGGTCAACCTGGGCTACAGAGTAGAACCTTATCTCAAACAAAAAGGGAGGTGAATACAAATGTAACCATTCATGATATGTAGCCATTCATGAATGTATCCTTTAATGGTTGTTAAGCATAAAGTAAGATGTATATTACTATAGCCTAGGCGACATTGTCGTAAGGCGACATTGTCCCAAGGCAACATTGTCCCAAGACTATATCCTCTTGTCTCCCAGCAAGTATGCTTTCAATGATAGAGGGGGTTTATCACTGTTCTCCCAATTGTGTGTCCTAGAACCTTGTGGGTGATGGACGATGCCTTGAGAAATAAAAGCAGTGATCAAGCAAGTTTGGGGAGTGCCTTGAATTACATCCACCTCTTGGGCAGAACTGCAGATTAGCATGGTAAAAGACGTGAAAACTCAGAGCTGGAGAAATAGAGCAATGGTTAAGAGCACTGGCTGCCCATGCAGACGACTGGGGGTCCCCAGCACCCACGTCAGGTGGCTCCCAACTGTCTGTATCTTCAGTTCCAGAGAGTCCAACACTCCTTTCTGCCTTCTGTGGGTACTGCATGGATGGATGCACTTACATACATGTAGGAAAAACACTCATACACATAAATTTTAAATAAGTAAATTTTAAACATGTGAAAACATGACTTTAATCCATGCACTCAGGAGGCAGAGGCAAGTGAATCTCTGAGTTCAAGGCCAGTCTGCTTTATATGGAGAGCTACAGGGCAGCCAGGCTACATAGTGAGACCCTGTCTCAAAAAAAAAAAAAAAGCTGTAAAACTTTAATAAAGAAACCTGTCTTACCAGAACTTCTCTAAGTAAACATTTTTACAAAATACTGTGTTTGTTATCTATTATTGTATGGAAAAGAGTTTCATGGACAATATTTAAGAAGTTGCTTAAGTCTGTGCATCAAATACCCTTGAATTCCCCCAGGGTTGACTGAAGGTGGTTATTCATTCATTTCAACCGGGTGTGTCTTCTAGGGAAGGGGACACAGTCACTGGCCACCAGAAAAGCATGTGTGGGAGCTGAAGAGATGGCTCCATGGTTAAGGTCACTGGCTGCTCTTACAGAGGACCTGGACTTGATTCCCAGCACCTACATGGTAGCTAACAATCGTCTGACTCTAGTTTCAGGGGATCCAATGTCCTCGTCTGACCTCCACAGGGATTGCGTGACATGGATGCACTTACACACATGCAGGCAATGCCTTCATAGACATAAAATAAAAATAATAAAATATTAAAAAAAGAAAAGCATGTTTAGGGGGCTGGCCACAGGCAGCTGGTAGACTGGGAGCAGAGTTATTCCCTTGGCCATCGAAGAGGACTGGCCTGCCTCAGAAGTCACCGTCATGAGCCAAGCTTCCCACCAGAGAAGCTAGCCAGCCAATACTAGAGAAGGGTGCTCCGGAGAGGAGGGGAGACCCAAGCTGGGGTTAGAAGCACTGTTGGAAAGAGCTGAGGATGGGGGAATTTGTGTGGGGGAGTGACAAGGGGCCAGACACAAAGCATGCAGAAGACTACAGAATCTGCCATCTTCCAGAGTTGGACAAGCCCTGCCTGCTGTCCAGACCTAAGACCCCAGCTACTCAGGAGGATGAGGCAGAAGGTTCATAAATTCAAGGCTTGCTTGGGTCACTGAGTTTGTTCAAGTCCAATTAGGCAACTTAGAAATGCCCTGTATCAAAATTAAAAAGTAACAAGATTTGGGGTGTAGCTTAGTGGTAAAGCACTTGCCTAGCTTGGGTGAAGTCAAGTCGTGAGTCAGGCACAGCCTCCTGTGACCTCTGTTCTACTGACTGCTATGAGATTAGCAGAGACAGAGTATGACATGTGTTTCTGTGTGCCTGGCTTATTTCACTAAACAGAATGTCCTCCAGTTCTGTTTTGCTACAAGTGGCAGAGTTCCATCCTCTGTGAATACGTCGCATTCCATTGTACCGCATCTTCTTCAGCTATTCGTGGGTCCCACCATACTTTGATTATGGTCAAAAGTGTCAGGCTTTGTGCTTTTAAAAACCAACTGGTACCCACAGACTGTCTTTGCAAATGCTCAGGAGGCCTCTCACAAAGACGCAAGTCTCCATGACTCTTTTTGCCTTTTCTTAAATAAGCCTATTTCTCCTAAAGAAACAGCCACTGGGGAAGGAAGATTTTGTATCAAATACTTTGTCTCATTTCAGTGACTGCAGTGTTTGCTGTAAGTAAATGACACCTGAGACGGTGGGTTTAACTTTGGGAACTAGAAGTAGCACAGGTGCATATGTTGCAGTTCCAGGTGGCCAGCCCTAAGACTGGGGCACAGCCTGAGCCATCTTTTGCAAGCTTTAAGACTGAGATAGGTGTGCCTGGATAGAGGGAGGCCTGAGGTGGGCCAGCAGCTATGGCACACCGTTGCTATAGACTGAGCATCTGGTTCTAGAAACACCATTGTGGATAGGTAGCAAGTCCTAAAGGAGCATAGGTACTCCAGGCACAGACAGTGGAGCCCCTGTAGGCACAGTCCTCCTCTGGCAGGTCCTATGGGACTCTCACAAATGTGCATTCTTACTCAGCCATCCTTGGCTTGAGGGTGACTGTGGCCTCTTCCTCCTGTGGCTGGGACCTTGTATCCTGGTTCAGAGCTCTCACCTCAGTGGGTGTTAGGGGGTGCCTCACCTCTGAGGGAGCACTGGGCAACACAAGCACCCCACAATGGTGATAGGCGGGATTGTGGAGACACTCTACTGTCATACAGTTTTCCAGAGAAGGTCACAGATACAAAGTTCCTTTTCTCCAGGCATGGTGCCACAGGCTTATAGTCACAAGGCTGGGGAGGAAGAAACTGGCAGGCCCCTGGGGCTTGCTGGCCAGACAACCTAGCCTACTTGGTGCCTTCCGGGCTAGTGAGAGACTCTGTCTCAAATACAAAGTCAAAGTGGCTGACTCTTGAGGAAAACCACCCAAGGTTGTCCTCAGGGCTACACACACACACACGCACACACACACCAAGAGAAAAGAATGAGTGTCCTGATGCAGGTTGGGGAGACCTCCCTCTGGCTCTCCCTCCACCCCTGCCTCTCTAGATCTTCTCCCATCCCCGTGGCCCCATGGCCACCTCCTCCTCCTCCCTCCTCTCCACTCTCCCTCCAGCATGGTGGCTATCTGCCGCCCATCAACTGAACAAGACATTTGTCAGCTCTAATGGATGGAGAGCCCCAGCCTTGATATGCTTCATGCATCCCCTGGGGGCTTTGATCTCCTTGTCTACACACATAAATGAGAGGATTACCGAGACATCCAGAACACGGCACCAGAAATGTCTTTCTTGGAGGTGTTTTGGTCTGCAGAAGATAAGAGTAATAGGCTGCCATCCGGGGCCCATTAGGGCTGGAGCATCAGGGGACTCTGAGAGAAGCAAGTTGGGAGGCTGGCCTCGAGGGGTCTCTCTGTCATACACCCTGCTAGTGTTTATATCTGTGGGATGCTCATGAGGAAGCTCGTCC
The DNA here is from genome assembly GCA_009823505.1 of Rhizomys pruinosus. NCBI lineage: Eukaryota > Metazoa > Chordata > Mammalia > Rodentia > Spalacidae > Rhizomys > Rhizomys pruinosus. Next base: position 189,271 of record VZQC01010441.1, read on the forward strand.
TTCTGGCACCACCTTCACTCTCAAAGGTTCTAGGCAACTGGCTAATGTTTGCCCAGGTCTGCCTGTTCAACATGGGGTCACCTATGGTCACTGTCAGGGGCTTCTGGGTGGGTGGGATGCTGGGGGAGGATGGGAATTTTTAGGGCTTGTAGAGTTGTTGTTAGCTTAGGCTAGCTCTACACACTGTTGCAAACCTGTAAATCCTCTCCCAACTTGTAGGGACAAAGGACAAGAGTAGGATTGACATCCTCTCTGAAGTCTATGTAGGAAACTAATGTGAGCCAGAGCTTGGGATCTGCCAACGTATCAGGTGGCGGCTGAGGTTGGTGCTCATCAGTGAGATGGGGGAGGGGTGCACAGGTTGATCGGGAGAGCAAAGAGCAGCAGCTCTGACCACATTTGCTCAGTTCCATCCACAGTACCTGTGGGCAGGCTCACTCTGTGTACCCCTGGGGCAGGTGCATTGTGATGGCTGTATGGTGACCCTGATTGACAGGGCACATCCTAACAGGGCTGTCCTGACAGGTGCATGGTGACAGGGGCTTTCTTCCTCCATGAGTTCAGGATCTGGTGAGCATTTCCTCCTCCTACAGTAGCTGTGGGGGTCAGAAGGGGTCCCGAAAGCTATCAACTAACCGCATGTGGCATGTCATGCTCCTCAGTGTCACTAGGAAATAATCACTTGCCCAACTTTCAAAGTCTCCACCTCTGCTGACAGGTGTCTCTCTTCCATACATTATTGACACTTTGGAACCTCTAAGTTCTTATGTTGGGCTGTTCTTATTTGCCCAAACCATTGGCTCCTTGGCTTTCTGCTGGTCTCTGGTCAAGCAGAACAAGTCTAACCATGTCCATGGATGTTATGTGAGGTACTCACTAACCCATGGTAGATCTTGCTCTATATCTGTCAAATGATGAAATGGCTATAGGTATGTGGTGGTTTGAATGAGAGTGCTCCCCATAGGCTTTAAGTGTTCAGACATTTTGTCCCCAGTTGGTGGCACTGTCCTGGGAGATCTTAGAAGGTGTGGCCATGCTGGAGGAAGTACATCATTGGGGGCTTAACAAGTTTAACAAGCTTGCAGTCTCCAGTCTCTCTCTCTCTCTTGACTTCCTGTACTCATTGGGAGATGTGACCCTTGGCTTTCTGCTCCAACCCCAGCCACCATGCCTCCCTCCACAATGGACTCTAATTCCTTGGAACGGTCAATTGTAAGCTCAAATAAACTCTTCCTTTTATAAGTTCCCTTGGTCATGGTGGTTTTATCACAGCAACACAAAAGTGACTAATACAGTATTGTCTAAGCTTCCCCCTACCCTAGGTTATCAGAAACCCTTAGAGAACCTTCCCCCAAGACAATGTGTCCTCCCCAAGACACACCACTGCCACCTGCTGGATATATGACATAATGCTTCTATGAAGCCCAATGCCAGCATTTGATTTTTGCTTTGAGTGCCTGAGGCCTACTGAGGACACTTAGCACAAACACCTTCTGAGACCCAGTTTTTCCTACTATCTGAAAACCCCAGCACTGAGGTAATCCCTCCTTCCTCCTCCCTCCTCCCTCCTCCCTCCTCCCTCCTCCCTTCCTCCCTTCCCTTCCCTCATGACTCATTCTCTGTACCAAGCCTGCTCAAGAGCTCCAACCATCCTTGAATTTGTAGCATCCTTCCTTCCACGTTCATGGCCAGGCTGAGACGGTCCCGAGTGGCTACATGCATGGAGCCGACCTGCAGGGTGGAGGGTCACCACCTCTGTACCACCTGTGTGACCTCTCAGGATGTAGCTGGCTCTGTAGAGCCAGACCCTGTCACAGACTATTCTTCCCACACGATTCGCAACCAGGACAATGGTTCAGCTGCACTGAACATCTTTATGACACTCTAGTGACTTGGGTAAAGAGCCTGTCCTGTCTTTGTCACCAGGGACACAGAAGTACATAGACATAATAGGGCAGGTTGACCGCCTGTCTGCAGGCAAATGTGAGGACTGACCTCGTCCTGCACATCTACCAAGGCTCAGTAACTGCCTGGAGGAAGGATCTAAGTTGAGTTACCACTTCTGCCTGTCCCTGCCTTACCCAGGGCCCATCAGGTCTGGCTGGTTGACAAGTTCCTCTGCAGCAGTGGGCTGAGTTAGGAGAACTATGAGGGCCCTCCAGATGCCATGGATTCTTTAAAACATTTCTATTTCAGTTCCTGAATTGGTGTCTTAAATTTCTGGGATGCCATAGCAGCGAGCCCACCTCTGACCACTCATGCTGCTCCCCATCCTGCCCCCTTGAACCCGTCCTCCCGGGATGCCCCTCCTGGGCATGGCAGCCCCAGCCTCCCTTCAGCCCACACTGTGCAGCCCACAGTCTGCATCTGGCTCCTGTCCAGCACAGAGCACGGGATAAGGCACGGATCTCCTCATAGCATTTGGGCCAATTAAAAAGACAAATGACCGAGGCTTATCTTTCTCCTCCTCTGCCCTTTCCCCCTCCACCCACGTTTTGGACCCTTCCTTCCAGGGAAATGGGCTGAGGACATCGGTATTGATGGCATGGCTGCTCTCTACCTACCCTCCCCGCTTCCAGTGTTCATAAGACCTTGTTCTGGAAGGGAGAACAGAGAAGGGGTAGAGAGGGTGTGGGGGGAGGCCACTGGCTGGGAAACTGCTAAAACTGTGTGTTTGTGTGTGCGTGCGCGTGTGTGTGTGCACATGTGTGTGCACGTGTGCGTGCACATGTGTGTGTAGGGGCATGTGGGGCCAGAGTCTGACGTCAGGTGTCTTCCTTGGCCACTTTCCACCTTATTTTATGAGACAGGATCTCTTGCTAACCTGGACCTCACTAATTCAGTAGATTGCTGGCCAGCAAATCCAAGGAGGTTCCTGCCTCTGCCTTCCCAGTGCTGCAATTCTAGGCACACGCCACTGCACCCAGCTTTTCTACTCGGGCACTGGGGTTCAAACTCAGGATGTCATGCTTGTTTACTGGCAGAGCAATCTCCCAAGTCCTAAAAGACTGTATAAAAATTTTAACATAGAAATCCTTGGAGTTTATTTTAAACTGTGGCCTTGGGTTCTGTAATTCGTTGCTGCATGGTTGGGGTGAGCCTCCTCTGTGCTCTCCAGGAAGGCGGCAGGAAGGCGGCCAACCTGCCCAGAAAAGAGAAGACCCCTGGGAAGCCGAAGACCTGGGGTCCAAACAGTCACATGTCCATCCCTCAGGAACGGTTATCTCTCAGGTAGGTCCATCTTTGGGAGAAGCCTGTCTGATACGGTCCACTCTAGATGGGAGGCTCATCTCTCGGGGGCACCTGTCTCCAAGGGAGACCCTTCTCTGAGGGAGACTGGTCTCCAGGGAAGATCTGTCAGTGGGAGAGATCCTTCTCATGGAAAGAGCCATCTCTGGACGAATCCTGTCTCTGGAGGAGACCTCTCCAGGAAGAGGCTCATCTCTGAGGAGACCCACCTTGGGGAGACCTATCTCTGGGAGAAGCCTCTCTCTCCAAGTAGGGGCCTGTCTCTGGGGGAGGTATTTCTTGATGGGAGGCTAGCAGGTAGAACTAAGAGACTCAGTACTGACCCAGCAATAGACATCTGTACTGTATGCCATTAGTGTTCATTGATATTTTTTCCCTGTATGGCCACTTTAGGACATTTATTCTGAATCCCTGTCACCCACATCTCACATTATAGCTTATGTAAAGGTCTTACAATTATCATTAATAAAAAGCTTATCACAGATCTAAGTGGACAATGAACTCCCACTTGCTCTTCAAAACCCAGTCCAGTTATTGCCTCTTTGGCTTTTCCTTTCCCTTCCCTCCATGCTTACTCTGTGAGGCTATAATTGTTCTAGTGAGTTAATGAATATTTCACGAGTGTCTGCCACGTGCCAGCCACACTGCTGGACCAGGGAATGGCTGAGTAAACAGGAGGAAGGACATTCTTCCTCTTCTGGACATATACTCAAGTTGGAGGAAATGGATATGGAAACATTCTTAAAGCTAAGTCATTTGAGTGTCCTGTCCAATAGATCCCAGCCAGCCATGGTGGTATATGCCAGTAGTCCCAGCACTGGTGTAAGAGGATCAAGAGTTCAAGGCCATCCTTGGCTACATGCCAAGTTGAAGTTAAATCTGGGCTGTGTGAACCGCTGTCTCAGATCAACAAGAACAATGAACAAACAGATCCCTGGCCTCCCTGCAGCTGCCTGTGCTGAGCCTCTGCCATTGCCCACGGCAGGGTCAGCATGTGATCATGACCCTCTCCAACACCAGCCTTCAGCCTCCGCTGTTGCACACGGTGGGGTCAGCGTGTGATCATGACCCTCTCCAACACCAGCCTTCAGCCTCCACCATTGCCCACGGTGGGGTCAGCGTGTGATCATGACCCTCTCCAACGCCAGCCTTCAGCCTCTGCCATTGCCCACGGCGGGGTCAGCGTGTGATCATGACTCTCTCCAACCAGCCTTCACACTGATGCTTCTCTTTCTGAGAACAGGGCTTTTCAGTACCAAGTCCCCAGCTCATTGTCTCTGGGCCACACTGCGATGGATTCCAGCCAATCAGCTATGGAAGCAGCTTCCCAAGCTGTCCTCCTCACCACTGTGGCCTCTTCAGGTGGAAGAATAGGACACGCAGGCCAGGAAGAGACAGAAGTCAAGCAAGAACCCACTTCCTTCCTGTTCCACTTGGAGCCAGCTACCTGGAAAGGTGCACTGTGGGTAATGCCTAGCACAGTACTGGCCCAGAGTCACCAGGCCTAGGACAATGGGGCTGAAAGGAGCTGAGATCCATCAGCTGCCATTGGTCATCCACAGAGAAGGCAAGCTGTGGATCTCAGCTCCCTGTGCAGGGGTAGAGCCACAGTTTAAACGAGGGACTCTCAGAAATCGTGCTGGATCAGGAGGAAGAGTTGACAGACTCTACATTTCTTAGCTGCTTTTAGCAGGCACTGTTGTTTGGCAGTGGCCAGCCACTTTCCTGCTGGATTCAGACCTGACTTGGCCCTTCATCCCAGCTCTCCAGGCACAGCTGTTGTGCCGCACCCTGCTGTAGCTGGTGGTGATGATATTGGTGGGGTGGCTGATGGTGCCAGTCACGATAGAGGTGGGAAATGTGTGTTGTGTCCATATGTGGGCTCATTTGACCCTTAGGACACTGGGAGGAAGACACCTATACGAGGGCCATTTTGAAGACAAGGATGAGGAGACTTGACTAGATCGGACAGTTGACCACATACCCACAGCCTTTGGTGTTGATGGCATGTAGGAGGCAGTCACGTCAGTCTGAAGATTGTTTAGGGGTCACAAGCAGTCTCTCAGTACCATGCAACTCCTGCCCTGACCAAGGCCTGGCCCACCACAACAGTATATGCTATTGTTTATGAACACATGCTGTGTGTCAGGTGTGGATCTAACACATGCTGTGAGTCAGGCACAGATCTAACACATGCTGCGAGTCAGGTGCAGATCCAACACGTGCTGTGTGTCAGGTGCGGATCCAACACATGCTGCGAGTCAGGTGCAGATCTAACATGTGCTGTGAGTCAGGTGCAGATCTAACACATGCTATGTGTCAGGTGCGGATCCAACATGTGCTGTGAGTCAGGTGCATATCTAACACATGCTGTGAGTCAGGTGCAGATCACAGGTACTGATCTAACATGTGCTGTAGTCAGGTGCAGATCTAACATGTGCTGTGAGTCAGGTGCTGATCTAACATGTGCTGCGAGTCAGGTGCAGATCCAACACGTGCTGTGTGTCAGGTGCAGATCCAACATGTGCTGTGAGTCAGGTGTGGATCCAACACGTGCTGTATGTCAGGTGCAGATCTAACACGTGCTATGGTCAGGTGCGGATCTAAAATGTGCTGTGGTCAGGTGCAGATCTAACACGTGCTGTGAGTCAGGTGCAGATCTAACACATGCTGTAGTTAGGTGCAGATCCAACATGTGCTGTGTGTCAGGTGCGGATCCAACACGTGCTGTGAGTCAGGTGCAGATCTAACACGTGCTGTGGTCAGGTGTGGATCTACCACATGTTGTGTGTCAGGTGCGGATCTAACATGTGCTGTGAGTCAGGTGCGGATCTAACACGTACTGTGAGTCAGGTGCGGATCTAATACGTGCTGTGAGTCAGGTGCAGATATAACACGTGCTGTGAATCAGGTGCGATCTAACACGTGCTGTGAGTCAGGTGTGATCACAGGTACTGATCTAACATGTGCTGTGGTCAGGTGCAGATCTAACACGTGCTGTGAGTCAGGTGCGGATCTAACACGTGCTGTGAGTCAGGTGCGGATCTAACACGTACTGTGAGTCAGGTGCGGATCTAATACGTGCTGTGAGTCAGGTGCAGATATAACACGTGCTGTGAGTCAGGTGCGATCTAACACGTGCTGTGAGTCAGGTGTGATCACAGGTACTGATCTAACATGTGCTGTGGTCAGGTGCAGATCTAACACGTGCTGTGGTCAGGTGCAGATCTAACACGTGCTGTGAGTCAGGTACTGATCTAACACGTGCTGTGGTCAGGTGCAGATCTAACACGTGCTGTGTTCAGGTGCAGATCTAACACGTGCTGTGGTCAGGTACAGATCTAACACGTGCTGTGTTAAGGTGCAGATCTAATACGTGCTGTGGTCAGGTGCAGATCCAACATGTGCTGTGGTCAGGTGCAGATCTAACACATGTTGTGCGTCAGGTGCAGATCCAACACATGCTGTGGTCAGGTGCAGATCTAACACATGCTGTGGTCAGGTGCAGATCCAGCATGTGCTGTGGTCAGGTGCAGATCCAACATGTGCTGTGGTCAGGTGCAGATCTAACACATGTTGTGGTCAGGTGCAGATCCAACATGTGCTGTGGTCAGGTGCAGATCTAACACGTGCTGTGGTCAGGTACAGATCTAACACATGCTGTGGTCAGGTGCAGATCCAACATGTGCTGTGTTCAGGTGCAGATTTAACATGTGCTGTGGTCAGGTGCAGATCTAACACATGCTGTGGTCAGGTACAGATCTAACACATGCTGTGGTCAGGTGCAGATCTAACACATGCTGTGGTCAGGTGCAGATCCAGCATGTGCTGTGGTCAGGTGCAGATCTAACACGTGCTCTGGGCACGTAGAGCACTGGATGACAGATGCACTTTGATGATTTCCTCCTCCAACTAGTCTCAGCAGTCAGGTGTCACCGCTTTCATCTTCCAGGTGAAGAAATTAACCTGCGTGGAATCACAGCTTGCCCAGGGTCAGTCCTAGACCATTCAGGTGGACCTGCCTGAATCCCATGTCACACCCTTTGTCATGAGTCACCAGGTGTGAGATGTTGTATGTCAGGTGCAGATCTAACACATGCTGTGAGTCAGGTGCTGATCTAACACGTGCTGTGAGTCAGGTGCAGATCTAACACATGTTGTGTGTCAGGTGCGAATCTAACACATGCTGTGTGTCAGGTGCGGATCTAACACGTGCTGTGAGTCAGGTGCGGATCTAACATGTGCTGTGAGTCAGGTGCAAATCTAACACATACTGTGAGTCAGGTGCAGATCTAACACGTGCTGTGAGTCAGGTGCATGCTGTGTGTCAGGTGCAGATCTAACACGTGCTGTGAGTCAGGTGCAGATCTAACACATGTTGTGTGTCAGGTGCAGATCTAACACGTGCTGTGTGTCAGGTGCAGATCTAACATGTGTTGTGTGTCAGGTGCGTATCTAACATGTGCTGTGAGTCAGGTGTGGATCTAACATGTGCTGTGAGTCAGGTGAGGATCTAATACATGCTGTGAGTCAGGTGCGGATTTAACATGTGCTGTGGTCAGGTGCAGATCTAACACGTGCTGTGGTCAGTTACTAATCCATCATGTGCTGTGAGACAGGTACTGATCTAACAGGTGCTGTGGTCAGGTACTAATCCAACACATGCTGTGAGACAGGTACTGATCTAACACATGCTGTGGTCAGGTACTAATCCAACATGTGCTGTGAGACAGGTACTGATCTAACACGTGCTGTGGTCAGGTACTAATCCAACATGTCCTGTGAGACAGGTACTGATCTAACAGGTGCTGTGGTCAGGTGCAGATTTAAAACATGCTGTGGTCAGGTGCAGATCTAACATATGCTATCCATCAGGTACTGATCCCACACGTGCTGTGAGTTAGGTACTGATCCAACATGTGCTGTGAGTCAGGTGCAGATCTAACACATGCTGTGGTCAGGTGCAGATCTAACATGTGTTGTGTGTCAGGTACAGATCTAACACGTGATGTGTGTCAGGTGCGGATCTATACTCCTGTGAGTCAGGTGCAGATCTAACACATGTTGTATGTCAGGTGCAGATCTAACACGTGCTGTGAGTCAGGTGCATGCTGTGTGTCAGGTGCTGATCTAACACGTGCTGTGAGTCAGGTGCAGATCTAACACATGTTGTGTGTCAGGTGCGACTCTAACACGTGCTGTGTGTCAGGTGCAGATCTAACATGTGCTGTGAGTCAGGTGCAGGTCTAACACGTGCTGTGAGTCAGGTGCAGATCTAACACATGCTGTGAGTCAGGTGCGGATCTAACACGTGCTGTGAGTCAGGTGCAGATCTAACATGTGCTGTGAGTCAGGTGCGGATCTAACACGTGCTGTGAGTCAGGTGCATGCTGTGTGTCAGGTGCAGATCTAACACATGCTGTGTGTCAGGTGCAGATCTAACACATGTTGTGTGTCAGGTGCGACTCTAACACGTGCTGTGTGTCAGGTGCGGATCTAACACGTGCTGTGAGTCAGGTGCAGGTCTAACACGTGCTGTGAGTCAGGTGCGGATCTAACACATGCTGTGAGTCAGGTGCGGATCTAACACGTGCTGTGAGTCAGGTGCAGATCTAACATGTGCTGTGAGTCAGGTGCGGATCTAACACGTGCTGTGAGTCAGGTGCATGCTGTGTGTCAGGTGCAGATCTAACACATGCTGTGAGTCAGGTGCAGATCTAACACATGTTGTGTGTCAGGTGCGACTCTAACACGTGCTGTGTGTCAGGTGCAGATCTAACACGTGCTGTGAGTCAGGTGCAGGTCTAACACGTGCTGTGAGTCAGGTGCAGATCTAACACATGCTGTGAGTCAGGTGCGGATCTAACACGTGCTGTGAGTCAGGTGCAGATCTAACATGTGCTGTGAGTCAGGTGCGGATCTAACACGTGCTGTGAGTCAGGTGCATGCTGTGTGTCAGGTGCGGATCTAACACATGCTGTGTGTCAGGTGCAGATCTAACACGTGCTGTGTGTCAGGTGCAGATCTAACATGTGTTGTGTGTCAGGTGCGGATCTAACACGTGCTGTGAGTCAGGTGCGTATCTAACACGTGCTGTGAGTCAGATGTGGATCTAACACGTGCTGTGAGTCAGGTGTGATCACAGGTACTGATCTAACATGTGCTGTGGTCAGGTGCAAATCTAACACGTGCTGTGGTCAGGTGCAGATCTAACACGTGCTGTGGTCAGGTACTGCTTTAACACGTGCTGTGGTCAGGTGCAGATCTAACACGTGCTGTGTTCAGGTGCAGATCTAACACGTGCTGTGGTCAGGTACAGATCTAACACGTGCTGTGTTAAGGTGCAGATCTAATACGTGCTGTGGTCAGGTGCAGATCCAACATGTGCTGTGGTCAGGTGCAGATCTAACACATGTTGTGCGTCAGGTGCAGATCCAACACATGCTGTGGTCAGGTGCAGATCTAACACATGCTGTGGTCAGGTGCAGATCCAGCATGTGCTGTGGTCAGGTGCAGATCCAACATGTGCTGTGGTCAGGTGCAGATCTAACACATGTTGTGGTCAGGTGCAGATCCAACATGTGCTGTGGTCAGGTGCAGATCTAACACGTGCTGTGGTCAGGTACAGATCTAACACATGCTGTGGTCAGGTGCAGATCCAACATGTGCTGTGTTCAGGTGCAGATTTAACATGTGCTGTGGTCAGGTGCAGATCTAACACATGCTGTGGTCAGGTACAGATCTAACACATGCTGTGGTCAGGTGCAGATCTAACACATGCTGTGGTCAGGTGCAGATCCAGCATGTGCTGTGGTCAGGTGCAGATCTAACACGTGCTCTGGGCACGTAGAGCACTGGATGACAGATGCACTTTGATGATTTCCTCCTCCAACTAGTCTCAGCAGTCAGGTGTCACCGCTTTCATCTTCCAGGTGAAGAAATTAACCTGCGTGGAATCACAGCTTGCCCAGGGTCAGTCCTAGACCATTCAGGTGGACCTGCCTGAATCCCATGTCACACCCTTTGTCATGAGTCACCAGGTGTGAGAAGAGCAGTCACCAGGTGTGAGAGCCTGCTGCTCTCACACCCAGGGTCCCTGTGCTGCTGACAGCATAGCTGCAGTTCTGTACTGGCCAAGGATATATGGCCTAGTCCTCAAGCTGTGTGTACACCACCCTGGACACCCAGTTACCTGGAGCAGTGGGCCACTGGCACAGGGAGGGGAGGGGTGGCCTTGCATACCCTTGAAAGTATCCTCAGGCCGGGTGTGGTGGCGCACGCCTTTAATCCTAGCACTTGGGAGGCAGAGACAGGCAGATCTTTGTGAGTTCAAGGCCAGCCTGGTCTACAAGGTGAGTTCCAGGACAGCTGGGGCTACAGGGAGACCCTGTCTCGAAAAGACCAAAAAAAAAGTATCCTCAAGGCTGAGGTAAGAAGAGGCATCCAACTCAGAGGCCAGAAGGGTGCCCCCAAAGCCACCAGCTCTGCCACCTGGAGCGAGTTGCCCACCCTACACCTCATATAATTTTTTCTACAGAATAAGGGGGTAACAGGCATGTACTCCCACACTTTTACTGTGCAGATGGCACAGGTGAAGCCTGCAGATGGGTCAGCACTGTAGGGAGGGGTGTCCCACTCTGAGAAAACAGCCCCCACTTGAAGAATAGTCCCTTATTCCTGAGGCAGCAACATCAACGGCACAAACCAGCGTCTGCAAATTATTGTCAGCTCCCACGCCCTGCAAATGTCCTTGTGCCTTCCCAGGGTCACAGAGAGCAGAGTCCCCAGGAACAGGGCTCAGGGGCTCTTTGGCAGAGTGAACTGTTACTCAGCACCAGCCCCTTCTATGTACAACAAAGTAGAACTTTTTGGCTCCCCCAGGGCAGCCACAGCTGCTGCCTAGAACATCACGGCGCCCTTGAGGAGGTAGCTCAAGGGCATGAGTTTACTCTGAAATTCCATCCTGGGCCTCCCCTGTCTTGAAGCCTTGAAGATGTTGCACACTGTGTGGGCTGGTCCATGCCGCAATAACAGTGAGCGAGAAAAGGGAGCCAGAGTCAGAGACTCCAGCTCAGCAATGGTCGGGGTCAAGGACAGAAAACACAGCATGGCCCGGCCCGCGGCCTGTTCAGCAGCTCTGCAGCATATTTATTAGTGACAAATAAGCACGAGGCTCTTTTGAAGCTCCCTGAGCTCAGGACCTCCAAGCACTTCCCAAACACAAGTCCCTCACATACCCTCCATCTGCACACCAGCAGTGTTCTGGAATGTGGCAAGGCCATATTTCACTGTGCGTCTGCCTAGGTAGACTCTTGTCATTCTTCACTACCCCCTCAGCCCCTCAGCCTGCCCTCAACTCCACAACCGGTATGACCTTAGGTGCTGAGCTGTCCCCTCCAAATTCAGGTGTTAGAGTCCTGAATGTCATTGGGCTGTGATAGCAGAACCTTAAAGAGATCTTTAGGTGCCAGGTGTGGTGGCACACGCCTTTAATCCTAGCACTTGGGAGGTAGAAGCAGGCGGATCTTTGTGAGTTCAAGGCCAGCCTGGTCTACAAAGTGAATTCCAGGACAGCTGGGGCTACAGGGAGACCCTGTCTTGAAAAGACCAAAAAAAAAAAAAAAGAGATCTTTAGGGTAGACCCTTGTAGAGTAAGTCTAGTGTCATCGTAAGAAGAGGCCAGGGCACAGACACTCAGATGGAGACCGTGTGAGGACAAGTGGGAGGGTGGCATCTGCAGGCCAAGAAGGGAGGCCTCAGAGGAGCCAGCCCCACCATGGCCTTGGGCTCAAATGACCAGTCTGCCAAACAGTGAGAGGAGAAAGGTCTATTGTTTAAGTCACAGGGGCTGTGGTCCTTTGCTGTGGCAATACTGGACAACCAGCACAGGGACCAGGTACAGGGATGTGCTTAGAATCCCAGACTGGAAGACTGAGGCAAGGAGATCATTCATGAATTCATGAGTTCCTGGCTAACTTGATCTTAGGAAAGAAAGACGAAAGAAAGAAAGAAAGAAAGAAAGAAAGAAAGAAAGAAAGAAAGAAAGAAAGAAAGAAAGAAAGGAAGGAAGGAAGGAAGGAAGGAAGGAAGGAAGGAAGGAAGGAAGGAAGGAAGGAAGGAAGGAAGGAAGGAAAAGAAGGGAGAGAAGGAGGGAGGAGGAGAGAGAAGGGAGGGAAGGAAGAAAAAAGAATATAAAGACCAGGCTTGGTGTCATAATCTTATAATTCCAGCAGCTGGGAAGCTGAGGCTAGAGCATTCTGAATTTAAGCCAGCCTGGGCTACATAGTCAGACATGTCCCAAAACAAAAGAAGAATAGGAAAGAAGGAAAGTGGGAGAGAGGACGGGAGGAACCAGAGGAACGTAGGCTTCATAGTGACTTTGATTCAATTCAGGAGACACAAATTATCCAGCCACTGTTTGACAAGTGGAAGGCTGGATGGTGTGACTCAGAGATGAACCGTTGAAGAGCTCACAGTGCAAGATCCAGGAAGCTTGAGAAAATTCATTTATGCAGGCTCACTCCCGCGTGACAGCCTGAGTCCTTACCAACGGCCCATCCCTGGTCCAGTCATCCACGTGGGCTTCTGTTCCTTAGAGAGGTGAGAGGCTGGGTCCCTTTCTCAGGCCCCAAAGACCCGTAGGGCAGGGAAAGAACAGGGCTGCACATGCTCTGTGGCATTTGTCCGCTCTGAGATTTCTGACCTGGCCTCGTGTCCACCCCCGGCACCTCTTGGATTAGATGCTGCTGCTGAACCTATCTGGGTGGTCTGGAGGGTAAGGGTGGAGTGAAGTGGAAAGGGATCAGCTGCCTGAAAGAGTTGCAATAAACCAACAGTCTTCCTGCATCACTGTCAGGACTGCACTTGGAGTTTGGAACGCTGTATCCTAGGCCTCCGTCCATCTCCAGGTTCCGAATCACCGTGAGGAGAAAATAACAGAAGCAGCATTGACGAGCCCAGGGTGCCACAGGGAAGAACAGAAAACCTTTTCTCGGGGCTGGAGAGATGGCCTAGGGGTTAAGAGCACTGACTGCTCTTGCAGAGGACCCGGGTTCGATCCTCAGCACCCACATGGCGGCTGAGAACCGTATGTAACTCCAATTCCAGGAGAACTCCAATTCCAGGAGAACTCCAGTTCCAGGGGAACTCCAGTTCCAGGGGAATCCGACACCCTCTTCTGGCCTCCGCGGCATTGCACAACATGGGTGCACAGACCTACATGCAGACAGTACATTCATACACATAAATAAATAAAATAAAATAAAAATGTAAAAAAAAAATCTTAAAAAAAAATAAAACCTCTCTTTCCTCTACATTTTGATGCGAGGCCACAGCTGTCAGGACATCACACTCAGCTTAATTTAGGGCTTTTCATCCTTTCTTTTTCTTCTTAGGTGGTGGTGGTGGTGGTGGTATGTGTGTATGTGGTCTTTTTGAGACAGGGTCTCCCTATAATCACAGCTGGCCTTGAACTCACAGAGATCTGCCTGCCTCTGCCTCCTGAGTGCTGGAATTAAAGGCATGCATCACCATGCCTGGCTCCACCTTCTTTTTAGAGACGGGGTCTCAACCTCCACACACACCGCTGATAGATCAGTGAAAGGTGCCCGCTGATGACATTCCTAATCCTAACTCTGTTCACATTTCAGAAGGTTTGGCCTGAAAGCGGCTGTGTAGATCACAGAGCTTATACTTGTTTTCTGAGATGGTTTCTGGTACTTTGAATAACAGCCATCTAGTCCCAGGCAGTTTCAGAGGCAAAAGTCTGAAATGTAGGTGTCAACAGGGCAATGTCCCTTCATAGGCTCTGGAGAGACATTTCCTGCTCCTCATAGCTTCTGAGGGCTCAGGCGGTTCTGCTCTTGCCAGTGTCTGCCTCCGCCTTCACCTGACTTGTCCTGGGTGCGTGCTTGCTCCTCTCTGGTCTCTTATAAGCACCTACAGGACTAGGCTTACACTGCAAATGGGAAATCTTAGATGACCTCATCTCAGGGGTCCTAGCTCGGCTTTCCTTGTATGCCAACTGCTCCAGGGCCTCCATTAACTCTGCTGGAATTCGAGCTCCATCCTCTGAAGCACAGATGAGTCCTCTTTCTTGCTCAGTGTCATAAATGCTATGAATCAAAATAAAGCAGGAGGACAAGGCAGGAGTGGACACGGGGCTGTGGAGGACAAGGCAGGACACAGAGCTGTGGAGGACAAAGCAGGAGTGGATGTGGGGCTGTGGAGGACAAGGCAGGAGTGGACGTGGAGCTGTGGAGGACAAGGCAGGAGTGGATGTGGGGCTGTGGAGGACAAGGCAGGAGTGGACATGGGGCTGTGGAGGACAAGGCAGGAGTGGACATGGAGCTGTGGAGGACAAGGCAGGAGTGGACATGGGGCTGTGGAGGACAAGGCAGGAGTGGACATGGAGCTGTGGAGGACAAGGCAGGAGTGGACATGGGGCTGTGGAGGACAAGGCAGGAGTGGACATGGAGCTGTGGAGGACAAGGCAGGAGTGGACATGGGGCTGTGGAGGACAAGGCAGGAGTGGACATGGAGCT
>VZQC01010441.1:211577-232560 GCA_009823505.1 Rhizomys pruinosus
AAAAAAGAAAAAAACAAAAAAAAAAAAAAAAAAAAAAAAAAAAGAAAAAAAAAAAAAAAAAAAAAAAAAAAAAAAAACAACGTCCCAACACATGGGTACATTCCCCGCAGAGAACAAACTATCTCATGATGCAAGGAGATCCTCATTCATAGAAAGACTAACCAGAAGCTGGATCCCATTTCATTGGCACTGGGATTGCTATTGTTAAGGAAAAGAGACAATAATACGATCCAGTGGGCTGTTTGGAAATCCGGACCTCTGCGTCCTGTTGCTAGGGTTGCAGAGTGACACAGCAGCCATGAAAAAAGATGTCGTAAAGAGCCTCCTCGAAGTTGGACATGGGCTGGGCAGGTACCTGGTGGGTAGAGTGCTCACTGAACAAGCAGGAGGGCCCAAGTTCAGGTTCCCAACACCCATACCAGAAAGCCAGGCACTAGCTGTAACTACAGCACTGGGGGCGGGGAGGTGGGCAGGATAGGGGTTGGAGACAGAAGGAATTCTGGGGCTCACTGGCCAGCCAGTCTAGTAGTCAAGACCCTGTCTCAAAAAGAAAGGTAGCTGGGTGTGGTGGTGAATGTCTTTAATCCTAGCACTTGGGAGGCAGGGGCAGAAGGTTCTCTGTGAGTTCAAGGTCAGCCTGGTCTACATAGCAAGTTTCAGGCCAGCTGGGGCTATATAGTGCGTCTCAAAAAAAAAATAAAAAGTAAGCTGGAGAGTGCTTGGAAAGGACACTCTGGTCTCCACAGCACCCGAATAGCAAGCCCACTTGCACATGCATGGGAACACCACCACCACCACACACACACACACATACACACACACACACACACACACACGCACACAAAAACAGGATTGCTCTTTCACCCAGTAATTACACTGTGGGGCACTGATGTATGCTCACTGGTTATATACATATAAGAGAATCAGAAGACTCCAACAGATTCAACACCTGTTCACACATCATTCGCAATGTCCAAAAATGTCTTTCTCTGGATGGATGAATTCTACAAAGTGAAATAGTATACAGTCTTCAAAAGGTAGGAGATTTGACACCTGACACTATGTAGATGAAGCTTGAGCATGCTATACACGGTGAAACAAGCCAGTCACAAAAGGTCAATGCATGTATGATTCCATGGACATAAAGTACACAGGTTGGTCAAATAGGTGTAGACAGCAGAGTGAGAATTTCCAGAGCCTGTGAACATAGTGTTCACTGGGAACAGGGTTTGAGGCTGGGAAGATGAGGAAATCTTAGAGATAGGACAGAGATAGCTGTTTGGGACACACTCAGCACCCTGAACTGTGCAGTTTAAAGTGGTTAAAACAGCCAGCATTCTGTTCACTATTTGTACCTGCCTAGCTTTAATAAAATGCAAATCTGCGTCTGGGTGACCCCCACAAAGGGACTCAGGCTCCAGATAATGGTAGTGAGAGGGTTGTGGAGCTGCGGGGAAACTGTGCAGAACCAGATGGGGTCAGGGGGCAGCAAGCCACACCCTCAGCCCCACTGTGTGCCCAGGGAGAATGGGAGGTGCAGAGAAGCGATGTTCTGTGCTGGGGCCTCTGCACCCTTCTCCTGAAGAGCCCTTCTCCAAGGCACTTCTCTGTATTTGACAGGATTGAAGGAGACAAACGTGCCAAGTAGTTAGCACCGTGCTCAGCCCGCAGCAAGTAGTAAGCACCACAAGGTCTCCTCGGGAGCACCCGGCTCACTCCGTGCCTGTTCAGAGCACTTGGTGTTTGTCCCCTGGTTGCACTGAGAAATTGAACCAGGAGCTAGGGCACTGTGATTCACTCAACGATCTCCCTGCCATCTCCAGACTATATGCTATTTGAGACCGTTTTCCTCATCTCCAAATCTCCAGTAGCAGCAGAGGGCATGTGCAGCAAATGTCTGGGCGGATGCTGAAATAATAAATGATGTTTGATGCTCTTTGATCAAAACATCCTCCTGCGGCTGTCATTGGTGCCCCAGGGAGAGGAAGGGCCACCAGGAGATGCGTTCATCATGAGGAAGCCCAGAGCCGTGTCCAGCCCAGACGGGCTCCGACAGCCGGACGAGAGCGGCTGTTTCTGGTCCAGCTGATGTCACTGTGGATAAGAGGGAGCAGGCAGCTTTTGCTTTGGAGGGCTTTGCTGAGTCCTCTGCAGACAGGCTCAGAGAGGAAGTGACAGTTGTGGGCCTTCATGCCTCAAGGGACATGGTGGCTCCTGAGGACAGACTGGCTGTGGAAAGCTGGAGCCTTCGGAAAAATGAGACTGGGAAATGGGAGTCAAGGAGTCAAGGGAAACACAGATCTGTTGACCGGCCGCTTTGGCGTTTGTCTCTGCAGGAGGAAGAGGGTGGAGAATACTGAGGAGGTTCTCGGGCTGGTTTCCTGCTCTGCCAGCCCCACCGGCATCCCCTAGATAATGTCCGATAGCAGTGGAAGTGGGGGACAAGATAAAGGCAGGCCCCGGAGCCAGGGAGGAGCAGCCAAGGGATGAGGAAGACGGGGAGGAAGGGAAAGGCCTCTCTGCAAGGGCCTCAACCTGACAATGACGTTGGTCCAGGCAGCTGCCAAATGACTCTGCATGCCGAGGTCCAGGACGAACCCAAGATCACCAGCAAGCGTTTGAGCTGAGTATCCATTGCTTCATTCCCTGAGGGACCCAGCCTTGGAGACGGAGCTGTTAGAAGCCTGGCTCCCCCCAGGATGTTTATAAACAGAATTGAAAATGGATGTTCCCTTCTCTTCTCTGGAAGCCAACTCCTCTGTGTGGGGATCTCGGGTACCCCAGGTTTGGGTGTCACCTCTGTGTGGGGATCTCGGGTTCCCAGGTTTGGGTGTCACCTCTGTGTGGGGATCTCGGGTACCCCAGGTTTGGGTGTCACCCACTTGCTACACTGGAATCAGGAGCTGAGACAAGTTGGGAGCTGACGCTCTGGGGCAAAGGCTTCTGGGTAAGGTGTTTCTGGCTCCCAGGGGAGGTGCTCCTCATTATAGTCCCTGCTGACAGCCCCAAGCTGCCCCTCCACGCACCGCTCGGCCACCCTGTGCTGGGTTCTGACTGTCCCCATGCCGGCCCACTGCTCGACCTCACCTACACTGCTTCCTGCACAGCCAGGGTGGGGCTGGGCAATGAGTGAGGCCTGGGGATGAGACAGAGGAGCAACTGTGAGCATGTCCTTCATGTTCTGCCTGTGACCTGGCAGACTGGTTCCCTTTCTCAGCTTCAGTTTCCCAAGTCCCTCTCCGTGCAGAGGCTGTGAACCACGGACTGCTTTCTCAGTGCAGGAGGCCGCCCTGTTGGAACTCAAGTCCTGTCACTTCTCTGTGACATCTACCTTGGAATGCCAGGGTGCTGTTCGCATTTTACAGAGCCCCAGGCCTTTGTGTGACACCTCATTTTTCCCTTCCACTCTCCCCACACAAGTGCTTGCTGTTTCCTGGTGGCATGGAAAGTGTGGAAATGAGTGTGATGGTCCCTGTGGTGTGGGGCAATTTGGTGGAGGAGACGGGAAATTAACAGGAATTACAGAGCTGGGGCTGGAGAGATGGCTCAGTGGTTAAAAGCACGGGCGTGGTGGCACATGCCTTTAATCCTAGCACTTGGGAGGCAGAGGCAGGCGAATCTTTGTGAGTTCAAGGCCAGCCTGGTCTACAGAGCAAATTCCAGGACAGCTGGGGCTATAGGGAGATCCTGTCTCGAAAAGACCAAAAATAAAATAAAATAAAATAAAATAAATAAAATAAAATAAAATAAAATAAAATAAAGGCACTCAGATCTTGCAGAGGACCGAGGTTCAGTTCCCAGCACCCAGATGGTGATTAGCACCCAGCTGGAATTCCAGTTCCCAGTAACCAGATGGTGATTAGCACCCAGCTGGAATTCCAGTTCCATGGACTCTGATATTCTCTTCTGTGCACACACGTACATGCAGGTAAAACACTCATACGAATAAAACCAGTTAAAAATTAAATAATAATTTTTAAACCCGGCAAGTGCTATTAAGAGATTCATGGAAAACAAAACTGAGGAGAGGGTGCTAAGTCAGGGTGTGTAGTCAAGGACAAATATGCCATTTCTTCTTGGAGCCCACTAATTTCTGAGTGAGTCATTACACCCTGTGCAGAACTGTAAATCCCAAGAGAGAAAGAAGGGAGAGAGGAGAAAGACAGAGAGAGATCCAAGGAGAAAGGAGAAGGCACGGCCCCAAGGGGCATTGTATGCTAAGGCAGGATTTGAAAGGCTGGGGAGGGACTGATAACTCTCTAAACAAAATTGTTTGTTCTGGAAGGAGAGAAAGCACTTGAATGTTTGTAAGAATTTTCCAGGAATCTCAGGTAGAACTTCTACCATCCGGGAAATCAGTCATCCAGATGGGGGGCTGGAGGTTTGAGAAACAGGGAAGCTGGTGAGCTAGAGATGCAGGCGAGGGAATCATAACACCCAGCAAGCAAAACATAGCCCCCGAAAAAATAGAAGCCAGAAATTGTCTGATCTGGAAAACATGTCACTTAAAAAAAATTTTATTGGGCTGGAGAGATGGCTCAGTGGTTAAGAGCACTAGTTGTTCTTACAGAAGACCTGGGTTCAAATTCCAGTACTCACATGGCAGCTAACAACTGTCTGTAACTCCAATTCCAGGGGATCTAACACCTTCTTCTGTCCTCCTCAGGCACCCCATGACATGGGTGCACTTAAACACATGCAGACATAACACCCATACACATGAAATAAAAATAAAGAAAACAATGTTTTAAAAAAGGACATGCTCACAACTGCTTGCAAATTGGTTTTACATGAAGGATGCTTGTACTCATAAATTATTACTTATTGTTAAAAAATGAAAAAAATAAATATTTTTAAATATAAAAAAATAAAATAAATATCTCTGATTAAAAAAAAGGACATGCTTTGAAAAAAGTTATTGAGCATTTATACATTTCATACAATAGTTCCTAATCAAATTTAGGGCCCACCCTCCATGCCCTAACCTCCAATCAGATCTCATGCATTACATCATCCATTAAGTGCTATCCAGTCAAGCTTTGGAACCCAGATGTCCTTATGTGCAAATTCATCCACATCTAGTCAGCGCATCTAGAAATCTTAAGTAAGGCCTACTTTTCCTCACCCATCAGTACTCAGTCTCCAGTAGTTCTAAGTCGAGGGTCAGCCCACCACCCCTGTCTGTTGCTCCACTCTGGGACCTGGTCTGAGTTGGCATGGGTCCCATGCCTGATGCCAGCATTGCAAGTTCACGTGTGCAAGCTTCCAGTAGTCTGCAAGGCTCCGCTTCTCTGCGTTCATGCAGCACCTCTGGCTCTTACAGTCTTTCTGCCCCCCCTTCCCCAGTGAACCCGGAGCATTGAAGTAGGTCTGATAGTGGACTCATTGGTGTAGTTTTATCTTGTCCATATCAGAGAGATGTAGGGCTTCAAGCAAGAGAATTTATTTAAAACTGCCCTAAAACACACTACCTTCAGCTAGAAATAATGGCATACGGGCCTGTAATCCCAGCTACTGGGAGGCTGAGAGAGGAGAATCAGAGCTTTGAGGCTAACCTGAGCAATTTAGTGAGAACTCGTTTCAAAGTAAAATAATAATAATAATAATAATAAGCCGGGTATGGTGGCACACGTCTTTAATCCTAGCATTCGGGAGGCAGAGGCAGACAGATCTTTGTGAGTTCAAGGCCAGCCTGGTCTACAGAGTGAGTTCCAGGACAGCTGGGGTTACAGGGGGACCCTGTCTCAAAAAGACCAATCAAATAATAAATAATAATAATAGTAATAATAAAGTGCTAGAGATAAAAGTCAGTGATAGAGAGCTTGCTTAACATACAGAAGGCCCTGGGGTTCCATCCCCACTAACACACACACACACACAAACACACACACACAGACACACACACAGACACACATGCGTGCACACACACGCACACACACACAGACACACATACATGCACACACAGACACACACGCACACACAGACACACACACAGACACACACGCACACCAGGCACACACACAGACACACACGCACACACATGCACACACACAGACACACACACACACGCACACACGCACACACACACACACAATAAGGAAGGGAGGAAATGAGAGAGGGACAGATAGAAAGAAACAGAGACACAGAAAGTGGGGAGGGGGACGACAGGACCAGCATAAATATACAGTGCCTTGGGTTCAATTCCCAGTGTGGGCTGAGGCACTCAGGAAGGACATCTTTCATCTAGGGCCAGGCACTGGTATTTCTGTCACTCCACTGTAAACCTTTGGGACATCCAGAAGAGTGGTGCTATCAGGAAAGAGAAGGTGACCTCAGGGTCAGACACAGGGGGGAAGGAGGGATTAATTGTGGTAATACAGTCCCATCCCAGGCTTCCCCCCAACCTTGGCCTGTCTCTGGGCCAAGAAACCAAAAAATAGCAGTGCCCATAAGCCCCTTCGAGAACCCCGAGGAGTGAAAGTCACAGAGAAGCTGAGAGGTGGAGGTGAGTCATGCAGCCCAGCCTCTATTCCTAAGCCCCCTTTCATTCCAGGAATGTGTGTTCAAGAGACAAAGTCAAGTGCTTTATCTTCTGCCTCTTGATGTCATAGAAAGCCTGAATTTGGACTCAAAAGACCTAGGTTTTTGTTCTAGCAATAGGCAGTGGCTTGGCTACCAGATGGGCATAGAGTCTTCCTGGTATGGCTCACAGGGTCCGGCAAGAGCAGAGTGACACGGGGTTCCCATGTTCAACCCTGGCCCTCAGAGTTATGTGAGTTTAACCCCGAGATCTCAGCTTCAGCTTTTCTGAGCCATTATAAGGGGAACTGGCCCAAGAACTCCCTAGACCCCATGTGTCACCAGTCAGGGCCTGAGGAGGTGCTTGAAGACTCTGTGTGTGTGTGTGTGTGTGTGTGTGTCTGTCTGTCTGTCTGTGTGTGTGTGTGTCTGTGTCTGTGTGTGTGTGTCTGTGTGTGTGTCTGTGTGTCTGTGTGTGTGTCTGTGTCTATCTGTGTGTGTGTGTGTCTGTGTGTTTGTGTGTGTGTCTGTGTCTGTGTGTCTGTGTGTATGTCTGTGTGTGTGTCTGTGTCTGTGTGTCTGTGTGTATGTCTGTGTATGTGTGTGTCTGTGTCTGTGTGTGTGTGTGTGTAGCAGTTCTCCCCTGCTGGAGCCACATTGCACAGCTAAAACTCTCTTTAACCCGGAGCTTCTGAAGTGGGCGTTGGTGACATATGTTGTCCCAGCCCTTGGGAGGCTGAGGCAGGAAGATGGTGAGCTTGAGAGCATCCCGTACAACAACATAAAGAAAAAAAGCAAAAGTCAGAACTTGCTAAGTGACCCCAAATGAGCCTTTGCCAGGAGCACTTGAGTGTCCTTGTTGTACTTGACTCTACAGGGAGCAACAAACTCTAAATGTTTGCAAGCACATCCAACCTTTACATATTGTAACATAGTATCAGTAAAGTTCACAGTGGGGAACTGTGAATGGAGTTTCAGAAGCAAATCGATGATGTTTTAAGTAGACTTACCATTTTGTTTTGGGCCTAACTCACAGCTGCCATCTGGTTGAATGCTGTCAGTGGTCTACATGTTGGACCTGCCTGACACCACCCATTGTTTTGTTTTGTTTTGTTTTGTTTCTTTCAAAAGACTGAGCAAGAACATGAGGCTCAGTGGCTCACTTTCCCCACATAGGTGGACCCAGCCTGTGGGGTTCCTCTTCCTCTCTGCCACAGCTCTCCAAAGAGGGGTGCCAGGACGGGTGCCTGAATCTCACTCCATTCCACACCGCTCACCGTTTCCCTATAACAGGCACTATTTACTAAGGACCAGACACTAGGCTAAGTGCTTAATTGTTGATCTTCAGCCTCTCCTCAACCCCACAGCCCTGAGAAGCTCCCTGATTGCACCTGCCTCCCAGTGAGCATGCTGAATCTAGGAAAGTCCCCTGAGCATCTGCATGGGTCCACACAGCCCCAAGTGCACCCTATACTGCTAGCCAGATACTCTGCCGGAGAGTGTTTTCAATAACCTGTGCCCCCAACACACACATACATGCACACACAGGCCATCTCCCTATGACTATGCACAGTCCCTGGGGGAGCAGCAGCAAGGGCTTACAAAGCTTAGCAGTTGGTCACGCAAGGGTTGAGGCCTAAGTGGAGACGAAGCAGAGACGAAGACGTGTGAGTTTTCTACCTGCTCTCAGACTAGTCTGGATAGCAGGCTTGTCCTAGAGTATTTACCTTGCTCCTGCCAAGCTGGGCCCTGGTGGGGCCTTCAGAGGCTGCAGGAGACTGAGAAGAGGGGGCCCAGAGCTCACTATCTACTAAGGGAACTCCAAAGATCTACAGACTCTTAGTGGCCCCAGCACAAGGATGAAAAAGACCCCATGGAACTCTCTGTAACCTCAGGTCAGTCTGTGGAGGCCCAGGACACCTATCCAGGCCACAGAAAAAGGCCAGGAGTTGTGGCTGGGAACCCACCCCCTCGTGGCGCCCGCAGTGGCCTGGCTGTTAGGAGGAACGGGGCAAATTCTCATGAGAATTCTGATAACTGGGCTCCTCCGCCTCCCCTCCCCCAATTAAAGGCGAGGCTGTCGCAGCCCCAGTACAGAAACCACTTCCAAGCAAGGCATGACATCAACATTTCAGTGATAAGGAGTGGACAATGGGGTGTTAGACTAATAGAAAAACAGCGCTGGATAAGGCCGGCTCCTGATACCCAGGCTGATGGGAAATACCATTGTCTGTCGCTGTCAGCCTAGTCCCTGGGCGACAGGGATTCCAGCCACCATAGGCAGGGAAGGGCTGGTAGGGGGAGGGGAAGCAGGGCTCTGGGAGAGGGGGTAGTGGGGAGACTTGCTGTAGAGCTCAGCCTGGTGCTAGCCTTGTCTGTGGGCTTCATGGAGCAGAGAGGCTACAGTGCCACACATCTGGGCCTGGCAAATTTTGGGAAGGTGTGTTGTCTGATGCATCCCTTCCCAGAAGTCTGCAACCGTGGTGCCCAAAGTCCTTCGTCCCCGGGGCTATAGCAGGGTAAGAGCCAGGCTTGGGCAGAAATGGAATGTGACCCTGCACTTCTGACCGTACCCTTCTAGAGACTCCGGCTTGGCCGGGTGGCTCCTAACCTCTCGTTCACCATGTATCAGTTTCTTTGTTTTACACAGTTTATTTTATATTTATCTTTTGCATAGCTGGGGATCAAACCCAAGCAGGGTCTCATTACTAACTGAGTTATTATATCCCCAAGACCAATTTTCATGGAATAAAAAAAATTTTTTGAGACAGGGTCTCTCCCTGTAATCCCAACTGGCCCAGAAGTTACTACTATTTAGACCAGGCTGGCCTGGATCTCACAGAGATCCGCCTGCCTCTGTCTCTTGATGCTGGGATTAAGGGCATGTGCTACCACACCTGGCTCAAATTTTAAAAGTTTGATTAAAGTAACTTATAACAGTTTTTGTATTTTAAAACAATCCATAATAAAAGAATGTATATAACAACAACCAAAGGAAAATAACTCGTTAGCTGTGAGCAGCTCTCCGTTTTCTTTGCATCCCAGCTCTGCTTCGTGGAGGCACCAAAGCCAGTGTCAGCTGCTTTGGGCTATGAACCATGCTGCTCAGGCTGCTGTGTCTGCCCTCCCCACCTTAGACATCACCAACCTTACCAGCCCTTCCCTGCTCCTGGGCCTTTCAATAAGACCGCAGTATTTGAACAGAATACTCATCAGTGACTACACTGGGAATGCAATTTCTTGAGCCTGTTTCCGGTGTCTATGGGACTTTCTTTTCCACGTCCACCAGACGGCTCCTTGCCCTTCAGCTCACATTCTGCTCTTGGTAAGTCTGACCTTTGCTGATGCCTGGGTCTCCAACGAGAGCCTGGCTCCTTTCCAGCGCCCCCCCATGGTTGGAAACTTTGTTGCAGATAACACTTAACGTGTCTTTTCATTCATTGTCTTAGATGAGAAACTCATGCCCTTCAATTGTAAAAACAAAACAATTATGAAAAACCACAAAAAGCAATTATTATTAATTAATAATGTCCCCATCACTTCTCTGTTCTCCTTCTAGAACTTCTATTAATCTAGATATTTGAAATATTGGATTGGTACTTCAATCCTCCCCCCTATTTTTTGAGACAGGGTCTCACTTTGTTGTCCTGCCTGGCTTTGGAAGTCCAGAGACCCACTGCCTCTGCCTCCGAAGTGCTGGGATCAAAGGTGTGTGCCATCATACCTGGTTGTATTATGATTTTTTTAAGAGCTCTTCCTTTTTATCTCTGCATTTTGTTCTTTCATACTTTATTAGCCCTGGTTTATTAAGAAAATGTCTTATTCAAACATACTAATTAATTCTATATTTTTATTTTTTTCTGTTTTTCACACTGTTACCTCTAGTCTCTTCATACAGCACTTTTTTATAGGAAAGGTTTTGAAATTTATTGTTTTTTTTAAATTTTATTTATTTCTGTATGTGTATGAATGTACTGTCTGCATGCAAGTTTGTGCACCCGTGTCGTGCAATGCTGCGGAGGTCAGAAGAGGGTGTCGGATTCCCCTGGAACTGGAGTTCTCCTGAAATTGGAGTTTCAGACGGTTCTCGGCTGCCATGTGGGTGCTGGGGATCGAACCTGGGTCCTCTGTAAGAGCACTCGGCGCTCTTAACCGCTAGGCCATCTCTCCAGCCCCTTGAAATTTATTGTTAACATATACTATTTGTACAAAATAGTGGAGTTCGTCATGACATTTTCACATACGTGCATTGTAGGTGGACCCTATCCGGCCCTTTTCCACCATCCTCGATGAAATTCCTGTGTCTTCTGTTGTCTTTTCTTCACTGTTGGGGATCAAGCCTACAGCCTTGGCTCTGTGCATGCTGGACCAGTGCTGGTCAAGCTCTGGTCCGTTCAGCCACATCCCCAGCTGTCCCTCCCTCTCCCACCTTCCTGTTTCTCTCTCCACTGACAGACCACCACAGGATAAAGATGTCTACCATAAATTGCACTTGTGGCACAAAAAGGAGCTTTGTATAGCCTGCTCCCATTTTTCCATGAGGCAGAAGAAAGTTTTCAGATAAATAAATGTAAATAGCCATGTGGGCTTCACTTTTATGTAGCTGACTGTCCTATTCAGAATGCTTTCATGTGTAGAGCATTTTTAAACATTATTTATAAACCACAGTATGGCATATCTTTCCTTTTGGGGGTGGAGGGGTGTCTCACGTAGCCCAAGCTAGAACTCACTATGTACCTGAAGATGACCTTGAACTTCTCATCCTCCTGCCTCTGCCTTCCTAGTGCTGAGTCTTCTGGCATGCAATCATACTAGTTTTATTTGGTACTGGAGATTGAGTCCCAGGCTTCTGCACCCTTGGGAACCATTCTACCAACTTTCAAATTTTTAAACAATGGGTGTGCCTGGCTGCAGACTCCTCTATCTATCTATTTATCAGTGCTTGTTGATGTGTTATTTATATTACATTAACACATTCCCCTTTGCTGGGTTACCCAGCTACAAGAAAACCAAAAGGAAAGTGTGCTTCTCCAGCGGAGGAAGGGCTAGGTCTGAGGAACTCAGTTCAATCAAAATTCAAAGCCACAGAGTAGCTGTCACCAGCGTCAAGCTGGGGCAAGTTGAACTGAGTTGGCTGGACACGTTCAGATCTGAAGCATGATCCGTGAGAGAAAAAGCAGAACATTTGGAAATATCAAGCATTATGTTTAAAAGCAAGCTGAAATTGGAGAGTTCATTGTATTTTTTATTTTCCTGGGGAATTCCCTCTACAATCAAAATCTATTGCCTGGTGTGGCACATTTGAATCTGTCCAGAATTTAGGGCCCTTTTCTTTACTTGGTGACTTAGGGAGAGAAAGTGGTGAAAACTGGGTGTGTGAGTCTCTGCAGTGACACCGGCACCGTCCGTGTCAGCAGCCGGCCCACAGTTAACTGGGTGTGTGAGTCTCTGCAGTGACACCGGCACTGTCCGTGTCAGCAGCTGGCCCACAGTTAACTGGGTGTGTGAGTCTCTGCAGTGACACCGGCACCGTCCGTGTCAGCAGCCGGCCCACAGTGAACTGGGTGCGTGAGTCTCTGCAGTGACAGCGGCACCGTCCACGTCAGCAGCCGGCCCACAGTTAACTGGGTGTGTGAGTCTCTGCATTGACACCGGCACCGTCCGCGTCAGCACTCGGCCCACAGTTAACTGGGTGCGTGAGTCTCTGCAGTGACACCGGAACCGTCCGTGTCAGCACTTGGCCCACAGTTAACTGGGTGCGTGAGTCTCTCCAGTGACACCGGCACCATCCGTGTCAGCAGCCGGCCCACAGTGAACTGGGTGCGTAAGTCTCTGCATTGACACCGGCACCGTCCGTGTCAGCAGCCGGCCCACAGTTAACTGGGTGCGTGAGTCTCTGCAGCAACGCTGGCACCGTCCACGTCAGCAGCCGGCCCACAGTTAACTGGGTGCGTGAGTCTCTCCAGTTACACCGGCACCGTCCATGTCAGCAGCCGGCCCACAGTTCGGAAGTTCCTGCTCATGCAGGGCTATGCGCCAGCATCTGGCTGTTCCGTCCACTCCTGGACCTTTTGCTGCCTTCAAATAGAAGGGTCCCAGGGGTTGGGGTGTGGCTCAGTTCAATCCCTAGCACTGCATAAAACTGGCAGAGATAGAGCAGGCCTGTATTCCCAGCACTAAGGAGTAGAGAGGCAAGAAGCTCAGAGGTTCAGGGTCAGAAGTTCAAGGTCATTCTACATAGAAGAGTTCAAGGCCATGTTGAGAAACATGAGACAGACTCCTCCCACCCACCCCCCAAAAAAGAATTTCCACATTACCTGCCTATCTGTGCCACCCACACAACTCCGCTGCCAGCGGGAACCCTGACCTTCTTGTGTCTGGCCCCATTACCCAGCGCTGTTGCCCTCTTGGACTTCCTGTGGCTCTTGAGAGGACAGAAGGGAACTCATGTCTGTTAGATGGCTGAGCTCCCCTCAGCACTCAACTCCTCTCCAGGTCATGCAAACCCCTTGGTCCTCCAGCTGATCTCTGCCTCATTGGCCAGCTTCCCTCAGGAGTCTTCCTGGACAGCCCAGTTACAACCACCCTGGTGCAGGCCACCCTGACATCCTCCAGGACTGGCTTGCCTCTCTCCAGGCCACTCTTCACACTAGGGCTTACAAGATCCTTCCAGAATGCTTCTGTGTTCCTACGGAATCCTGATGAAAACCCTCAGGGCTCCTTGCTACCAAGGTCCAAACTGCCGGGCATCGGTGACCAACAGTCGGGCCAGCCTTCATTTCACCCGTTCCTTTTCACGAAACCCAAGCTGAAGGTGCGGACGTTGCTTCCTAGCCTAGAGTGTCCTCCCTGCCAAGATATTCTTGTGGTTAAAGGGCATACCACTTCATGACTATTTCTTAACCCCTTCTCCAGGAAAAAGAATCTCTCCTTCCTCTTCTTCTACAATCCTTAAAGAATGTTCTTGCCTACTCCCCAACCCCCGAAACAATCTCCCTTTCCTCTCTTCTTCCCAGGGAAACACTAAACAACACTCTGTGTTCCTTCTCTCCAAGGTCCTGCCTTGGTACATAGTTGGCACTTAATAAATACTACAGAATTTGTTTAAGTAGACTTCAAATATGTAGCCCCTGAACACATATGGTTTACTATCAAAAAAAGTGCCCAGAGAACTGTTTACATAGAATCAAAGATATGTTTTCAAATACCAAGACAAAGAGTTGGCTTTTAGAATAATTAATCAGCACAGAGCTGGGTGGCCGCTCACTCAATGCGTGTCCACCGGACATCTGCAGAACTGAAGGGTTCACACAAACAAGCAGAGGTCACCCCTTTTTCACCGTGTGCATGTCTGCATTCCAGACACCCCATCCCTTCTCAGAATAGGGGACGAGATCATAGGCTGAGAATGAGGAGAAAGTGTGCCTGCTTTCTCCAGCCCCTAAGCGTCTGCTGCATGGCAGGCACAGGACCCAAAGGTGACCACGCATTGTGCTTACAACTCTTCCTTGCTTTTTTTCTTATAAGAAAGAGATTAATTTGGGCAAGGTGGCACACACCTGTAATCCCAGCACCGAAAGAGACTAAAGCAGGAAGATGGTGAGTTGGAGTCAGCTTGGGCTACGTAACGAGACCACATCTCAAAAAAAACAAAGCCAAACAGAACCAGCAACAACAACAAAAAGATTAAAATGCAGGCCAGACATCTGAGCATTGTACCTACCATGCTTTTCAATGACAACTCCTTCCCTGGTGAGCTACCTATGATGCCTGATCTGTGCCACCGTAACTTTCTTCGCTGTAATTACTCTCTAATCTCTGTCTTTTCTGCTTGACACATACTCTTTGAGATCTGGGGCAATGCCACTGTCTTCTCCGTTATAACCTTGGCAGAGCAGGGTAGCATTCTGGAAACATCTTTTAGGCAATAATGGGGGACCAACAGCCAATGGGACGCAGTGGTGGCTTGCACAGGGCATCAGCTCTGGGTGGAAGCTGACCTGGGACATGAGACAGAGGAAAACCCTGGCATGTGGCCTAGGCTCCAGCACTAGAATCTCTGCTCACCTTGGTTGTGTTTTGCAGGATTCTTTCCTCCACTGCCCAGACTTGTACATGTTGGAGTCCTGTCTCCCCGCTCCTTCAGCCCCCACACCCTCTCCAACCGGGCTCTGGCTTCACTGCAAGGGCTAGGTCTGATTATTACTCCCTGAAGGCATTCCACCTGTGAGGACTTCAAGCTCCTTGGCTTCCTCTAAAGGCCCAATTCAGAATTAACCCCCAAGATTACAGAAGAACACAAGAGCTACCCCTAGCCAAATCTTCCCCATTCTGCCCCAGGTAGGGTGGGGCGTTTAGGGGTGGGAAGGGGGAGTTGGAGGATTCAAAGTAGTATGCCTGTACTATTGATTCAGTCACTGTGTCAGACTTAGTATGAGAAACATACACCCAGTTCAAACTAACCTTAATAGGAAAACATGGAAGTCATAGGGCAGCGTGGGCTGTCAAGATGGACACGTCAGATGTTGGCTTAGTTTCCCTCTTCCTACCCAGCTTGCCTAACACACTCTCTTCATTCTCACAAAAGTCTCTCAAGCACAGTTGAGAAATGTGACTGGGGCTGGAGAGATGGCTCAGCGGTTAAGAGTGCCGACTGCTCTTGCAGAGGACCTGGGTTTGATTCCCAGCACCCACATGGTGGCTAAGAACCATCTTTAAGCCAAGTGTGGTGGCACATGCCTTTAATCCTAGCAATTGGGAAGCAGGGGCAGGTGGATCTCTGTGAGTTCAAGGCCAGCCTGATGTACAGAGTGAGTTCCAGGCTGGCCGGGGCTATAGGGAGACCTTGTCTTAAAAAAAAAAAAAAAAAAAAGAAAGAAAAAGAAAAAGAAAGAAATGTGACGATCAGAGCCCCACGTTCTCATAGCTCCCAGTCCAAAAAGAAAAAAGACCATTTCAGAGTCCATGTGTCACTCTGTGGGATGATTGTGATTGGCTCTGCTCAAATCACATGGCCACATTTTAGTCAATCAGTGTGAAGCAGACGGGCAGTGTTTCGCAACTGATTACAGGTCATCCCTGAGGTCTCCAGGTGCGATGCCCCATGAGAACTGTATGAGGTTGGAGTGTGCACCCTAACCCTAACTGGGGGTCCTACAGTCATCCATGTGGCAGACATCATGAATTAAAAAAGCATGTCCTAAAAACAAGTCCAGCTTGTCCTGGCCTATGGGGCTGAGTCAGTGAGCAACTTGTATTAGTTAGGTATGGTTGCTGTGACAACCTACATTTCATCTGTGGATCAGACAACAAAATCAACTTGAAGAAGGAAGGATGTTTTCTGGCTCACTGAGGACGCAGTTTACCATGGTGGGGAAGGCACGAAGGCAGGAGTGTGAGCCGCTGGTTAAGAGAGAGAGAGAGGGCTGGAGAGATGGCCTAGCGGTTAAGAGCGCCAACTGCTCTTGCAGAGGACCGGAGTTCGATCCCCAGCACCCACATGGCGGCTGAGAACCGTCTTTGACTCCAGTTCCAGGGGAATCCGACGCCTTCTTCTGACCTCCGCGGCATTGCACGACAGTGCACAAACCTACATGCTGACAGTACATTCATGCACATACAAGAATAAATAAAAATTTTAAAAATTAAAAAAATTCAATTATAAAAGAGAGAGAGAGAGAGAGAGAGAGAGAGAGAGAGAGAGAGAAGGAGGGAGGAGAGAGGAGGGAGAGGGGGAGAGAGAGGAAATGGGGGAATGCTGCCGCTCAGCTCCACCCTCCTTTTAGTGGGCACTTCAGCATATGGGATGGTACCAGCCACATTCCGGTGGGTCTTCCTTCCTCAGTGAAGTCTTTCTAGAAACTCTCCCATACACGCACCCAGAGGTGGTTTCCATGGTGATTTTAAACATAGTCAACTTGACAATGAGATGAACCATCACGTTTAGGAACTAATATCTGCAGCTGAGTAGTTGGACCTCACAGGCACAGGCAGGGTGCTCGGAGGAGGAAGCCTAAGGGGTTAATACCTGTGAGGGCCAGAGCAGCACAGCCTGTGGGATGATGAGAGGAAGCACCAAGGACTCTCAGGCTCTGTGAGGCACCCATGGCACTCTCTCCACCGTCCATTCACACCGCTGCTGTGGATCCGCATCCCATGTCAGAGCCAGGATTCTTTTCTTTATACTTTAGCACTGCCTCATGCAATGGCCTACACAATTGCTGTCATAATCATCATGACTTTTCCTTGTGCAGCAAGTAATTTTACCCACTGGGCCATCTAGACAGCCCATCATAGACAGTTCTAATGATTCCTGAGACCCACAGAAGATGAGTGGCGATGGTTCTCAGGTCAGACTTAGTCCAGGCTTAGACACACGGCATGGACAAGGGAAGATGGTGCTGGCTGGGACTCAGGGCATGGACAGGGAAGATGGCACTGGCTGACACACAGGGCATGGACGGGGAAGATGGCGCTGGCTGGCACACAGGGCATGGATGGGGAAGATGGCGCTGGCTGACGCACAGGGCATGGACAGGGAAGATGGTGCTGGCTGTCACATAGGGCATGGATGGGGGAAGATGGTGCTGGCTGGCACACAGGACATGGGCATGGGCAGGGGAAGATAGTGCTGGCTGACATACAGGGCATGGGCAGGGGAAGATGGCGCTGGCTGGCACACAGAGCATGGGCAGGGGAAGATGGCGCTGGCTGGCACACAGGGCATGGACGGGGAAGATGGCGCTGGCTGACACACAGGGCATGGATGGGGAAGATGGCGCTGGCTGACACACAGGGCATGGATGGGGAAGATGGCGCTGGCTGACACACAGGGCATGGACGGGGAAGATGGCGCTGGCTGACACACAGGGCATGGACGGGGAAGATGGCGCTGGCTGACACACAGGGCATGGACGGGGAAGATGGCACTGGCTGACACACAGGGCATGGGCGGGGAAGATGGTGCTGGCTGACACACAGGGCATGGGCAGGGAAGATGGCACTGGCTGACACACAGGGCATGGGCGGGGAAGATGGTGCTGGCTGACACACAGGGCATGGGCGGGGAAGATGGCGCTGGCTGACACACAGGGCATGGGCGGGGAAGATGGCGCTGGCTGACACACAGGGCATGGACGGGGAAGATGGCGCTGGCTGACACACAGGGCATGGGCGGGGAAGATGGCGCTGGCTGACACACAGGGCATGGGCGGGGAAGATGGCGCTGGCTGACACACAGGGCATGGGCGGGGAAGATGGCGCTGGCTGACACACAGGGCATGGGCGGGGAAGATGGCGCTGGCTGACACACAGGGCATGGGCGGGGAGGATGGCGCTGGCTGACACTCAGGGCATGGACGGGGAAGATGGCGCTGGCTGACACACAGGGCATGGACGGGGAAGATGGCGCTGGCTGACACAGAGGGCATGGGCAGGGAAGATGGCGCTGGCTGACACACAGGGCATGGGCAGGGAAGATGGTGCTGGCTGACACACAGGGCATGGGCAGGGAAGATGGCGCTGGCTGACACACAGGGCATGGGCGGGGAAGATGGCACTGGCTGACACACAGGGCATGGATGGGGAAGATGGCACTGGCTGACACACAGGGCATGGGCGGGGAAGATGGCGCTGGCTGACACACAGGGCATGGGCGGGGAAGATGGCGCTGGCTGACACACAGGGCATGGGCGGGGAAGATGGCGCTGGCTGACACACAGGGCATGGGCGGGGAAGATGGCGCTGGCTGACACACAGGGCATGGGCGGGGAAGATGGCGCTGGCTGACACACAGGGCATGGGCGGGGAAGATGGCGCTGGCTGACACACAGGGCATGGGCGGGGAAGATGGCGCTGGCTGACACACAGGGCATGGGCGGGGAAGATGGCGCTGGCTGACACACAGGGCATGGGCAGGGAGGATGGCGCTGGCTGACACACAGGGCATGGACGGGGAAGATGGCGCTGGCTGACACACAGGGCATGGACGGGGAAGATGGCGCTGGCTGACACAGAGGGCATGGGCGGGGAAGATGGCGCTGGCTGACACACAGGGCATGGGCAGGGAAGATGGTGCTGGCTGACACACAGGGCATGGGCAGGGAAGATGGCGCTGGCTGACACACAGGGCATGGACGGGGAAGATGGCACTGGCTGACACACAGGGCATGGATGGGGAAGATGGCGCTGGCTGACACACAGGGCATGGGCGGGGAAGATGGCGCTGGCTGACACACAGGGCATGGACGGGGAAGATGGCGCTGGCTGACACACAGGGCATGGACGGGGAAGATGGCGCTGGCTGACACACAGGGCATGGGCGGGGAAGATGGCGCTGGCTGACACAGAGGGCATGGACAGGGAAGATGGTGCTGGCTGACACACAGGGCATGGACGGGGAAGATGTCACTGGCTGACACACAGGCCATGGACGGGGAAGATGGTGCTGGCTGACACACAGGGCATGGGCAGGGGAAGATGGCGCTGGCTGACACACAGGGAATGGGCACGGAAGATGGTGCTGGCTGACACACAGGGTATGGGCACGGAAGATGGTGCTGGGTGACACACAGGGCATGGACGGGCAAGATGGTGCTGGCTGGGACTCAGGGCATGGACAGGTGACGGACTGCATGTGGCAAGGAATATGACAGAAGAAGCAGTTAAGGTGACTCTGAGGTTTCCTGCTGGCAACTCTGCTTAACCAATCCTATTAAGTGTGGAATGAACTGGATTTTTTTTGAAGAGCAGAGAACTACTTCAGTCCATGATGCCCTATGGAGTTTCTCCACATAGACACAACTTCAATCTCACGTTCTTTATGGCATGCAAATGACGTAGGAGGGATGCGGAAGGAACACGGGACAAGGCAGGTACAAACCTTACCCAGGAAGCCCAGAGAAGCCTTTGGTGAGGAGGCGAGACTTGGCTGTTGCCTTCATGCTCATTCTAGAAACCACGAAAGCAAGGGATTGAAGCAGAATTGCTCCCACAGGAAGGCAGGGCGGGTTAGGAAGGAAGGGGGACAGGGGAGAGGAAGGACAGGAATAATTACCTGAGCTGGCAGCCAGCCCTGGTGAGAGAGCAGCTCCCAGGAGCCAGGGGAGAAGGAGCTAGGACGCCTTTAATGCCGCAGGTGTTGGAGTAGAAAATTTTCCATGAAGAGGGGGTTGTTCCACATGATTAAAATAACCACTTAGGCCCTCTTGGCAAGCGGAGGTGTTCTGTTCACACTTTGCAGCGTGTCCTTTTGGACGCCCAAGGATGACGGGGATAGGAATTCCTTTTCTTTTCACACACTGTTGAGGGGAGGGAGAGGAAGTGGTCCTGAGGGCTGGGGGCAGGCTGGGAGGCAGGGTGGTGGGGTGGTTGAAGACCTTGAGTGAGGCTGGAGAGTGAAAAACCTGTACGAGAATATCTAGGGTGACGCCAGCTGGTGCCGAGACCTTGGCTGATGTCAGGACAAGTAGAAACAGAGAAGGAAGTGACAGCCCCACCCAGGGGGTGTGGGTGGCATGGAGCCCTGTGATGGTGTCTTCCAGCATGTGTCGTGTGCAGGCCTGAGGGGGCTTTGGGGGAGCTGACACTCTCCTCTAAGGTGACTGTCTTGCCCCTGGGTGGCTCAGGACCTCTGTGGGGAGAAGCCAGGATGGGATGCAACCCCCTTGTTGGGCCAGGCTGTGGGTCTCACTGGCTTCCTCTGTGCCATGGGGCTGCTGGGATTGAGGAAGGTCTGTCCACAACACACATGACATTCAAGGAACAAAATGGCTCATTCTGAGGAAGATGCTGGGGACAGCCTGGGACCTGCAGAGGTTTCCACTGTCCCTGACCTGCTCTTGGACTCACTGCACTGGGTTTCCTTTCTATTTACAGATGTGATTCAAGGACTAGGCGTGACCTTGACTCTCTTCACCAAAGAAGGTCCATTCAACCCCTAGAAGTGTGGGTGGACGACTACCCAGTTCCCCTGAGGCAGAGTGGGCAGCATGCTCCTCTGACCATCGCTTTTATCACTGTTACAACAGTATTACTGAGTAGAAGCTAAACATGTCCTTTTTTCCTGTTCACTTGGCTTCCTGAAAATGTTCTCTGGCCCTGTGGGCAGGCTCCTCACTCTCCAGGAAGATGCTGGGGCCTTCCTCGAGCTGCGTGGCACTCCGGCCTGCTCTCCCCCTGTAACCCCAGGACTTCTGAAAAACCGTTAGGAGACATCAGGGGTCTTCCCTGATGACTTCAGGTTTCAACAACCTCTCTCCCTCTCCCTCCCTCCCTCCCTCCCTCCCTCTCTCTAGTGTAAAATCTAGACTCTGTATTGCATCTGAAAGGGCCAGTATGGTACAGGAAAACACATAGCCAGGCTCTCTCCCTGAGCTCAGTGTAATTTATGAGTCTTCGGCTGAGCTCAGTCTTGGCTGGAAGCCCCACCATTTGTCCCAAGTTCATTACTCTCTTGCCTCACGGT
>VZQC01010441.1:232816-282310 GCA_009823505.1 Rhizomys pruinosus
AGGATGGATGGATGGATGGATGGATGGATGGATGGATGGATTAGGTGGATAGGTAAGTGGTGGGGGTTAGATGGATAGACAGATGAATAGCTGGTTGGGTACATGGATAGATAGATGGTAGGGTAGGTGAATAGACAGGCAGACAGATAGATAAGAAAGTTTGGTAGTACACACCTGTAATTCCACCACTTGGAAGACAGATAAAGGAAGATCATGAGTTCAAAGCCAGCCTTGGCTACATAGTGGTTGTGTTGTCCTAAGCTGGATGTAGAGTTTATCTCAAATAAATAAAATAAAACAACCTCAGAAAGCAAAAGTAAAAGCCTTTTGCTGCATTTTTTGGTCATGATTCTTCCGGCACTTCATGAGGTAAAGTGACGGAGCATTTCACGAGAAGCAAAGCTAATTTACATCACTGCTTGAAACAAAGGGAACAGCTCAAAGGAATGAGTTCAAGCCCACCACTGTCTGGCTGTGAATGCTGAGATGCATTATTTGACCTCTCTAAGCTTGGGTTTCCCTTCATGACGAGGCTGTGTACACCTCTTCTCAGGAGTTCAGAGACTCAGAGGCACATGGAACAAAAGCGCCTGTCAGCCCACACTGAACTTGGGGTCCCAGTTTCCCTCTACACCCTGCAGCCCCCCTTCCTCTCTTACAGACCAACTCCCTGTTCCTCCCAGTGTAGGATCAACCTGTAGCTGATTTACATCCCCCAAGAAGCAAACATTCAAGGTGGAAATCCAACTCTCTCAACTCAAGTCTCCAGTTAAGAGACTCTAAATGTCTTCTGGGCCTATCATGGCCAAAATCATCTCTGGGAGAGAACGAGGGACACCGTGTGCAAACAAGATACAGCTTCACCGCATGGACCCCAGAAGAAAGGATGCTCAGACAGGGGAATGGAAGGTGGGCTGGACAGAGTACATCGCCCCGCCTAGGCCATTCCCTGAGACTTCTTCCAAAGAAGCATTTTCCCTGTCCTAACCGGGGCTGCCTTCCATGTTAAAGAGCCTTCCCCCACCTGTCTGGACTGACCCCTTCACCCTCAGCCTTGTTGCCCTCCCCTTGCCCTCCAGTCCTGCCAAATAGGTGCTGTGAAATTATGTGATTTGTTGAGGTTGTAGCTTCAAGAGCCAATGCAGTTTCCCACACATCCTCCCCCATTCTGTATTTGGCAGTGTTTGCAGCCGCTCTGTTAGAGTGGACTCTGGTGAAAGAACAACACAAAGGAGAAGCTGGAGAGATGGCTCAGTGGTTAAGAACTCCTGCCCTGGGCCTGTCCTTTCTTCCTACAATCTACTTCCCCTGTCTGATGCTGCCAGAGTTAGCAGTGTGGCCCCCAGTAGGGGCCATCTGAAGTTTAAGCCCTGAATATAGTGTGCTTATGAGAAGAACTGATACTCAGCTCTCAGCCCTGAGCCACAGGGGACAGGAGGAGCCCCAAGCGGGGAAGGGGCCTACGTGGGGTAGAGGGTCAAGAACAGCTTCCTAGAGGATGAAGAACTGGGGCAGGTGCTGGAAGGATGTGGGCTGGGAAGAACATTCTATGAGGCCCTGGACGATGGAAAGAGGCCTGCTGATAAGCTGCCTGGGTGGGAACCACTTCAGGAAGGAGGGGAAAGGGCATCCTCCAGAAGGGGGCTGCTGGAAGGACGGGAAGGGGTGTCCTCCAGAAGGGGGCTGCTGGAAGGATGGGAAGGGGCGTCCTCCAGAAGGGGGCTGCTGGAAGGACGGGAAGGGGCATCCTCAGAAGGGGGCTGCTGGAAGGAGGGGAAGGGGCGTCCTCCAGAAGGGGGCTGCTGGAAGGAGGGCTGGCTGCACAGCAGGTGATTCAGGACAGAGGCCTTCAGCTCAGTGTTGAGGTCTGTGAAAGCCATGGTCTCCGTCCTCAGACCCCAGCGCTGGGGGATGAGACCGTGAACTGGCCTCAGCTTCCCAGAAGACTGGGCTACCACACTGAGTGGCCTGTGAAAGGCCACGTGGCGGGCTGGTTGCTGAGAGACGGCCCTGGAGGCCAGGGCTGGGATTAGCAAGTGGCCCTGTTTGCTCTCCTAGCCTAGAGGAAAGAGGACTTTGGTCTCAGCTTATCAGGCTGCCCTGAGTTTGAAAGCCCAGGAATGCATGCAGCCTTGGGCAAATGTGCAGGTTCACAGGACACCCATTAATCAAACAGTTCCCTTCCCTCCATCCCTAATAACCTGACCCCCACTTACACACCTCTCTCTCTCTCTCTCTCTCTCTCTCTCTCTCTCTCTCTCTCCTTCCTCAGAAGAGAGAGGCACACAGCATAACAACCTCTTCAGACTCATCAAAGGTATCTCAGGAGAGCAGGCCCCCTTGAAAGACAAGTCTTTCCAGAGTTTATCCAGTGGGCTATTTGCTTGCCTAAAGACCAGCAGGGACTTCCGGAAGGTAGACAGAACCAGCATCTACCCTACCTTCCCTGCACTCCAACACAAGTAGCAACACTATTTCCTCAAAATGGAAAGAAGGCTATTCTACACAGTAATTTCTAGAGACAACTCGTGTGCGTGTGTGTGTGTGTGTGTGTGTGTGTGTGTGTGTCTCCACTGGGTTTCATTGGGGTTGCTTACAAGTATATGGGCATCTTACCAGTGACTATACCACCAGAGAAAATCTCTCTCTGTCCCCAGCAACCAATAACTGCCAATAGTTTCTCAGGGAGGAGTAAGGCCTTGTGAGTCCCTCCCTGAGCAAGTGTGCGTGCGCTAGCGCACACACACACACACACACACACACACAATCTGAAAGGAGAAGGGGCTTAGTGGAGGAGAAGAAGGGGATGAGCGGGAAGGGGAGAACAGGAGAAGGTGATGGATGAATACGACCAAAGACCAATTTTATATATGGACTAAAGTGCTGTGGTACCCATTTTGTGTATAATAATTAACATATGATAACACAGAACATGTGTTTCTTTCCCGCTGCGTGGAAGGACAAGGACAGGATTTGCTTCTCTCTGCTGCAGATGGAGCCAAACTGACTGTCATCTATCAACCCAGAGGGCCAGAGCTCCAACTTCTCAGCTTTAGGGTAAAGGATTAGTGTAAGACACCTGAACTCCTGAGGGACAAAGTCACGTGGTAGTAGAAAACGTGGGTTCCTGTTAGAGTGTGACACTGAGCATGTTCCAGAGGAGAGCCACAGCCTTGACAGCCAACGTGAGCATTCTGGCTCTCAGGAAGCCAGTTGTCTGTAGTGTGAGCAGGCTGTGACTCTGGCTACCACGTGACTAATGTCAACTGGTGGCAGAGGAACAGAGCTCAGGAGGAAGAGGGAATGCTAGAATCTTTCTCTCCTAAAATTCTGTGTTCCATCTTGTATACCACATTTGAACTTTCCTCCAAAAGTTCAGTATCGGAAGAGGTGTTGGCTGATTGGGAGAGACTTCCTAGTCATGTTGGTGAGCTGTCAGAGTCGAGTGCACAGAGGAGAGTTGGTGGGGTCTCAATGCTACCTCCTACCTCCTGTGCCTGTGCCCACAGCCTCAACTGCAGGAACAGCCTCCCCTGCCTGAGCCCCCACAACAGACCTTCTGTACTTTGGCAAAGCTACCGGGTGGCCCTTGAAACCCTCTCTCCACCTTGACGGCAGGTGGACATTTAAAGCTCACCTGGGTCCTGTACTTCTCTGGACACTATTTGGAATACTGACGCCCACCCCTGCCCAGAACCTACTCACTCTGGATACTGCTCAGCTCTCTGTGTTCTGCACATTCAGTATTCATTGCAAGTCAGGGGGTCACACTGCTCCCCGGCCTTTGCATATCCTGTCCCCTCATTCTGAAGTGCGTAAAGGCTCAACTCCCATCCGAGTAACCTTCTACACATGACCTGTGCTTCCCCAGACCGGGCACTGCACCTGCGGCTGTTGTTTCCTCATTAGCTTCTCTCAGTAGAGTGCCTGCTGCTGGAGCCAGCCATGGATCTGTCCCCAGCTCCCCACAGGGCCCCTCATCAGCATTTGCTGGAGGGTTCGAGGTTTCATGGACATAGAAGGGTTTGAAAAATGGTTCAGCCATTAAAAGTGTTTATTCCACAATAATGAGAGCCAGAGTTCAAACCCCAGCAAGATCCCAACATAACAAGGCAAGTGACCCTGAAAACACCCATAACCCCAGCTCCTAATGGGGAACACAAACAGGAGGATCCCTGGAGCTTCCTGGATTCCAGCCTAGATTCAGGGAGATATCCTGCCTCAAAGGAATAAAGAGAGTGACAGAGGAGGACACTCCACACCCTCTTCTGGCCTCTGTGTGCAGATGGCCACGCGTGCACACAAGCACACAAGTAAATACATCTTAAAAGAAGGGTATATAAGACATCATGCTCTGACCTGTAGATCTCAAGATGTGGTCAGTACTGGTGACCGGAGGTAGCAGAGGCAGTAAGGTGTTGAGTCCTTCTGTTACCTTGTTTTTCAATCAGACGCCATGAGACCCCCAAAGGGGGTGAGAGGAGAGGGAATATCTAACTTCTTGACTTCTAGCTCCAGAAGTCTGAAGGGTTAGTCCAGCTTTGGGGACTCATTTTCACACACACACACACACACACACACACACACACACACACACGCACGCGCGCACACACGCACACACACACACACACACACACACACATACACATGCACGCACGCACGCAGAGAGAGAGATGGAGCGCAAGAGCAAGAGATCCAGATAGTGAGAGAGAAGTTATGTTGCATTCAGGGCCACCAGCTTGAACCCTAGATTTACTGAAGAGCATCTGGAATGGTCTCGGGGAGGGGTATGCTGATACCATCCTGTTCAGCCCTGCTTTGTGCACTTGGGGGGCTCCCATCAGCAGTCTGCAGGCCTCCAGGGAGAGCTTGACTATTCTCCGTCTTGACCCTGTAAAGCCAGTCCTCTGCTCACAGCCTCCTCCTGGGGAGCTGAGCCCTGTCTCCCCCTAAAGAACACAGCCCAGAAGGCTGGGGTCTGGGTGGTGGGATGGTCTTGGCATCTCAGCCAGCCCAGGTGCAGCAGGGAGGAGAAGTGACCTCAGCAGCCAGCAGGGCTCCTTGGCCCCAGCAGGGCCGTCCTCCCCACCAGCAAGGTCACTGTTATCTGCTCCGTGAGCGTGCTCACAGGGCCTGGATGCCCTCCAATTATGTACAGGGAGTTTTACTCTAACCCAACACTAAGAGGCCTCCCACGCCTGGTATTTTCCAAGTGTCGAGGACTCTAGACAAGGACAAAGAAAAAAAAGTACTTGGAGGTGGCTCCCAACTACAGCTGTGAATACGGGGAAGGGTAGGAATGGAGAAAGGAGTGCATGTGTGTGCGTGTGTGTGTGTGTGTGTGTGTGTGTGCGTGTGTGTGTGTGTGTCTGTGTGTGTAATACATGCATGGGCCACTATATACACATACGTGTCTGTGTGTCAATGGGTCCATCTGTATATGTGTCTGTGTCCGTGTGTTGGAGAGATGTGGAAAGCCATCGCTCAGACTGAGACTGTTTCATTGATGCTCTCTGTCCAGAGAGCATCTGAGGCAGGGAGGAAAAGAGAGGTCACTTTAATTTCCATCCCCCACTGCTTGGTGGATGTAGCCTCTGATGCCTTTATACACAGACTCTTCTCCTGCTGTGGCCCACATCCCACATCTTGCCCTCAGGTCCTTTATATTTGTACCCTCTTCATGGTCCGGAGAAACTCGGTTCTTCGTTATGTTTAGCAGAGCTGTGGTCGCTCACCTGTTTTGAGAGGCTAATCTTCCTGGGAACATGGGATGAACAGAGCTTTATCACTAGCCAGTCCAGAAATCCTAGCTTCCTTTGACCAAGTGTGAGAAGCACTGAGTCGGCTCGCCTTGTGGGGCATCATCTCCTTTGAGCGTTCATAGGATCATGAGGAGTAGTGCTACC
This sequence comes from Rhizomys pruinosus, assembly GCA_009823505.1. NCBI lineage: Eukaryota > Metazoa > Chordata > Mammalia > Rodentia > Spalacidae > Rhizomys > Rhizomys pruinosus. Next base: position 238,723 of record VZQC01010441.1, read on the forward strand.
ACACAGAGCTGTGGATTCTCTCGTCTGTTTGAATAGTTCCACCACTGAAAATCTGCTTTCTTGGTGCAAGATTTAAAAACAAAGGATCTGGGGGATGTGTCTCAGTTGGTAAAGTGCTTCCCTGGCATGCACGCCGCTCTGAGTTTGATCCCTAGAATCACATAAACCGAGTGTAGTGGCACACACCTGTAATCCCAGTACTTTCAAGGCAGAGGCAGGGATCAGCCATTCAGTTTTTATTCTCAGCCACATAGCAAGTTCAAGGTCAGTCTGGGATACAGGAGACTATATTAATAATAAAATAAAATGCCTGGCATAATGGCACACACTATAATCCCAGCATTTAGGAGACCGAGGCAAGAAACTCTCCAGAGTTTGAGAGTAGCCTAGACCATACAGTGAGTGCAAAGCCAGCCTGGAGTATATAACAAGATGCTGTTTCAAAAACAAAATGTAGCCAGGTGTGGTGGTGTGTGCCTTTAATCCCAGCACTCAGGCGGTAGAGGTGGGTGGATCTCTGTGAGTTCAAGACCAGCCTGTTCTACAGAGCGAGCTTTGGGACAGCTGGAACTAAGAGGAAAAAACAAAAACAAAATGTACCCATGTCAGGTAGCACAACCACTTGTAGCTCCAGAGGGTCTACACATGCACACACATGCACACATGGCATACACACACAGACATACACACACACACACAGCATACACTCACACAGACATGGCATACACATGCATACACACAGCATACACTCACACACACTCACAAAGACATACACACACACACACACACACACACGGCATTCACTCACACAGACATACACACATAATAAAAAGTAAATTAAGCCAGGTGTGGTGGCACACTCCTTTAATTCTAGCATTCGGGAGGCAGAGGCAGGTGAGTTCAAGGCCAACCTGGTGTATACAGTGAGCTCCAGGCCAGCTGGGACTTAACGGGAGACCCTGTCTCAAAAAGACAAAAAAAAAAAAAAAAACAAATAAAAAAGTAAATTTAAAAAAAAAAAAAAAAAAAAAAAAGTAAATTAAAAATTACATAAACAAATCTTTTTAAAAAATTTTTTTAATTTTATTTATTTTTTATGTGTATGAGTATACTGTCTGCATGTAGGTTTGTGCACCTGTGTCATGCAATGCCGTGGAGGTCAGAAGAGGGCGTTGGATTCCCCTGGAACTGGAGTTAAAGACGATTCTCAGCCACCGTGTGGGTGCTGGGAACCAAACCTGGGTCTTCTGCAAGAGCAGTTGGTGCTTTTAACCACTGAGCCATCTCTCCAGCCCCAACAAATCTTTAAAAAAAAAAAAATTATCATTTTTTTTATCTTTTTGAGACATGGTCTCCGTGTATGCCCTCATGGCCTGGAACTCACTACATATACCAGGCTAGCCTTAAACTCACAGAGTTGCCTTTGCCTCCAAGTGCTGGGATTAAAGAAGTGTGCCACCATGCTTGGCTTATTTATTGTTTTTATTTTATGTATATGAGTGTATTGCCTGCATGTGTGCAAGTGCACCCATGTCAATGGCCACTGCATCAGAAGAAGGCATTGGATTCCTTTGGAATTGGAGTTACAGAGAGTTGTCAGCTGCCACATGGGTGCTGGGAATTGAAGGTGGGTCCTCTGCAAGAGCAGCCGGTGCTCTTGATTTCTGAGTCATCTCTCCAGCCTCCAAAATAAATAAATCTTACAAAAAAATCTTGGTGCCTGACGCAGAGGAGAGGAGTGGTGTATTAGAGAGCCCAGCCCTAGGGTGAAGGTCTGGAAGCAGCCCAAGGGCCTCAGTGGTCGCTTTAACACTTCCCTCCACAGAACCTCCACCCTGGGCCAGAATCTGGTATGAGAAATATAGGGAGATTAAGAAATAGAAATTGGGTGACATGTGCCTGTAATTCTAGCACTTTGGAGGCTGAGGTAGGAGGATGGTGAATATGAGGCTACATAGTGAGACCTTATATCAGACACTAACACTACTACTACTAGAGGATCCAATATCTAGCCTTAAAAGATTAGTCTGACTGGGAATACCTCAGGTGGCTGAGAGAGAAGACTGGCCAATTAAAAAAAAAAAAAAGAAAAGCAAAGCTGAGACCACCTGTATTGAGGGTATCATGGTTTTGCTGGCGTGGACAGGGAGGGCTTCCAAGGATGAGCAGGACCTGGAGGGACTCGGATGCTGGGGAGGAAGCTCAGGCTAAGGAACAGCAGATGTTCAAGGGAGGAGAGCCACTCTGTGCTCAGGGTTGGCCCGCAGGTCTTCCAGGGGAAGGGAAGGAAAGGGGGCTAGCGATGTTCCTGGAACCTCAAAACATGGATGAGGGATTAGACTTCCAGGATGAACATGTGGCTGGGACAAGAGAGATGGCGTGTCTCTGGTTTGAATCCAATATTTTAATTCAGGGTATTTTAATTCAGTTATTTGGTCTCTTTGACCCTTCTTGGAATAAGATGTCCATGGTGGAAGGCTAACCCACAGAACTGCTCTTTTCTTTCATCTAAGCTACTCCAGCTACATTGGTAAGAAACACACATGCCCTCCCGTTCCCAAATTTAAGGTGCTGTTTGCAGGCTCTGTCTTGCTGAACCCTTAGCATCTAATGCTAGAATCTCTCTACCCCCCTTAGAACTTGTCTTAGAAGCTTCTGTCCATCACACGCTCCCCCTCTGCTCTGACCACTGCACCACCCTTGGCCCCCAGGTCTTTTCTACCTACGACCTGGGGTACCACTTGTTCTCAGAATAGCAGCTGTTTATCTGCTGACAACATGCATGCTTCCCATATGTCCCACAGAGCGCAGCCATGCACCCTGGAGCACCCACCTGTCCTCACTTTCCCACGCACTCGTGCCTGAACGAAGCATAACCTGCTTGTCCTGTGATGGAGGATGCCTTCACCTGGGTCTTTTCTTCCTTCCTTGGCTGGCAGAATGCCTATCTACTTGAAGAGTGGATGGCCTATCTCAAAGAACATCTCCTGGGGCCTGCTTTCTGATCATAGATGGAACTGTAGGTCCCTGCTGCTCTGCCCAGTGTTCCCCTGTGTCCCATAGATAAGCCTGACTGCTAAGTGGCATCTGACTACAGCCAAGCATTGATCCCATGGGTTAAGACTTTGTCTTATATGACTGTGTCTTATATGACTTTGGGACCACGTCCACTATTTCTGTGCCTGGCATGAGTGGAAACTCAATACACTTTGGTCAAATAACCCAACTGAACTGTGGGATGCTTTGGAAGGGGGTTGGTCAGGGAGCAGGATAGGACAGAAGATGGCCTGATATTGACACCAAGGTGCAGTAGGCCAAGTTCAACCAAGAGCACCTTCCCTCTCTCTCTCTTCTGAAATCATGAAAGAAACCCAATTCAGCAGGTTGAGAGGAAGAGCAGGCAGAGATCACAGCAGTAAGCTGAAGGGCAGCAACGTGGGAGAAGCAACCAGAGGAGCCCAGAGTGGGCTGTATGGACATTGCAGAGGACTATTGCTTCCCATCTTCAGCAAGTCGGTACTACTACACTAAAAGAAACTTCAGAGATGTCACAAGTAGGTGTCATGGCCACAGATTGAACCCCGGAGTTAGCACATCTGTGAAAATCAGAATGGAGAGTGATGGTAGAGATCACATGGAGTTACCAGTAATGTTGGATATTGTAATGCCATTTTCATTATGTAGAAAAAAATGGACTTATTTTTTTAAATTTTTATTTATTCTTGTATGTGTATGAATGTACTGTCTGCATGTAGGTTTGTGCACCCATGTCATGCAATACCTCGGAGGTCAGAAGAGGGTGTCAGATTCCCCTGGAACTGGAGTCAAAAACAGTTCTCAGCCACCATGTGGGTGCTGGAGATCAAACCCAAATCCTCTGCAAAAGCAGTCGGCTCTCTTAACCGCTAGGCCATCTCTCCAGCCCCTGAAAATGGACTTATGTTTTGAGGTACATTTGGAAATACTCAGCAGTGTTCTGCTATGAGATCTGTACCGCTTCAGTGTAATATGCACAGTGAGTTCAAAGGGTACATGCTACTGTGAGAAACCTCATGTAAGTCACTGAGAGCAACTAACTTCTTTTTTTTTTTTTTTTTTTTTTTGGTCTTTTTGACACAGGGTCTCACTGTAGCCCCAGCTGGCCTGGAACGCACTATGTAGACCAAGCTGGCCTTGAATGCACGGAGATCTTTGTCTCTGCAGGAATTAAAAGCGTGTGCCATCACACCCAGCAAGAAGAGCTGTCTTATGAACATGATTACAGATACTGAGTGCATGCAGATAGTAAACAGGGATTCACAGCCAGCTGCCTATGGTTTGTGCTCAAGCCAATTCCTTTATAACTTTGTCATGTGAACTGCTGTGTCCATATGAAGTCAGCATGTCCGGTCATAATGGTTTCAGTGACAAAAGGAGACCTGGGGCAGCCTTTAGCATCCCTTAGAAGTCCAGGGTCATCTTCTTTTAATCTCTTGCCAAAAATTCTTCGGTCCTTTGTCATCTGACCTGGCTATGTGTTCCTGAGAGTTACCCAACAGGAGTATTATACAGTGCCTTGATATTGAAGGTCTTTGTGGAAACTTGGCAAAACTGCATTTTTTTCAGCATGAAGACTCATCCTCTGTGGCTCCAGCTAAGGACAGAGCTGGTCCCCAGATACGCATTCAGGAGACAGGACTCACACAAGTGACATGAGCCCTTGGGGAAAGAAACACTCAAGTGGCTCTGATGTTCATACTGGAAGAGCTCCTGGAGACCAACTGGCTCTAACATTCTCCCATCATACGAAGGAAACACAAGGCCAGAGGTGGGAAAAGATGAGCCTCCCACACTGGTTAACTGCACTGTGGGGCCACAGCTGAGCTCTAATTCACATTCCCTTAGCTCAGGAAACATTCAGTATCTCAACTGTTCACAAAACTATCTGAATTTATACAATCAAAATGACCACTTATCTCTCTTAAGCCTTTATGGGACAGGCTGCTTTTGCATGTCTGTTCCTTATGTCCTAAGTGAGGGCAATGATAAGGTCAAGGATTCCAACGTTGTATCATCAGTGAACGAATCATCATCATCATCGTCATCATCATCATTGTTGTCGTCGTCATAATAGAGCAATGTTATAGCATAGAACAAATTCAAGGTTATAAAGCAACAGCATTATTCACTTATCCAACAAATGAACAACTTCCATAAAAAGCAACCCTGAGGATAAATGTGAACAAGATGAAGACCTCATCCAGCCACATCTTCCAGAGACTTTACTCAATAATACATTAAATCGGGGCTGGAGAGATGGCCTAGTGGTTAATAGTGCTGACTGCTCTTGCAGAGGACCCAGGTTCAATCCCCAGCACCCACATGGTGGCTGAGAACCGTCTTTAACTCCAGTTCCAGAGGAATCTGACACCCTCTTCTGACCTCTGCGGCATTGCACGACATGGGTGCACCAACCTACATGGCAGACAGTACATTCATACACATAAAAATAATAATAATAAAATATATTAAAAATAATATATTAAATCATATAAAGTCCCCTTTGTTTTGTATTAGAGGTGTGTGTGTGTGTGTGTGTGTGTGTGTGTGTGTGTGTTTTCTGGTCATTTTCTTCCACTGAGCCTCATTTTGGTCAGTTTTATTGCTACTTCTTCAAGTTCATTCATTTTTTTTTTTTCCCTGCAGTGTCTAAACTGTGACTTGTCCCACTCAATCTTCTACCTTCTTTGTTGGCTTGTTTCTCCATCTGTAGAAGCTACATTTGAGTCTTTTAAGACAATGTCTGTATCTAAAATGTCTCCTTAAACACATGGCAAACACATGTCCTTGCCTGATCCTATCAGCTATGTCATTTCTGGGTCTGTTTCTGTTCATTGCTAATTCTCTTCATTATGGGTTCTGTTTTCCTTTTCTTCACATGTATGCTAAATTGATTTGTTTCATTTATCCTATGTGTGTGCACCTATTGGTGTATGTGTGCATGCATGCACACATATGTAGACATACATATGTGGAAGCCAGAGGTATCAGGTATCTTCCTCAATTGCTTCTTTTTTATTTTAATTTTATTTTATTTTAATTTTATTTTATTTTTATTTATTTTTGTAATGTGTATGATATACTGTCCAGGCATGTAGGTTTGTGGACCTGTGTCGTTGCCATGCCTTGGAGGTCAGAAGAGGTGTGGATTCCCCTGGAACTGGGAGTTACAAACGGTTCTCAGCTGCTATGTGGGTGCTGGGGATCGAAACCCGGGTTCTGCAAGAGCAGTCGGCGGCTCTTTAACAGCTAGGCCCATTCTCCAGCGCCTCTTCACTCTTTATCTCTTCCTCTTCTCCTTTTTTCTCTCCCTCTCCCAGATAAATAGCATACACAGACATAAAAAAAACAATCTTTCTATTTGTATTTTTTTTTGGGTTTTTCTTTTTTTTTTTTTTTTTTTTTTTTTGAGGCAGGGTCTCCCTGTAGCTCCAGCTGTCCTTGAACTCACAAAGATCTGCCTGCCTCTGCCTCTGCCTCCTGAGTGTTGGGATTAAAGGCGTGTGCCACCGTGCCTGGTGACAAATCTTTTCTTTAAAAACTGCATACAAAGGGCTGGAGAGATGGCTTAGTGGTTGAGAGACTGATTGCTCCTACAAAGGACCTGGGTTCCGTTCCTAGCACCCACATGGTGGCTAACAGTCATCTATAATTCCAAATTCAGGGGCCTCTTCTGGTCTCCTTGAGCACTGCAAAACACAGATAAAGTTATATTTGTACAGACAAAACATTCATTCACATAAAATAAAAATAATAATTACAAGATTTTATTTTTAACTGCATATAAAGGTAGGCATAATGGGTTGGAGAGATGGCTTGGTGGTTAAGTTTGCAGGTAACAGCTATCCTAACCTCAGTTCCAGGCAATGCACTCTCTTCTGGCCTCACCAGGCATTGCACAACATGAGTGCACTTACAAGCGTGCTGGCACTACATTCATACACAGAAAGAAAAAAAAAGGTTAGGTCAGATGGCACATACTTGTAACTCTAGCACGTTGGTGGTTGAGACAGGAGGGTGATGACTTCCAGGCTAGATTGAGCTATAAAATGGAACTGTCTCAAAAAATAAAATAATAATTATATTCATTGCAGAGCTTGGGTAAAGGTCACAGGAAATAGTCTGTGGAAAAGGGCCCTCGGACTGTATACAGTAAGTGCTCAGCAGATGCTGTTTATGCCCTGTGCTCAAACATCTGTTTCTTGATGTGGGCCTCAAGGCCAGCGGGCTCTCTCTCCTACCACCGCTTTCTCTTCAGTAGCTAGGCCTGGCACCGAGGTTCTCGGAGGGAGCCAGCTTCACAGGTAATATCCCTCTGCCTGCGGGTGCAGCTTGCAGAGGTGTAACGTTTGATAAGCTCCATTTAGCTTGGCGGCACTGCATTGTTTAAATTATCCAACGACAGATTGCTCCCTCCAGCTCCACCCCCAAGGATTTCTGCTCCAGCGAGCTTGCCTGGCAGCTCGATGGCGGAAGCTGGGACCGAATCAGCAGGCAGCTTCTCACTGGAAAGCTGAAATCAGTTCCAGTCCCTGTTCCCCGCCCATCACACCCCATTATTCCATGCTAATTGCAAACCTGGCATGCAGGTTAACTCTTTGAGAACAATGGTGGCTTTGATTGCTGGGAAGGGGCTCTCCGCCCTCCTCTCTCTCCTCCTCCCCCTCCACTGTCCGGCTGCCTGGGATTCTGCGGGACTCACTTGAGAAGCATAGCTCTGGGGTGAGAAGAAATCTGAAAATCTGAAGTAGAGCCATTCTTATGTACTCGGCTTATGTACTCGGCTTATGTACTCGGGTGTGTGTGTGTGTGTGTGTGCGCGCGCGCGCGCGCGCGCGCGCGTTTGGGGAGCTTTTTAAATTTGAGTTTTTGGTTGTTGTTTTTTTTTTCAGTTTTTGAGACAGAGTCTCATGTAGCCCAGGCTGGCCTCAGACTCACCATGAAACCTACAGTCAAGACTAGCTTGAGAACTTGATCTCCTTCCTCTCCCTCCTGAGGGCTGGCATTACAGGGAGGCTCCGGAGGCCTTGCTCTCTGCTGTGTTCTGACAGGGGAGTTGGTTCAGGGAGCAACTTAGCCTAAGTTGCATCTCAGCCTAAGACAGTGCAGTCTTGTCTTTAACTGTTATCTAGGAGCATTAACCTAGGTCTCCAATGTGGTAGAGTAGGCCTGTCATCTCAGCCCTCAGGAGACTGAACTAGGAGCACCAATTCAAGGCCAGTCTTCCTCCCAGACACAAGATCAAAGCAGGCAGAACTGTTTGTTAAAGCCACTTGTCATGCTGCCTAGGCCAGGCACAACCTCAACCCCAGGCCTTGTCCACATGAAGAAGAGGCCCGCCCAGCACCTGGACCTGGCCTCTTCCTTCTGTCCCCTGAGCAGTCGGCTCACGGTACTCACAACCGACCTGGATAGCTGTTGTGCACCTGAAGAAATTCTCTCCTGGGGACCCTTTTTTTGTCATTTCCACAGCCTATTGGCATAGATCACACAGGACAAACAAAACTGATGGTAAGAGCTGGGGTTTAGTGGACAAGAGCACCCAATGCACAAACATAAGGACCTGAGTTTGAATCCCCAGCACCACGTAAGAAGCCAGGCTTGGTCATAGGCCCGTCAGTCCATACTATGGAAGATGAAGCCAGGAGGACCTCTAGGTTTCCTGACTGCCAGCCTTGACCCAGGTTCAACAACAGACCCAGCCCCATGGAAATAAAGCAGAGTGACAGGACACCTGATGTCCAAGTCTGGAACACTTTACATGGGCATGCATAACCCCCTCACATGCATGCATGTACACTACATACATACACTACACACACACACACACACACACACACACACACACACACAGCTACTGATAAGGTGGCATGGCTCAGAAAACTTAAAATGCATATTGCCTTGTGTTTGACAAAGGTTGCCAACCCTGCCCTTGGGATTTGGACTGAAATGGGTGTAGTGCCCCTGTTCACAGCATATGAGCCTTCTCTGTAGAGCAGATCCTGGACCACAAAAGAATATGGTAGGAAGGATCATTGGTGGACATTCTGGAGGAAGTTTGAAAATTAGGAAGCTTCTGTGCCTTGATTTCCAGCACGATGCTGAGTATCTGCCAAGGAGGATATGTGAATTCCTGGTACTGTGTTTGCAACCTTCCTGGACACCTGCAGTTACTTTGAGGTATTTGCAGAAGCCTGAGGGGGGTAGCTTTAGGGTGAGGGGGATCCACACAGACACACTTGGAGCAGATATGGTCACCTTCCTGGAGAACTGACAAGGACTCTGCAGTCCAGAGAACTCAGGTTTTGGCGTAGACATGGGCTGAGGAGGACAGGGCAAATGGCGAAAGGTTATTCACAAGACTCTCTACCCATAAAACTTAAAGCTCTGATGAATTCACTAACTTTATGTAATAAAAGTGCAATTAATTATCCTGTTTAAGTCAGGCAAGCTGTCAGGAGGATGCATGGAACTGATGTACCCCAACTCATGAGCAGAAGCTCAATTGGTCCATTGCAGGAGGCTCTGGCAGGCCCAGGCTGTGCTACAGAGTCACAGCCACAATCACAGGGGTAACCCCTCATGCTTGCACTGTGGGACACAAACTGTGGATTGTTTCCTTGAAAGAGAGCTTACTTGTCTGTGCCCAGGGGAACATGCTACTCCCAGGGATGCTCAACAGGACTGACCCTGCTAAAGGTAGCCCATCAGAATCACATAATGCCCTAGTCACACAGCTACTCTGTACTGTTGGCTTTATCTGACTGTACAACCTACAGACCAAACCCAAGAAGGCCCATTCACTGGGTTTTCAGCGATACTCTCCATGTGCCAGTTACCTTCCTGGGTAACCAATAATGAGCCAGGAAGGTCTTGCCCATGGCAGAAGTGTCTCTAAGCAAGAGAAGACATAGGTGGAAAATGATTCAGTTGGACAGTGTAGCCATAGGATGTGCCCCACGGACCCTGGCTCCAAAGGGCTCAGTAACTAGAGACGCCCACAGCCACACTGACAGGAAGCCTTGCCTCCTTCCTGGGGCACTGTTCTGTCATTGTTCTATTATATTAGTACTCTTATAATCATGATAAAGATTGCATTCTTCATGTTGGAGAGGTGGCTCAGTGTTTAAGAGCACTGGCTACTCTTACAGAGGACTCTGGTTCAGTTCCCTGTGCCCACATGGTAGTTAAGAACCTTCTGTAACTCTGGTTCCAGGGAATCCTGTGCTCTCTTCTGGCCTCTTCTGGCATTGTGCAACATGGGTGTACTCACACACATGTAGACAAAACACTCATACACATGCAAGTAAAATAAATCTCCCTTAAATTATAAAGGTTATATTCCTGAAATTTTATACTTTAACTGCTCTTGTGCACACATACATCATGTGTGTGCACATGTGTGTGGAGCCAGAGAACAAGATTGGGCATTGTCCTTAGATCTGACCAACTTTTTTTTTTTGAGACAGTCTCTCATTGGCCTGGAAGTCCTGGGATTACAAACATAAGTCACCATGCCCAAATTTTTCTACATAGATTCTGGAAGATCAAATTTAGGCTTTCATGCTTACAAGGCAAGAAAACACTCTACTGAATGAGCTATTGCCCCAATCCCACTTTAACTACTTTTGTTTTTTTTGGGTATTTTTGAGACAGGGTCTCCCTTTAGTCCCAACTGGCCTGGAGCTCACTCTGTAGATCAGGCTGGCCTTGAACTCACAGAGATCCACCTGCCTCTGCCTCCTAAGTGCTAGTATTAAAGGTGTGCGCCACCATGCCTGACCCATTTTAACTTTTTTTTTTTTTTTTTTTTTTGTCCTTTTCGAGACGGGTCTCCCTGTAGCCCAGCTGTCCTGGATTCACTCTGTAGACCAGGCCTGGCCTTGAACTCACAAAGATCAGACCTGCCTCTGCCTCCCAAGTGCTAGGCATTAAAGGCGTGCACCACTACACCCGGCTTTTTATTTTTTATTTTTTGGTCCCACTTTAACTTTTAAATAGCACTATTAGGTGTCTTCCAACCTTGCTGTATCCAACTACTCTTACCCCAGGACTTAGTACAACAGGAAACAGGCGGATCACAGCCAAGGGGAGTCAAAGACCCCCCCCCACTGCTTTACCAAGTTGCCTTTGGTGCCAATCTAGGACACCCCCCCCCCCAGTGTCTCTCACTCTCTCCTCCACTCAGTCTTAAACTTGCTTTGCTTTGTGACTGGCAGTTCTGGCAGCTTCCGCTCCCTCCCCAGTTTCTCACATACCTGCAGGGTGCACATTATTACTTGCATCTCAAATGTGTGTAATAAAACCTTTGCATATTTAATCCTATCTTGACTCTGGTCTTTGGAGGATGGAATGCACCCACATGGCTTTGGAAGAGGCCACTCTGATTTATACTGCCTTTCTCAAGATGGCCCAAGCTCTGATGCTAGTACTGAGGCATCTGATCCCCAAACAGGGGAGGAAGCTGAGGTGAGGTGAGGTGAGCTATCCTATGTCCACATACCTAAGGGTGCTAAGTACATAGGGATGCCCAGAAAGGGATGGGGAGTGGTGTTGGTGTGGGGCCATCCTGAGAAAGTGTTCCTGATAATAACAGCAATGCCCAGTGGTTCTGTAAGAATTATGAAAGATGGAAAGCCCTCGGTTAGTACGAAGGGAAGCCTTGGAACTCTGGAACCCAGCCCACTGTATTATGAAGAAATGGGACTCAGAGAGGTTTTAAGCTAACAGCTGGCATAAGAACGTGTCTGATGGCGCCATGCCTGTGTCCTGACACCATGGACTCCTCTCAGAGGCTTTTCTGGGCTCCTGGCATCTATGATGATGCTATCAGCTGGATGTTCGATTCAAAGCTCCCTAGCACAGAAGGGTAAGGGAATGATCATACTGTTCAGATGACTTGCTCAAGGTCATCTGCAGCCAGTACTGTCAGAGTGAGGCTGAGATCAGGCTTCTCCTGAGACCCTCTGCTACGACTCCCAACATCTGGATGTTCTCTGCTGTTGGAAGTTTTTGTCCCTCTTCTCTCCAGCCTTGGCAATCTCCTAAAGTTCCCCAGCTCTGAACCAAGAAGGTCCCCAGTAGAGGAAGATTCTAATAGTCAACTCCCATCAAACTACCAGCCAGGGCTTTGGCCAGAGCCTGAGGAACAATGTGCAGTTTAGACAGGGGCAGTAGCTTGCTCAAGAGGAGTGGTGTGAAGCCCCGGGGCTGCCAGCTGTCCTGGGGTCCTGCTAAAGCTGCTGCAATCAGAAGAGACTTCAAAGCCTTGAAAGAACCTTAACCAAAAGACACTGTGCTGGTGGTTAAGGACTTTATTAATTGAGTCTGTTTGTGGCTTCTGGAAAACAGGGCAGAGCTGCCCGGTAGAAACCTCGACCTTTGCGTCCCCACTGGTTGCTGGACTCATCTGTTGCAGGCCTCTGTCAGATGTTCCGGGATTTGTTGTATTTGGGATTAAAAGCAGAGGGAGAGGATAAAATTAACAGGGTTTCTATAAATATAACTTCTCTGGTGCTTAAGACTCTGGGGTCATAGGAAATCTGGTTTCCAACAGTTCTATGTGGAGTGATCCTGTTTACTTGAAATGTCTCGCCAAGATCTAGCTTTGCCCCATTAAAACTAAATAAATAATTCCCACAGAAGCTTTTTTTGGTCCTCTTTGCCAAAAATTCTGAGAGAAGGGGCCAGCACAGAAGCCTCACACGCATGTCCACTACGGAGGCGTCGGGCTCAGGGAGAAGTGGGCTTGTTCTGTAAGCTGTTTGGTGACAGATGAAACTCAGCTGGCAAACAAATGTAAAAGGACCTGCCAGGGCCACCGTCCTGGCCACCTCCGACAGGCAGTTCCATGGGCTTCACATATGTCACCTCCCTATAAATATCGATTTTCCAAAGAGGGTCTAGCATGTGACTTGAGGGGGAGAATGGTTAGTCTGTAGGATTATTTCATTGAGCTTACAAAAACACAAAGCACACACATAAATTTGACTCTCAGACAAACCTGAATAATTTTGATTTGTTTTGTTTGAGGTTCTTGCTTTTTCTATTAAAAAAAAAATCATTACTCTTATGGGGGGGTTGCATGCCATAGCAACTGTGTGGACGCCAGAGGACAGCGTTAGAGTCAGTTCTCTCCTCCCACCAGGTGGATCCCAGGACCAGTCACAGGTGGTCAGGCTGGGCAGCAGTTGCCTTTACCCACTAAGCCATCACTCCTGCAGCTGTTTTTTTCATTTTTGTAGACAGAGTCTTATTAGGTAGCCCAGACTGGCTTGGAACTCACGATTCTCCTCTCAGATCCCCCAAATGCTTAGATTATACGCATATACACCAGGGTCTCCCTATAGCCTCAGCTGACCTGGAGCTTGCTCTGTAGACCAGGCTGGCCTTGAACTCACAGCCTGCCTCTGCCTCCCAAGTGCTGGGATTAAAGGCGTGAGCCACCACGTCCAGTGAGGGATTATTTTTTTACTAAACATGTGAGCTGTATGATATTTGAAACATCCCTATGTTAACTTATTATTTGTGCTTTATCTGAAATTAAAATTTAATTGAACATCTTGGAATTTTTTTTTCTGGGGGCTCCAATCTGCTATTCTTCCAGAGAAATTTGGTTTTTGTCAGGATGAAGGCAAGTGGTGACATGGTTAGAATGGAGGCTTTCAATTCTACACTAATTTGCTTCTCACCTGAAAGAGAGCTCCCCCAGCATGTGGCCCCGCACAGAGGCTGTGCTCCTAGCCTGTGGGCTTGTGAGGGCTGGCCCTGTGTGTCTACCTACTTCTACTCCTGTCCACCTGGGTCTCACTCACAGAGAGAGGCCACCCACCTGGTTCTGGTTGGGCAAGGGAGGGAACATACTGTCCTCCTAAGCCCTGCTGGGCAGGGGAAGCAGGAATGGACAGCATGGGTGCAGAGGGACACAGGGGTCAGGGACATTTAGTGCATGATCACAAGGAAGGGCTTTGCACGCAGTTTCTGAGAGCACTGATTCTCGTCACGGGGTCCAGGGAGCTTTTGGGTCCAAAGCGACTGCAGAGCAAAGAAGCAAAGTTCAGAGGTTTTGTCAGGGAGAGAAGTGGAGCAGGTGCCCATGGGGCTTCGGGAGGGTGTGCCGTGCCCCTCCTGCCTCAGAGTCCTCACCTGGGAGGAGCCTGTCGTCTTCTCTCCTCGAAGCTGCTGAGGATGAGAACATAGCCCAGCCTATGAACCTATGCAGCCCTGATAGATTTGCCTGAGAGTAGAGGTGGTCTGGAGCAGAGGTCAGACAGGACGGCTGAGGCGCGGGGTAAATCCCAAAGCCTTTGGCTAGGCCAAGGATGAAGACAGTGAGAGTCAAAGCTTCCAGGCCTCAAGGACAGCTATGATGGAGGGCAGGGGCAGGAGCCAAGGCTTTGGAAGGTTGCCAGAGGAAAATGACAGCTCAGAGAAGGCTCCGGAGCACACTGGGATGGGGAGACATCAGGTATGGCTGCTGAAACAAACACCACTAATTTCCTCAAAGCTCTGGAAGCTGTAAGTCCAAGAGCAAGGAATGGGAGCAGCCGGCTCCTCCCTAGGCCTCCCTCCCTTCCTGTCAGAAGGTAGCCATCTTCTCCCTGAGTCCTTGCACCGTCTCCCTCTGAGTGTGGCTGTGAGCTAGTAGTCCTAGGAACTGTAGCGGCATTGCCTTAGGGCCTATCAGGGGTGGGGCTGGAGTCCAGTGGTAGAACACTTGCTTAGCATGTGTGAGTTTAATCCCCAGTACTGAAAAGAAGAAGGGATTAGGTCCCATCTTAATGACATCATTCTAATGTAACCATCTCTACAAAAACTTCATCTCCAAATGCTCTGAAGTACTGAGCATCAGAGCTTCTGTATTTAGATGGTGAGGGTGGAGTTGAACCATTCTAGGAAAGACATCTGAACATCTTCCAGGCACACTCAGGAGCCATCAGCCTACCACTGACTCATAGACCCTGACTTCATAGACAAAAAACCAGAAGCAACTTCCCGTAGACTGGGTGGGTGCCCAGCTGTTTCTCTTGGCCAGGAAAGAAGAAACACCTTGTGTGCTGAGGGGCAGCTGTGCAAGCGCTGCTTGGCAAGTGGCAAGCCCTCTCGCCCTCGGTGGCACTGCTGGACGCCTCTGTTATCCTTCCCATATAAATGCCAAAAAGCCCACCCAAGTTCCCTTAGCTCATACAGCAAGACTTAGCCCAACAACCAGGGCTTCCCCTGCATTTGGGTATGTTCCTGGAGGGTCCTGGCATCCTAGCCCCTGGGAGAGGCTTCATTTTTGTATTGCCCATCCAGAGCCCAAACCACACAGTTCCATCCCTATTGCACCAGGGACATGCCAATAGATCAACAGGTAGCCTGTGAGACACTGGGGCCTCCGGTCAATATTTGCCTAGTAATTCAAGCAGGTAATAAACAGCTTATAGGTAGCTTCCCTGGTACCACACAAGCTTCCTCAGCCCATGCAAGCCTAGACTAAGGATTCTGCTCTCTAGACCCATGCACGAATCAGTGGTAACTGGTCTGCCTATATCTTAAGCCTCTGAGGAAGGCTTGACTCTCCAGTCTGCCTGAATTCTAGCCTCTGAGGTGGGCCTCAGGCACTAATGTTCTCTGATGAGTTCACACAGCCATGGTTGAACAAAAGCCACTGTCAACTAATGTGAATACTCTTCATGGCTCCTTATTCAGAGGACCAGAATGAAAACTATGATATTCAGTCAGGGCCCCTTCCCCGTGCACATATAGCTCCAGATTCCCACCTCCTTCAACATCCCCATGCGGATGGACACACGGCCCCACGACAAGCACACAGCTTCCTCCACATGCACGCTCGTTCCTCACAAGCCGCAGGGGACAGAACACCAGGCACAGCCAGGCCTCTCTGGATGGGGGGCCCAGGCCACTTGCTACAGTTTTTCCATGTCACCTGCCACATCAACTCCTCTCTGGGAGAGGCGACACCTGTGTCCACTGGCGTGGAGAGAGGAAAGGAGCCTGCTGGTTATCCCTACCACCTCTCTCCTGTATGTCGAATCCAAGGCCCAGAGAGGGATTAAGAAATGGCTCAGGAAGCCCTCCCCACCCACAAGATACCGGTGGCAGAAAGACAGTGTAATCTACACAGTCGCCAATGTGGTCAGAGCTGGAATGGCGCTGAGGATGATGTGTTCCTTCATAGTCAGCCCCACCACCCTGAGGACACAAAGGAGCTTTCCCTAAGTTTAGCTATGAGGAAGCTGAAATAGGACTTTTTGTTCTCCTTTTTAAAACCTGTGGTAAGCTACCTATGTCCTGACATATGCCATGTTAACCATTTTATACATGCAGCCCAGGAGCTCTACACACACCCCATCACAAAGCTATCCCTGCTGTGAGCCATAGCGTGGCGTCCTCCCCAGGTGAAGCTCTGTGTCTATTCAATGCTAGTTCTGCATCCTCCTCCTCCATCTGCTGATACCCCCCCAACCCATGAACTGGTTATCTCTAAAGCTCTCACGTGAGTGGAATCAAATGGTATTTGTCCCTTTGCCACGTCAGCATGGGGTCATCAAAATTCGTCCATGTTGGAGCATGTCTGAGTTTCCTTTCTTTATGCAAGGCTAAAAATATCCCACTGTGGAGGCTGTTGTATGTTGGCTTATCCTTTCATCCATTTGTGGACACTTGGGTTGGCTACTGGGAACAACGCTCCTTTGAACAGTCCCCAAATGCCTCTTTGAGACCCTGCTTTCAGTTGTTTGGGTATATATACCCAGAAGCAGGAGCGATGAATCGTATGACTGTTCTGGGCTTAATTTCTTTTTGTATGTATATATGTGAGATTGTGTGTGTGTGTGTGTGTGTGTGTGTTCATGTGTAAGGAGAGGTCAGAGTACAGGCACCGTTGTCTTTCCTCAGGCACCATCCATCACTGTTTTGAGACAAGGTCTTTCGCTGACCTGGAGCTCACCCAGTGAAACAGGTGGTCTGGCCAGTGAGCCCCAGGGGATCTACCTGTCTCTACTGCCCCAGCACTGAGATCAGAAGCATGCACTACCATACCTAGTTAATTGAAAACATGGGTTCTGGGGATTGAATGCATGCCCTCAAGCTTTCAAGGCAAGCACTTTACTGACTGAGCTATCTCTCTATCCTAGATTTATTCTTTTCTTTATTTCAATTTTATGTGTATGAGTGCTTTACCTGCATGTATATAAGTGCACCCAAGCCAGAAAATGCCCGTGGAAGCCAGAAGAGGGCATTGGATCCCCTGGAACTGGAGTCTGGGAAAGTTGTTAGCTGCCACATGGGTGCTGGGAACCAAACCCAGGCCTTCTGTAAGAGCAGCCAGTGCTCTCCACTGCTGAGCCATCTCCCCAGCACCCCCCCAAGTTTTCCACAGCACTTGCACCTTTTGGCCTGCCCACCAATGGTGCATGGCGTTCAGATTTTTCTGTGGAACTTAGAGGCTTTTAGGTAACTTACCAAGGGAGATGGAGCACAATATGGCAGGGCTAAGTCCACACTCAACTGTGTACTTGCAGGAACTTATGCTTAACTGCTGAGATAATGTACGTGGAGGTTTTTCACACAGTGCAACAGAAGCAGAAGTTGCTCAGGGCCGGCTGTTGCTGCCGTTAGCATTACAGCTATTTTTTTTTAACCTCCATTGGCATTACTGCCTATTATCTTCATTAGTTTACTGCTACTATTCCCTCTGTAACTTAAGGTTACTAATACCTCCATTGACTTAATACTACTATTGCCATTAATGACCTTACTGCTCCTATTACCTCCATTAATTCATTGCCAGTATTCTCTCCATTGATCTTATTGCTACTATTACCATCACTGATGCTACTATTAATATAGTAGCCTTGGCTGCTGCTGTGAGGCTTCCCAAGATTAAAGTCAGCCAATGCTCCCTCATCAGACAGCTGTAAGCCCCCCACTACAAACACAGGTACTGTTAAAACACTTTTGGCCAAAGGAGAAAAGATCCAAGACCATCAAGGCTTGTTACTCATTCCCCATTTCAGCATTTCCAGAAAAGAAGCCTGGACAGGCTGGACCAGAACAGTCAAAGAAAAGCCAGGATGGCCCAGCAGTTCTAGACAGAATAACCCAAGAGTCTGGCTTAAGTCAGGGTCTAAGTCTCCTTCTTAGACTGTGGGGACCAGAATCTCATGGTTGAGGGAGCTAGACACTTGTTGGACACATCCCAGAGGACTGTCTTCTAAGATCCTTCAAGCATCCTGGCCCATTGGTGAGGGGCAGAAATCTTGTTTCCTGGTGGGCCCCATGGTGTGCCTTTTTGGTTATGGTAAAAATGATGCACAGACAAATAAAGAATCATGCATGACACACTTCTGTTCCTTCTTTCTACTTATCATCAATGACCTTATGATTAGCTTTACACCTAAGAATATACGTTTTTAAAGCAATTAAAAATTTGGAGGCACCTTTTTAATTTTAATTTTATTTTTAATTACATGTGGGTGGCATGTGCACATGATTATAGATACCTTGGGACACCAGTGGCATCAGATTCCCCCACAGCTGAAGTTACAGGTGGTTGTGAGCCACAAGATGTGGGTGCTGGGAACCGAACTGGGGTCCTCTGCAAGGGCAATATGCCCTGTGAACTGTTGAACTATCTCTACAGCCCTGAGACACCTATATTCTTTACTAATTACTTCATGAAAGTAAAACGAATACTCAGTAAACTGTACCTATCTACATGTACAAGTTGGAGAGCTTTAACATATGCATAAAACCATCACTCATGAAACCATTGCTACAGTCACAATAATAGGCATATTCATCACCCAGAAGAAACCTTCTGCCCATGAGGTCTGTTTTATTTATTTATTTATTTATTTATTTATTTATTGAAATTTTTATGTGTTTCATACATAATTTTTCAGTCTTAATCGCCATCATACCCACTTCTCTCTTGGCACCCTCCCTTGCTGCCCTCCCCCACCCCAGAGCTCATACCTTCTTTCATTCCTGGTGGGCACTGCCATCATAGCAACCTCAGTAACCCTGCCTGGAAAAATAGGCAAAGACAGTACACTTGGTCCAGAAGTGGTGGTGGTTAATCTTCATGGTCAAGATGCCTGGATTTAGAATCATCTAGAAGATATGACTCTAGGAGTATCTATAAGGATGTTTCCATAAAGGTTCTTTAACCACAAAGGGAAGAACCCACCCTGAATGTGGGCAGCATAATCCCATAAACTGAAGTCCTAGACTAAAAACAGGAGGAGGTCAGCTGCGCCTTGGTGTCCATCTCTCTCTGCCTCCTGATTGTGGATGCCATGTGACCAGCTGCCTCATGACTAGCTGCCTTGCCTTCCCACCATGATGGACTGCAGCCCTCACACTGTGAGCCTTAGAAACCCTTCCTTCCTTCCTTCTTTCCTTTCTTTCTTCTTTCCTTCCTTCCTTCCTTCCTTCCTTCCTTCCTTCCTTCCTTCCTTCCTTCCTTCCGAGTTGCTTTGTCAGAAAATTTGTCACTGAATTGGGAAAAGCAGCTAACACTCAGTGTCACCAAGCACAGAAGCAGACGCACTGTGCACCCACAATGCTATCTTCTACGTGTCTGGCTTTCAAACTCCCACTTCCTTCAGAACCCACCTCTTCTTTCAGGAAGAAGTTAGTGCTCAACAGAACATAGCTGTTATTTACAGATACTTTGGCTGAGACAACTCGCAGGGAGGCTATACACGTAGTGTCCTTAAGGAAGTAAAGCTGTCTGCTCTTCATGGCACCATTCTGCCCCCTTCCCAAGAGCACTCTGGCTCCATTTGCCTCCATCCTATCTCCATCCTCTTCGATCTTTTCTCTACACGTGGTAATGTGGAACGCCTGTGGCTGCCTTGGTGGCTTGGTTCCAATAACACTCTGCATAGGGCCTATGGGGACAGCCAGGAAGACCCTGTCAGATGATTCTGGGGTAGCTGGCAGGGCAAGATTTTGGGCTGTCATGAGAGTCACTGATGCAGTCCTTGGGTGCCAGAGTGGGAGGTTATAAAAAAAGAGAGACACTCATTTGAATAGGTTTAGAAATCACAGTTTCTGTTGCTGAGAGGTAGCCAAATCATCTCCCATGTCTTTATTTTAAAAAATACTTATTTTATTATTTATGTGTATGCATGCATATTTGTGTGCCTATATGTGCATGTGCACAGACAGTATCTCATTGAACCTTTGCAGCAGTCCCCTAAGGTAAACCACAAATGTCACTCCTCTCCACAGGAGACACAGCTAACACTGGCAGCAGGATTGGGACCTAGGCTGTCCTCATCTCCAGCCTGAGC
Source organism: Rhizomys pruinosus (assembly GCA_009823505.1). Classification (NCBI taxonomy): domain Eukaryota; kingdom Metazoa; phylum Chordata; class Mammalia; order Rodentia; family Spalacidae; genus Rhizomys; species Rhizomys pruinosus. Next base: position 259,071 of record VZQC01010441.1, read on the forward strand.
CCCAGCACATAACAAATGCTAAACCCATTTCCACACACTCGGTGTAGAGCCCATTTGGGGCCTCCGCCTTCACACTGCACTTTGAGCCCCACCCCATCTGCCCTGCTGCAGACCCCACCAGGTGTAAGCTTGTCCTGAGTTACCTCTGCTGTCCCTGCTCCCAGCAGTCCTACCACAGGCTCCAGCCTACATGTGTCCCAGCTGCCCCTCGCCAGGTATGGGCAAAGATGGCTCCGCGTCCTAGCAGCTCTCTCCCTGCTCTAGTGTCACCTCTTCAGTTAGTCCCTTTGACACCTCCACCTTTCCCTGCTGCACAGCCATGGTTTGTGTAGGCCACAGCAGCCACGTATCGAGCAGAGTGCAATAAAGTGCAAGGAATTCAGAGTTTCTAGGCAACATAACCAGGGCCAGGAGGAGATAAAGAGTGGGGGTTGGGAGGAAAGAAAGTCAGGGTGCTAGAGCAAGGGGAGATAGCTCGAAGCTTGAAGGACTCTGAAAAACTCCCCGGAGTGAGAGAAGACAGCTCAAAGCTGGAAGAACTCTCTGAAACACTCCCCGGAGCTGTCCAAGGAGCCCCAGGATGAACATGGCCAGTACTCTGTTTAAGTACACTCACCTCAGGATGAAGGTTTACTTTGTGTAAATACATACTCACTGGGCTGAGGATGTAGCTCGGCTGATAGGGTGTCTACAAGCATGAAGCCATGGGTTCCATCCTCAGCACTGCCTAAACCTGCATTGTGACACACACCTATAATCCCAGCACTCGGAGATGGAGGTATGAAGATCATACATTCAAGGTCATCCTCAGCTCCACAGAGTTCTAGGGTAGCCTGGGATAGAGACCTTGTCTGTAAATAGATAAACAAACAAACAAATGTGCTCTCTGGAGGTGACTGAGTCCCTTTCTGCTGCCTACTTTGATTAGTCTTATCCAGATGCCATGAGGTTTGGAAGGGAATGGGTAAGACAGCCTGGAGCAGCAACACGCTGGAGCCAAGGAAGCCAGAGCAAACCCACTGGACTAGAAGGGGCCTAAGCCCCACAACCTGCCCATGCCCAGGACACCCCACAAATGCCACTGGGGATGGTGTTACAGAGCCCCCTCTAGGAGTAAGTCAAGGGATTAATCAATCCACACGCTCAAGGACTAGAGGGACCATAAACTTCTCTATCTCACGAATGAAGTGATGGGAACTGTAGCTCACATCCTCCATCTGCCCTGCCACGGGCCTCTCCATCTGCTTCTCTGGGAAGGACACAAACTCCTGGGCTTTCTGAGTCTGCTCCACTGCAGCCCCTCCGCCGATATGTCCCCTCCCATCCTGGGAGAAGAGCCTTCTCTCCATCACAGTGTCTAAGCTAACCTTCCTGGAAGGTTTCCTCTGGAGCAGGTTCCCGGCTCTTCTGACCTCCCCTTCAGTTCCTAGTGGCTTTTGACAGATGTCAGCAACAGGACAAGTTCAACCTTGTGCGGTATCACCCCCCCCCCCAGTACTCCCAATTCCTGCTTGACTCCTAGAGCCCAGATGTTTCGCGTCATAGAAAATAAACATCCAGATGACTTAATACTTCCTGCCGTGTCTTGTTTGGCTCCTGGCACAGAGCTAGCTGGAGGTCACCCTGCCCTGCAAACCAGGGCCGGGCACCTGTCCTGCCCGAGCAAGGCTGCCAATGGGACGACCACTGATCCTGGCATCCACTCTGCAAGAGCAGCTCCTGGCCAGGGCTGCTGGGGGGTCTCCACCTCCAGCAGTGATTGACTAAAAAGGCTCTGCTCAAAAGTGAACCACTGGCTTCACAGCAATAATGCACGAGCCTAATTAGAAGGCCCCTCATACAAAGGCCCCCTGAGAGAACAGGAGTTTGAGGTCTAACAGGCCCTCTGAAGATACTCGGTCTGTGCCAAAATTCCAAGGCTGAAGGACATCCGCCCTTCCTCTCAGAAATCCTTTGGGAAAAGGGAACTCTTGTATTTCCTCAATTTCACTATCAAAAACACTGGTGAGAAGTGTGGGGTACCAGGGAGGGAAGCCGTGCCTGCTGAATGGCTTGGCACCACACTCTTGATTTTACATGTAATCCATATGACAGTGGGTGTGCCAAAGTGTCATCTTAATCATCATAACAGCCTAATGTTATGTATTCTTCTGGAGCCTGTGGCAAGGCTGGTATAATCACATTTACTGCTTGGGTGGGGTATATGCTCAGCATCTACAGAGTGCATTCTTTTTTAAAAATATTCTATTTATTATTTGTATTTTATGTGTATGCATGTATTGCCTGATTTATATAAGTGCACCCGTGCCGGGCGTGGTGGCGCACACCTTTAATCCTAGCACTTGGGAGGCAGAGGCAGGTGGATCTTTGTGAGTTCAAGGCCAGCCTGGTCTACAGAGAGAATTCCAGGACAGCTGGGGCTACAGGGAGACCCTGTCTCGAAAAGACCAATAAATAAATAAATAAATAAATAAATAAATAAATAAATGCACCCATGTCATGCAATGCTTGCAGAGGGCATAAGTGGGCGTCAGATCCCCTGGAACTGGAGTTCCAGATGGTTGATAGTAGCCATGTGAGTGCTGGGATTTGAACATGGGTCTTCTGCAAGAACAGCCAGTGCTCTTAACTGCTGAGCCATCTCTCCAGCCTGACACTGTATCCTTGATGGTGGTAATAAATGGCTTCTCCTGAACTTAGTAAGAAACACTTGCTGTAGAATGATACATCTAGGTAACTGCATAGCTTGATGGTATCAGGAAGCCACATCCAGGGAATGACCTGTGCCATCTACAATGTTCATGTATCCATGACATCAGCTAATCGTGTCATCCTCAGGCCATGCTCTGCCTTTAATTGCGATTGTATTTGGGGTTTGCTTCTGTCCTTATTTGTTTCTGTTTTTTCTTTGCCCTCCTGGCCTCTTGACAATGACGGGGATGGGGAAGGTCTGCGTGCATCTGGTCCTATAGCTGGACTGCTCCCTTTCCTTTGAGCTAAGCAGGCTCTGGAGGGTGAATCACCATTCTGAGGAGATGAACTTAAAAAACAAGCTATTGATTATCTAGCTTTTATGATTCCCAATGATGAGAGCCCTGGTTTCTAGTAAACAGCCATCCATAGGGCCAGGCCAGGAAGCTACCTCAAGGTCGGAGTCAGCCTAATACACAGGCAATCCATGCAAAGTGGATTCAGGGTTTGTTTTATTTTGTTTTGTCTGAGGCAAGGTCTCGTGTGTCCCAAGCTAATCTCCAACTGGTTACGTAGCAGAGTAGCCTCCACACCTCAAGGGCTGGGATTATAGACATGAGCTGTCAAGCTGTCAAGCCCAGCTTTTGTAGTACTGGGGATCAAACCCAGGGCTTTGTGCATGCTAATCAAGCTCAGCTGTAGCTGAGCTACCACCCAGCCAGGTTTAGTGTTTTGTTAATCATTTTGTATTGTGATAAAATATCCATTTAAAAAAAAAATCATGGGCCAACAAGACAGCTCTGCAGATAAAGATGTTTGCTGCCAAGCCTGACAACCCGAGTTCAATACCTTGGGTCTAGATGATGGAAGGAGAGAACCAACTCCAACAAATTGTTCTCACAGTGGTATACACACACACACACACACACACACACACACACACATGTAAACACACACATAAACACAAACACACAAACACACACACATAAACACAAACACACAAACACAAACACACATAAACACATACACATAAACACACAAACACAAACACACATAAACACAAACACACATAAACACATACACATAAACACAAACACAAACACACATAAACACAAACACACATAAACACATACACATAAACACACACACATAAACACAAACACACATAAACACATGCACATAAACACACACACATAAACACAAACACATAAACACACACATAAACATACACACACACACACACATGAATGAAGAAAATGTGATTTTAAAAAGAGTCATTTTAATAAATAGTAAGTCCTGGGGCTGGAGAGATGGCCTAGTGGTTAAGAGCGCTGACCGCTCTTACAGAGGACCCGGGTTCTATCCCCAGCACCCACATGGCGGCCGAGAACTGTCTGAAACTCCAATTCCAGGAGAACTCCAGTTCCAGGGGAATCCGACACCCTCTTCTGACCTCCGCGGCATTGCATGACACCGGTGCACAAACTTGCATGCAGACAGTACATTCATATGCATACAGAAATAAATAAAATAAATAAATAAATAAATTAAATAAATAAACAGTAAGTCCTGAGAAATTGTACTTCAGGTATAAAACTTGAGATCTTAGTAAAAAGACAAAAGAGCACCGTTGTTTTACCTGTCTTACTGGCAAGTGCAGCTACCCTGTGGCTGCCACTGCTTTTGCCATCCTTCAAAGACATGAGAAGACACAGCTTTTCAACCTTCCAATATGGACTGAAGACTCACGTTTCTCCAAGAATCCTCCAAACCTTCAGTGCCAGATGGGGACTGCTGAGACATCCAACTTGTGGACTGCTACTGGGGTTTCCTTTTTTTTGGGGGGGGGAGGAAAGGATTTATTCAGCTTACATCTCCTGGGTCACAGTTCCCAGGGAGCCCAAGGCAAGAACTCAGGGCAGGAACCTGGAGGCAGGAGCTGAAGCACAGGCCATGGAGGAGTACTGTTCACTGGCTTGCTCCTCTGGCTCATGCCCAGCCCACCTTCTTATACGGTACACAACAACCTGCCCAGGGTGGCACCACTCATTGTTGGGTTTCCACTTCCTCACAGAGTATAGACTGCCATTGTTGGACTACCCAGGCTGTATCATGGAGACCAGTACAGGAAGATCAAGACAGGACACAGTGCTTATTGGACTTCATTTGGTGAAGAGCCTTGTCTCCCTCTAGCCCTCCTGGCCTTGCTAAGGACCCCAAAGACCTACATTGCTTCTCATTGACTTGTTTAGGCTCTTTGCCTCCACACAGGAACTCATCCCCACCTACCATGGTGGTTTCCTGGGAAGAATTTCTGAATCCACAGCCACTTCCTGGATGCTCCTGGCAGCTGCTGCACAGGACTGACCACTGGCCACCCTCACTTTCTGATGCTTCCACTCCCTCCGTCCATGTGACAACAGACCTGCCCTCTTGCCGGCTCCAGGGCCTTTCGGCTAGCCCAACCACCCGTGTCCACCTGTGTCACTGTCATCAGCCCCCCTCACAGCACTGTCCTAAGACCCACCTCTCCATCACCCATGAGTGTGGAGCCCGTCAGCCCCTCCTGTGCCCCTCACCACCCAGAGTGCCTGGGGCAGCTCCACCCACCCTCCGGAGCCCAGCAGCTGTGGATTGCAACACGCACACCTTTAGACTGTGGGTGCCACATGGGCAGGGATCTGCTGTTTGTCTTGGCTCCACCTTTTTAATTAAGTCCCTGCTGCCCTTGTTTAGGGCCTCATAAAAGGATAGAATTAGAAAGAAAGGAGCCACTCGCTGGCCGGCCGTTGGTGCTCCTTTCCTGAAGGAGAGCTTGGAATATGTCCTGCTTTCCAAGTTCAAAAGTGGAAATGTCACCTTTCCCCCATATAAGAAGAAGGCCCAAGATGCCCTGCAGAGCTGGCTGGGTGGCCCTGCAGGACTTCCTGTTGAGAAAAGTCACCTCCAGGAGTTTACAATCCCACGTCATCGCATCCCCCACCTCCACTCCTGGCCACTTAGACTCTTGAAACTGTCCAGAGATATCTCCAACTGTCCCCACAGACCACACCCTCCCCTGGACGCCTTCCCTGTGGACCAGGCTGCTGAAGTCCTTTTCCACACCCAAACACCTGCTTCCCTGCCCTCTGGAGAAACCTCCTCTGCAGAGCCTCTCACCCTTGTTCCTTAATGATGGAGAGAATAAATAACCTTCCTAGAGGTCCTTCTCACTGCTCTGAGGCTTTGGCTGCCATCACAGACTACCTGTCCATCTCTCCACAGGCCAACTTTCTGGGACGGTGGCTGGCCAGTCTGCTCTTTAGTCCCCCAAAGCTGTGCAGATGTGTGGTCACCACACTATGGTTTGAACATGGCTGTCCCCCAGAAGTTTAATCCCCAAAGCTGTCTGTTGGCCATCTGAGGAAGGTGAACCCTAATCTGATATGGTATTCATAAGGGATACTTCTGGCTAGTGACCAGTAGACAAGGTCATCAGAGTGGATCCCCCATGACTGAACCCTAGTGGCTTGATAAGAATAGGGACCACACTCAGCAGACAGACACAGACACCTTGTCTCTTCCTGTGTGATGCCCCGCCCTGCACACCAGGCCGCTAGCAAGGAAGTCACACCAGACACAACCTCCCAGCACCTCCAGAACTGGAGGCCTCAACAAATCTCTTCTTCAGTTATTTCCTCATAGTGCTGACACACTCTGCCGGCACCTCACCTGGTCCACAGAATAATTCTACACCTCTCTTGCTGTGGGGACCTCCCTGCCAGAGCAGACTTCCCTCTTCCATATCTCAGAAACTGCCTTGGCTTTCATTTTCCTCTCGGGCCCATTAAAAAGTGAAAAAGGGCTGGTGTGATGGCTCAGCAGGTAAGGGTGCTTGCTACCAAGCCTGACAACCCAAGTTCGATCCCCATGACCCACATGATGGAAGGAGAGAGCCAACTCTTTTTTTTTTTTATTAATTTCTGTATGTGCATGAATGTACTGCCTGCATGCAAGTTTGTGCACCCGTGTCGTGCAATGCCATGGAGGTCAGAAAAGGGTGTTGGATTCCCCTGGAACTGGAGTTCTCCTGGAATTGGAGTTTCAGATGGTTCTCAGCCGCCATGTGGGTGCTGGGGATTGAACCCAGGTCCTCTGAAAGAGCGGTCGGCGCTCTTAACCACTAGGCCATCTCTCCAGCCCCTAGCCAACTCTTAAAGTTCACCTCTAACCTCTACACTTGCACCATAGCATGTCTATACACACACACACACACACACACACACACAAGCGTGCACTAAATAAATAAATTAGTTTAAGAGAAAGAGACAGAGAACCCAGTTTTCACAGATCTTGGTCCCAATGTTAAAGACATCTTCACTTGTCCTCTATCCAGTCTATCTCCATGGCTACTGCCTCACTGAGGACATGGTCACATTCTACCTCGGCTGGGATACTGGCCTGCTTTTGGCTCTCTACCTCACTGCTGTTAAAATAACCTTAGACACATAGACCCCTCCCATCTGAAAACCTAAACGCTTCCCTATTGCCCAGAGAAAGCATGGGAAACCTCAGCACCCTGAGCCCAGCTGTCCAGCCCAGAGCCACCTCCCACAGCCGGGGTGTAGCCTCCCACGCTGTCTGAGTGCACTTCTCGTCCTTTGTAGGATGCTTACATTTTCTTTACTTCTTTGGGGGAAATAAGAGAGAATTTTATTATCTTTATTATTATTATTTGTATGAGTGTATTGCTTGCATGTGTGTAAGTGCACCCATGTCATCCAGTGCCCACAGAGGTCAGAAGAGGGCTTCTGATTCCCCTGGAACTGGAGTTAAGGACAGTTGTTAGCAGCCCTGTGGTTGCTGGGAATCAAACCTGGTCTTCTACAAGAGCAGCCAGTGCTCTTAACTGCTGAGCCATCTCTCCAGCCCCAGAATTGTGCCTTTTAATAAGGGATTCCACTATCTGATGGTGGAAGGGATGATGGTGTGAGAAGGAAGAAGGAAGAGTGACCGGGGGTGGCTGAAAGGCTTTGGGCGCACTCCACAGGAGAGGAGGAAGTGGCCTTGGAAGAGAGCAGGGCTGGCAGAGCCACACACAGAGAAGGAGAGAGGAGAGTCAAGGCCCTGGGCGGGAGGGGTGCTCCTGCTCTCTCGGCTGAAGGGAAAGAGCTAGAGGTCAGCAGGGAGTGAAGCTAACCATGAAAATACCCATCACCTTTAATCCCAGAACTTGGGAGGGAAGCAGAGGCAGGAGGATCTCTGTGAGTTCAAGATCAGCCTTATCTACATAGCACGTTCCAGGACAGCCAGGGCTACATAGTGAGAACCTGTCTCAAAAAACTGAACCCCCCACAAAAAAGGAAAGAAAATACACATGTAAATATGAATGCCAACAATGAAAACACAGATCGGAAGTGTGTGGATCTCTGTCTGTCTGTGTCCATCCTCCTCTCCCTGGAGAGAATCGAGGTGGGATGAGGTATGGGCGACAGCTGGACACAGAGCTCTGGATGGACCTAGTGTTCTATGTATTCAGATTTTCTAAATGTGAGTGGGATTGTGAATTCATTTCATAGTTAAAATAGAAGTCTTCATAACAAAAATAATACGGATTATAGACTGGTATGGGAGGTCAAAGAAAATGGGTGCTTTACAGAACAGGCTAGGTGCACCTCAAAAGACAGTCAGTCAGCCTTGAAGAGAAAAGGCTAATTCTGACCCAAATATCACAGAAAGGTCTGCCCTCTGATGCAGAAAAGAAGTACAAGTCCTCTTCTCCCTCTCTCTTCCTCCTCCCCCTCTCCTCTTCCCTTCTCCTTGTCTCTCTCTCTCTTGCTCTTCCCTCACCCCATACCCCAGGGAATGACAGAGCTACAAAATGTACAAAGTGTGCTGCTCGTCTCCCACCTGAGGCCTGTGCTCATGGAACTCTCCTGTCCCCAGCACCCCCCCCGTGTGGTGTGTGTGTGTGTGGTGTGTGTGTGTGTCCATTTTTCCATGTGTGTGTGTGTGTCCGTGTGTGTGTGTGTGTGTGTCCATGTGTGTGTGTGTGTGTGTGTGGGTCTCGTGGTTTTCATTTAACACTATAAGGAGCTTAAAGTCATTCCAAGAAGGCACCAGGCCAAATAATCTAGAAAACTGTGGCCTTGCAAAAAAAAAAAAAAAAGATGAATGCCTATTATAGAATAAGGTTGAAGGGGGAAAACAAATACTAATAACGACTGAGAGTTCTCTCTCTCTCTCTCTCTCTCTTCTCTCTCCTCACACACACACACACACACGCACACCACACACACACACCCCATCTCTCCATCAAGGCTGACCCATCTGCTAACCCAGAGGTGAAAGAATGTTTCTCTCTGCAAACAGGGCCAATGCTCCAAGCCCAGATTACCTCGATTCAAAACTAAGTAACAATTAACCCCAAAATTGCAAGCAACAAAAGAAAAAATAATAAATGGAATTATAGNTCATGGCAAATAGTCTTGGTTTTATGTCATTTGCCAGTAAGAACCGTTAGAGAACTTGAAACAGGGCCCAGCATGTAACTCAGAGGTAGGGTGCTTAGCGAGTATGTGGAAGGCCTTGGGTTCTAGCTCAGCACTGAAAAAATAAACAGAATGGGGAGGTGAGGTAGAGAAAGGGGAAGGGGAAGAGAGAGGAAGAAGAAGAGGTTTAGAGGAGAAAGTGACTGAGAGTTCTCTCTCTCTCTCTCTCTCTCTCTCTCTCTCTCACACACACACACACACACGCACACACACACACACCCCATCTCTCCATCAAGGCTGACCCATCTGCTAACCCAGAGGTGAAAGAATGTTTCTCTCTGCAAACAGGGCCAATGCTCCAAGCCCAGATTACCTCGATTCAAAACTAAGTAACAATTAACCCCAAAATTGCAAGCAACAAAAGAAAAAAATAATAAATGAATTATAGTACCTCAAACTTAAAACTCTGAATGAGGGGACTGAAGAGATGGTTCAGTGGTTAAGAACACTTGCTGTCCTTCCAGAGGCCCCAGTTTGAGTACCAGTACCCACATGGCATCTAACAACCATTGGTAACTCCAGTTCCATGGGATCCGACACCCTCTTCTGACCGCCACAGGCGCTGCACACACATACATACATGCAAGAAAACTCATACATATTAAAAAAAAAAAAACTTCTGAATGAAAATACATTCAATAAAATGGGAAGAAATATGTGCCCACCATTTGTATAAGAAGGGGTTAGTAAACAAGGCATGGTGGTGTATGCCTTTAATCCTAGCACTTCATGGAGGCAGAGGCAGGCAGATCTTTGTGAGTTCAAGGCCAGCCTGGTTTACATAGCGAGTTCTAGGCCAGCTGGGGCTACAGGGAGACTCTGGCTCAAAAAGACAAAAAGGGGGAGTTAGTATTCATACTACATAAAGAACTCCTACAACTCAATAACAAATACAACAAACAACTGAGTTCCAAAGGACTGGAAAACACATTTCCAAAGAAAATACTCAAGCAGCCAATAAGCACAGGAAGATGTGCTCATCTTCAGATGCACAGGAAGATGTGCTCAGCACACTCATCACTATAGAAATGCAAATGAAGACAAAAACAAGGAAGTGGAGCCTCAGTTGTTGAAAGGAGAACTAGCAAAGCCCACAAGACAGAACTAGCTCATTCAGGGACGGCAGGTGTCCACGCCACTGGGGCGACTGAGATGAGGCTCTCCTCTGTGGAGAGAGTTAGAGGTGATACATGAGTTGGCACGGGACATTGCACTGAGTGACTCACATTTCCCACCAAGACTTTCATGCTCAGCCGCTCTGGGATGTTCCTGTACATAGAGAGCACTAAGAACAAGGGAAAGAGCCTATCCCGAGCAAATTCATATTTCCCCAGCTCTAAGCATACGTCTCACTGCACAGGGACGGTGTTCATGCCGCTGGCACCTCGGGTGTTGTGCCAAGGACTGTTCTAGAGAGCCAGGTCTAGAGTATGTGAGGCAGAGGGGTGGTCAAAGTGGGCCTCTCAGCAGGTGAGGGCCGCGCCCCTGGGAGCTCTCCACTCCCCCGCACCATGTCCCCCAGCTGTCATTTGTCTGCCACCAACAAGCCTGGAGATCTCTGTATTTTAACAATCAGCACCCAAATCTCACCCACTTCCTGTGTCCTGTCGAAGCTACCCACCTCTTCTGACCTCTTTCACCTTTCCTTGTCTGTCTCCACCCTCATTTCCTTATTGCCCAGCTCAAGACTTCCTGCTTTCCCCAAGATCCCCTGTCTCAAGAGATTCTTTCCGGAATCATCCTTTCTGCACATGTTTGCAGCCCACGTGACAGGGAGCCAGTTCCTCCTTCGAGTCTGCGCTTTCTGACTGAATCCCTGGAACATCAACAGAGATCCACAGCACCTCGGCTGCTGCATGCCCCTCCCACCGAGGGATCTGGTACCTGTCCTTCCCCCTGGATAGTCTAAACAAGTATCTTCAGAAAAGGGCGTTTATTGCCAAGACAGTAGAGATAAGCGAGGCCCATCCGTCTGCCACAATGGCTCGGGCTGGGCCAGGGTTGCTGGTTGTCAGAGTGATTTTAGTAGAGCTTGCAAGCCATGAAACTCTTACAAACTCCAGATAAGGCCCTTGTCCTTAGAGAGCTTGGAGGAGCGGGGAGCCGGGAGTTGTAGCGATAGTCACCACTGCAGATAAGGAGAATATATATTTTGTTTAACCAAACCTGTCGGTTGGTTAGAGACGCCGATGAACTGGCGTCCATCAAATCCTTTTCTGATTTACACGAATACCTGATTTCTCCGATAAGGAAAAGTGTAAGTCAACACGACTCTGTTGTCACTGGGTGTTACCTGCCCAGATACCGGAGTGTTTTATCTGCAGATTCATTTGCAGGCTCCCTTCAGCTTTATCTATGACTTAGGTGTGACCAAACTGTCATACAAAAATGTGTGTGTGTTTGTGTGTGTGTAAGTGCTCCAAAGTTCTGTGTATGAACATGTCACAGAAAATGGAGACTTGGAGTCCAAAGAGGAAAAGGGGAGGTGGAAGGAGATGATGGATGTGTTTCATAATCAGCCTGAAGCCGCCGCCTGTTGTCCACCGAGCTCTCGTCTGCAATCCATCAGCCCTAACGCAGAGGGTGAACCCCAGGGCTGCTCTGATAAGGCGCCCAAACTGTGGTCAATCATCCCACACCTCTGGACTCAGTTTCTCCACTTATGAAAAAGAAAATTATATCCACCACCATGTGCATCCATCATGAGGATAAATGGCTGCATTATGCCAAGTGATTATAAAACAGGAAGGCTGGTGGATTAAATGAGGATTTGCAAAGAATTATGTCCAAATGATGGTTATTTATGATGTGCTTCAGGAAGGTAACAGATGACAAGCAAAGAAACCCCAGGGAGAACTTAATTCTGGCGAGAGAGAGAGAGAGAGAGAGAGAGAGAGAGAGAGAGAGAGACTCAAGGAAAAAAGAATCTTCCCAAGATAAATGACCTGCTCACCTCTCCCCTTCCTCCTCTCGTTAGGTCAGTGCTCAGGAAGAACATTAAAGACATCCCCAAGCCCTGCTCCGCTTCTGCAGAGATGCTTGGCAAGCTACTTCCACAAGCCTCCGATCTGAGTCCCAAAACCCACCGTGGAAGGAGAGAACCAGGTTTTGGAAGTTGTTCTCTGCCCCCCCGACACACACACTGTGGCACATACATGCTTTTACATACAATTATCACATCATCATCATCATCATTTTAAATGTTTAAAGGGGCACTTGGAAAGAAGTTTTAGCAGCACAGAGAAAGAGCAATAACACAAGGTTACAACCGAGTACACTTTGCACATCCTACAGTCAAAACCTGGCAAAAATAATGTGTGAGAAAAGCAATCCAGGGGTTCTCTAGCACCCACATTTTCCATCACTCATGATGGACTGTGATAATATTAACAGAATTTCAGAGAAACAAGCAATTCAGTTTTACATGGCAGGCTTTGGGGAACACAATGAAATCTTATCATCCCACTCCATCCCACCCCGGGATGGAGTCGGCCCTACAGCTAGCACATCTGCAATGTCTGTGCTACCCATCCGCTGGTTGCTTACGTAGCTTGCTTGGCTGCCAACCCAACTGTCAGTCTGGGTATCATGGTGGTCATTATCATGGTGGTTGTGTTTAGGGGACTGTTAAGCAGTCATCATTCACCTTTCTCCCTAGTTTGCCTCCTCTGTAGATGCTGTATCATCACAGAGCATCTCAAGAAGGCTGGATACAATCAAAGAAGGTATTTTGAGAGAGAGAGAGAGAGAGAGAGAGAGAGAGAGAGAGAGAGAGAGACCATGTTCACATAACTTTTACAATACCACAATGTGATAAATTTTCTTTTATTATTATTATTACTCATCGTTATTATTTATTATTACTTATTGTTAATCTGTGCTTAATAAATTAAACGTTATCATAATCATGGTTATATGCAGAAATGTTTTTACATGCACACACACACATGGTTTGGTAACTATCTGCATTTTTCAGCATTCACTAAAGTCTTGAAATGGTATCCTCTATGATAAGGTAAAACTCTTGTATTTTAAAATGAATAGAAATAGTTATATTTGGATAGGATTTTATTTTAAAATTTTGTCTCTAATGTTCTTACATTGCTACTGGTCCTTATTAAACACTACAATTTCTTTGCAAAAGTTCTTCTTTTGCATGCAACATAGAAGTGTAAAAACATGAAAAATGGGGGAGGGGCTGGAGAAATGTCTCAACAGTTAAGAGCACTGACTGCTTCTGCAGAGGACCCAGGTTTGAATCCTAAAACCCACTAACTCCACTTCCAGAGGATCTGATGCTTCTTCTGACCTCCAAGGACATTGCATACCACAGGTGCACTTACACATGCAGGCAATACATTCATGCACATAAAATAAAAAAAAATAATAAATAAATATAAAATATTTGAAAAATGAAATCAGCCCATTTTCACCCCCAAACCCTCTTAAACCTTCTCCCACTCCCGCCTGCCTCTGCCTCCCGAGTGCTAGGATTAAAGGCATGCCTGACTTAAAGACGGTTCTTAGCTGGGTGCTGGGAATTGAACCCTGGGTCCTCTGCAAGAGCAGTCGGTGCTCTTAAACACTGAGTCATCTCTTCAGCCCCCTCCAGGCATTTCTAGGTACAAACCTGAACCTATGTGTTTGTACTTAAGTGTCTGCTCATCTGGGGGCCTGAAACTTGCAAGTAGACCAGGCTGGCCTTGAACTTGAAGAGATCTACCTGCCTCTGGCTCCTGTGGCTGGGACATGGTGCCATACCCAGCGCTTTTATTTTATTTATTTTATTTTATTTTCATGCAATCATACTGCTCTGTGAAAATAAAGGCGACATACACAATCCCAAATGCAGAACCATCAGTTGGTTTATTTTATTTTTTTAATTTTATGTGCATGAGTGTTTTGCCTGCCTGTTCATACAACACATGCAATGCCTCGTAGAGGCTAGAGGAGGGTGTCGGATCCCCTGGAACCAGAGTTAGGGATAGTCGTTAGCCACTTTGTGGGTGCTGGGAGTTGAACCCAGGTACTCTGGAAGAACAGCAAGTGTTCTCAACTGCTAAGCCACCTCTCTAGGCCCCAGATCTGCTCATTTGAAAAGGGCCAGTGGGAACTCTCAGGTATCAAGTAGAGAGAACACACCTCCCCACCATGCCATGGAAAGACGTGCTTTCTGAGTCTCCGGAGAACAGAGTGCATGAGCCTCTGCAGTGAGACTTTACCCCCTACTCCCAGGAAGTCACTGACTGCGTGGCTCCTTGTGCCTGGCTCCCAAGGTCACTGGTCTCATGAACACAGCCACTTCTGACTTAGTCATAGATCAGTGTGACTGAGGCAGGTTCTGAGATACTGAGTCAGTCAGTGCATGTGAAAGACCTGATAAAACAAAGCAGGGGCTCTGGTGCAGGGTGGAAGGGCACAGTGTTCACCACATTAGGATCTGTGTAGACAGTATTCCTGGGAATTCGCTGTTCCTTATGAGCCTGTCTTTGTAGAACATGCACTGTTTCAGCTCTGGGAACTTGTCATGTATTGACCTGAACTTTGGAACAGGACATGTTTGTGAGGCAGGGAAGCCCATGTAGGACCCCGCGCAGCTCTGCTTTATTCCCATCAACACATAACTCCGTTCCTTCACCCGCAAACACCTTTCCACATTTAGGGTTGTGATCTTAGCAACCAATAATTCATATTTTTAACTAATGCTGTATAACAGCTAACTTATTAATATACTTATGTTAAAACCATTAAAAGCTCCTATGAGTTTGTGCCAGCCAGGGGCCAGTGAAGACACAGAAACTACATCATTTTAAAAAATATATTTTATTTATTGTTTTTATTTTATGCATAATGCCTATGGAGATCAGAAGAAGGCATCAGATCCCTTGAAACTGGAGTTATGGATGGTTGTTGGGTAGCATGTGGGTGCTGGGAACCAAACCCAGTGCTCCTAACTGCTGAGCTATTTCTCCAGCCCCTGCATCAGTTTTTTTGTTGTTGTTGTTTTGTTTTGTTTTTTTGGTCTTTTCAAGACAGGGTCTCCCTGTAGCCCCAGCTGTCCTGGAACTCACTCTGTAGACCAGGCTGGCCTTGAACTCGCAAAGATCTGCCTGCTTCTGCCTCCCAAGTGCTAGGATTAAAGGCGTGCGCCACCACACCCAGCTTTGTGTCAGTTGTTTTAACAGGTGATTTAATAAAAGAAATGCTAACTAGATTTAAAAAACTAAAAAGGCAACATACTAACCCTAAAGTGTTATGAAGGTGGAAACTACAAGGCAGCCATCACTCCTAGGATTGGGCAATCCATAGGAGAAGGCTGACATTACTAGTATTTAGGTACTTGATCCCAGACTGTTGAGAAAGCATGATTGACAGATGGTGCCTGCAAGGTTAGGAACACTGAGAACGGTTTCAGTTGGTGTGCTGCCAGGACTTAGGGGCTGGGTGGGACACTGACACACACAGGAGACAAGGAGAAAGAGGGATTCCCTCCTCTCACCTAGCCTGAGCCCCTACTACCACCCCGACCCCAAGCTGGGATGGCGTGGCAGAACTGCTGGTCAGAAAAACTGCTGGTGCTTTCTAGTCTGTGCCGAAGCACTGCAGGGCAGAAGACAGAAAGGCAGGTTGAAGCTCGTTGGCTAGAACTTAAACTTATACAACATGTGGATTAAAATGCTTTTTCTTTCTTTTCAGTTTTTAAAGAGAGGGTCTTACCTGTTAGCCAGGGTATCCTTGAACTCATGATCTTCCTGCCAAGTGCTGAGATTACAGGCGTTACCCCTGCATCCTCCATGCATCTAGTTCCTGTGTTATTACACTGGCGTGCATCTGCAGTTGTGATGATGGACATCTTTCTTTATTCCTTCCAAAACTGAGAAGGAAACTTAAATCACCTGGCTTCCTACAAGTAATGAGTATTTGGCATTGATGTGTTATTTTCTAATAGAGTGCCGATTTTAGTCTCAGCACATTATAGTCATTTAAAATTGTTCCATCAACGAAGTGTGCCATCTCATATAATCCAAAACTTGACACGGTGAGGCAGAAAGCTTTCCATATTTGAAGCTACTCTTGGCTACGTAGTGAATTCCAGGCCAGCCTTGGTCTCAAATATATATATATATATANGGTGGGTGCGTGGGGGGGAGGAACCAGTAAGTGATGCGGTGGAAGACAGCAAGTGGTTCTCAACTGCTAAGGGGGATCTGTGGGAGGAATCTATATAACGTTTCACGAGAAGGTTGGGAGGGTTGAAGAAAGAGCATACCAGGGTGGGGTTCTGGTAGTGAGGGGAAGGGAGAAGAAGAGGGAAGGGTGAACAGGCTAGGCCCCACAGAATCATTATTGCTGCTCATTTGAAAAGGGCCAGTGGGAACTCTCAGGTATCAAGTAGAGAGAACACACCTCCCCACCATGCCATGGAAAGACGTGCTTTCTGAGTCTCCGGAGAACAGAGTGCATGAGCCTCTGCAGTGAGACTTTACCCCCTACTCCCAGGAAGTCACTGACTGCGTGGCTCCTTGTGCCTGGCTCCCAAGGTCACTGGTCTCATGAACACAGCCACTTCTGACTTAGTCATAGATCAGTGTGACTGAGGCAGGTTCTGAGATACTGAGTCAGTCAGTGCATGTGAAAGACCTGATAAAACAAAGCAGGGGCTCTGGTGCAGGGTGGAAGGGCACAGTGTTCACCACATTAGGATCTGTGTAGACAGTATTCCTGGGAATTCGCTGTTCCTTATGAGCCTGTCTTTGTAGAACATGCACTGTTTCAGCTCTGGGAACTTGTCATGTATTGACCTGAACTTTGGAACAGGACATGTTTGTGAGGCAGGGAAGCCCATGTAGGACCCCGCGCAGCTCTGCTTTATTCCCATCAACACATAACTCCGTTCCTTCACCCGCAAACACCTTTCCACATTTAGGGTTGTGATCTTAGCACCAATAATATATTTTTATAGCTATTCTGTATAACAGCTAACTTATTAATATACTTATGTTAAAACCATTAAAAGCTCCTATGAGTTTGTGCCAGCCAGGGGCCAGTGAAGACACAGAAACTTAGATCGTAGTGTTTTTGAAAATAAGTATATTTTTGATTTTATATTGTGTTGTTGTATTTTATGGGCATGAAGTGGGTCCTATGTTGGAGATGTCATGATAGACTGGAGTTGGGACAGGTGCAGGATCGCCGGTTGTGAAAGACTGGATGTTTTTGGATGGTTTGTTGGTGTGGGTGAGGGCGCGGGTGGGGGGTGCTGTGGACACAAACCCATTGCCCTATCGGGTGGCTGAGGGGGGGGGTCGTGGAGTGCTACTGGTTCGTTGGATGTGTTCTGGGTCTGCCACCACTTCGGTCAGGTTGTTGGTTTTGTTGTTGTGGGTGGGTTGTTGGTGTTTGTGTGTTTTTGTGGTTTTTTTTTTGTGGGGGGGTTGGGGGGGGACAGGGGGGGGTGGGGGGGGTGAGGGTTCGTCGGGAGCTGGTGTCCGGCCGGCCTGGCGGTGGGGTGTGGCCCTGGAACGGAGGCAGCTGCGCATGTGGAGTGGGTGGTGGTCTTGGGTAGTATGCCGGAGGTGGGGCGGTGTGGGGTTGTGTGTTGGGGTCCGTGTGGAAGCGTTCCAGCAAAGATAAACTGCCTGCTTCGTTTCTGCCCTCCCAGGTGCTAGGATGAAAGGCGTGCCGCCAAGCCGACAACCCAGGCGTTTTGGTCAGGGTTTTGTTTTAACAGGTGATTTGAATAAAAGAAATGCTTAAGCTAGATTTAATTAAAAAACTAAAAAAGGCAACATAGTAAACCCTAAAGTGGTTATGAAGGTGGAAACTAAAAGGCAGGGCCATCACTTCCGAGGATGGGCAATCCATGGAGAAGGCTGACAGTACTAAGATTTAAGGTCATTTACGTGAGAGCCCAGACTGTTGAGAAAAAAAAAAGCATGGATTGACAGATGGGTGGCCTGCAGAGGGTAGGAACACTGAGAAAAAAAGGTTTCGGTCAGTTGGTGTGCTGGCCAAAGGAAACTTAGGGGCTGGGTGGGACCTGACACACACAGAGAACTGAGGAGAAAGAGGGATCCGTACTGACTCGTGACCCTAGCCTGAGCCCCTACTATAGCCGACCCCGACCCCAAACTGGGAATGGGCGTGGAAAACTGCTGGTCAGAATGAGTGACTTGGTGTTGGGTGCTTCTAGTCCTTGCCGAAAAAGCATCTGCAAGGGCAGTGAAGACAAAAAGGGTGCAGTTTGAAGGCTCGTGGTTTGGCGAAAGTATTGGCTAGAACTTAAACTTATACAACATGTGGATTAAAATGCTTTTTCTTGCTTGCTTTTCGTTTTTAAAGAGAGGTCTTACCTGTGTATCCAAGGGTAACCTTGAACTCATGATCTTCCTGCTTCTGTCTCTCAAGTGCTGGGAATTACAGGCGTTACCCCCGAGACTCTGAATGGGGAGATTCATTGGGGGAAAAAATGGCCTGCGTGGGGAATGAGTGTTGGAGAAGGGGTAGATATCCTCCGGGCATCGGGGGGGGTGGCATCTAGGTGTCCTTGTGTTAAAGGTTGATACAGCTGGCTGCAATCTATGCATAGTTTGTGGATATAATGGTGGGATCCGTTGAGGAACAAAGCGGAATGGAGGAAAGTCTATATCATTTCGTAAGTATAGGTCTTCCTCTCCATCTTCCAAAAAGCCTGGAAAGGAAAAGTCATTAAAGAAAATTCAATACGCGCGCTAAGGGCTCAAGTCCAATACAGGTACTGAGTATTGGGCATTGAGGTGTTTAAGTAATTTCTAAGGTAGAGTGAGGTTGAGGCCTGGTGTTTGTCTCAGCCCATAGTAATTGGGGCCATGTTAAAATAGTGTCCATCAACGACGTGGTCATCCAATCATACATACTACCAAAGCCTTGACACGGTCGAAACGGCAGAAATACTCTTGATTAGGTCCGTGATGAGTGTGATGTAGCGCTGCTCGTTGGGCTACGTAAGTGAATTCCAGCCAGCCTTTAGGTCCTCAAATAATATATAGTATAGGGGTATAGATATATAGAATATATATATATACGGGCTATAGGGGTCCTCATGCTGTAGGGTAGCTTGTTGGTAGAGTGCTTGCATAGCATGTACAAGATCCTGAGTTCAATGCCCAGCACATGATGGGAGGGAACAAAAGAGGGGAGGTAAAAAGAGTAAGAAAAGCCTGCATAGAAGCACGCCTTTAATCCCAGTACTCAAGAGGCAGAGGCAGGCGGATCTCTGTGAGTTTGAGGACAGCCTTGTCTACATAGCAAGTTCCAGGCCAGCTGGGGCTACAGGGAGACCCTGTCTCAAAAAGACCAAAAAGAAAAAAAAAAATCAAACTGAGGCTGGGAAGGGAAGGGGAGGTGGGGAGGGGAAGGGAGGGAGGACGGAAAGGAGGGAGGGGTAAAAAGGGAAGGGAAAGGAGGAAAGAGAGAAGAAACAAAGGAAAGAGGAAGGAAGAGATAAAGGAAAGCAGGGAAGGGTCTCTTCTATTAATATGATATAAAGTAGACACCAGAGTAAAGAAAATCCCAGGTACAGAGAAGGTTATAACACACTGATTAAAAGGGACACTCCATAAAGAAGAAAAAAGCTGGATGTGGTAACTCACACTTGTAATCCCAGCACTTGAGAGGCTGAGGCAGGAGGTTTACCATGAGTTCAAAGCCAGCCTAGGCTTTGTAGTATGAGGCCCGTCTAGACAACTGCCCAAATAGTAAAAGGAAGAGAAGATAATAAGTCTATGTTTTATGTGTCAAACAGTAATACTTCAAAATAAATAAAAAGTTAATAGAACCTAAAGCAAACATAAACAAGCCCATAACGATCGCTGCTGACTTCAACTCCTCCTTATCCACAATTGACAGATCAGCTAAACAGGAAGTCTGCAAGCAAATGCTGCAGCTCAGTGAGAACAGAGGCTGACATGATGTTATCCACACTCCACCCAGCAGAGCAGAATATACTTTCTCCTCAAATGCTTTGGCAGCAATAGAAACCATATTCCTAGACATAAGTCAAAGCTCAACATATTAAAAACAATTTAAATTATAGAGCGTGCCTCCTTATGACAATGAGATTAAATGAAAATTAACAGCAGGAAAATAAAGAGGAAATTCCTATATACTTGGACATTAAATGAAACACTTCTAAACAATTCATCCTGCTGTAACAAGTCTCAAGAGATATTTAAATTTTTAATTTTTTTAAATTTATTATTTTTTATGTGTACCAGTGTACTGTCTGCATGTAGGTTGGTGCACCCGTGTCATTGAGGTCAGAAGAGGGCGTAGGATTCCCCTGGAACTGGAGTTAAAGATGGTTCTTAGCTGCCATGTGGGTGCTGGGAATCAAACCCGGGTCCTCTGCAAGAGCAGTTGGTGCTCTTAACTGCTGAGCCATCTCTCTAGCCCCAAGAGATATTTTAAAATGCATCAGACTGGGGCTGGGGAGAGGGTTCAGTAAGAGTGCCTGAGTTCGAATCTCCAGCACCCATGTAAAAAGTTAGACAAGGGGGCCTGGAGAGATGACTTAGCAGTTAAGAGCACCAACTGCTCTTGCAGAAGACCCAGGTTCAATCCCCAGCACCCACATGGCGGCCGAGAACCGTCTGAAACTCCAATTCCAGGAGAACTCCAGTTCCAGGGGAATCTGACACCCTCTTCTGACCTCCGCGGCATTGCACAACACGGGTGCACAAACCTGCATGCAGACAGTACATTCATATACATACAGAAATAAATTTAAAAAATTAAAAAATATTTTTAAAAAAAGTTAGACATGGCTGTGCATGTCTATGACTATAGCATTGGAGCATGGAGATAGGTCCATCCTACACAAATGTACATATACACACATGCATATGCATATACCACATACGCACTATATATATACAAGTACATACCAGACACAGATACAGACACACACATACACACCACAGACACACACACACACACACACACACACACACACACACACTGCACTGCACTGAATTGAATGGAAATAAAAGTACAACAGAACAAAATTTGAGAAAATTAGCTAAACCAGCAGTGTCCACAGAGGTCAGAAGAGAGTGTCAGATCCCTTGGAACTGGAGCCTCAGATGGTTGTTAGCTGCCATGTGGGTTCTGGGAATCGAACTCAGATCCTGAGAACAAGTTAGTACAACAGTTAGTACTCTTAATCACTGAGCCATCTTTCCATGCCCAAAATTTCAGTTTTAAGACCAGCCTGGGCTACATAAAAAGATCCTTCTCATACACAAAGGTCTCGGGGCTGGAGAGATGGCTCAGCAGTTAAGAGCACCGATTGCTCTTGCAGAGGACCTGGGTTCGATTCCCAGCACCCACATGGTGGCTAAGAACCGTCTTTAACTCCAGTTCCAGGGGAATCTTCTGACCTCTGCGGCATTGCATGACATGGGTGCACCAACCTACATGCAGACAGTACACTCGAACACATAAAAAATAATAAATAAATAAATAAATAAATGAATAAATAAATAAATAAATAAAAAATTTTAAAAAGGTCTCAGTAAAATTGAGAAAATTCTGGCAAACTAAGAAATTTTTTTGAAGGAGATCAGATACCCATTACCAAGACTAGAATGAAATGATATATCGCTTCTGACCCCTGGTCAATCGAAGAATAGCAAACTACACACCATTTTGACAACTCAGATGAAATGGACAAATTCCCCCAAACATAAACTACCACAATTCACTCAATATGAAGTCGACCAATATGAAGTATCCCTGCAGCTCTTGCCAGGCATGGTGGCCTGTGCCTTTAATCCCAGCACTTGAGAGGCAAAAGTAGGTGGATCTCTGTGAGTTCAAGGACAGCCTGGTCTACATGGCAGTTCTAGGACAGCTGGAGCTACAGGGAGACCTTGTCTCAAAAAAAAAAAAAAATCAAAAAACAAAAAACAAAACAAAACCAGAAAGACAGAAGAAAAAAGGAAAGAAAGAAAGAAAAGAAAAGGAAAGAAAAGAAAAGAAAAGAAAAGGAAAAGAAAAGAAAAGAAAAAAATATTCTGGGATGCTGGCAAAATGACTCTGTAGGCAAGGGTACCAGCTGCCAAAGCTGATGACCTGCATTCAATCCACAAGACCCACATGGTGCAAGGAACCAACTCCTGTAAGTTGTCCTCTGATTGTTACACATGCACCTGCACACATATACATATGCGCACAAACATAGAAAGAAAGAGAGAGAGAGAGAAAGAGAGAGAAGAAAGAAAGAAAGAAAGAAAGAAAGAAAGAAAGAAAGAAAGAAAGAAAGAAAGAAAGAAAGAAAGAAAGAAAGAAGAAAGAAGGAATAAAGAAATATTCTGGGCTGAAGTGTAGCTCTGCTCCATGGTAGAGTGCTTGCCTAGCATGGGTAAGGCCCTGTGCTCAAACCCCAGTACCTCAAAAGAAAGAGAGAGAGGAGAGAAGAGAGGAAAGAGGGGCTATCCAAGCCAAGATATTTCACTGGAAAATTCTATTAAATGCTTAAAGAAAAAGTAATCTCAGGTCTAAAATATCTTCCTGAAAACAGAAATGGAGTGGCGGGAACCCACTAGTGCATTTGTAAGGCCATTATCACCCTGTTACCAAAGCTGGACTGATAAACAGGGAGTACAGAATCCCTCATTTACATAGGTATAAATCCTTAACCAAAAAAATAGTATATAGGAAGCAGTAATGCATTCAAAGAATTATGTACCATGACTAGTAAAGATTCTATGCTTACAGAACTGGTTCAGAACCTACAACTCAATGAACATGATCTACCACAGCAACAGGTTCAAAGAGATATGTCCCTTGATCTTATCCGTTGGCACTCAAAACCCAAACACCTTTTTTTTTTTTTTGCTGTTTTCAAGACAGGGTCTCCCTGTAGCCCCAGCTGTCCTGGAACTCACTCTGTAGACCAGGCTGGCCTTGAACTCACAAAGATCTGCCTGCCTCTGCCTCCCAAGTGCTAGGATTAAAGGTGTGCACCACCATGCCTAG
>VZQC01010441.1:283548-299412 GCA_009823505.1 Rhizomys pruinosus
GGCCTCGCTCCCAACACTTTGGACTAAATGTGACACTTATTCCCAATAAACAAACTGTGATGAATAGTTTTATGTCACCTTGACACACCTGGCTTGAAGGAGCCTCAACTGGGGAATTGCCTCTATTGGACTGGCCTGTGGGCCATTCTGAGGAGATCTATTTCTTGATTATTGAGTGATGTGTGGGGGGCCAGCCCACTGTTTGGAGTGCCACCCCTGGAAAGCAGGGTTGAGCATAGGCCAGGGGAGCAAACTAGAAAGCAGCACTCCTCCGCTCCTTCAGTGATGAACTGTGTCGTGGGGAAGGAGGATGTAATTTGGCATAAAGTACTAATCGCTTTTTTTCCTCTCCATAGTTGGCATGGGTGGGTCGTTATGTCCAGCAACATGAAGGCATAAACTAGAACAAAAACTCTAAAAGTAGGAAGAGAAAAGAACCAACCTCTCTTCAATCTGAGACCAAGAACACCGCTATTGCACGCTATATTTAATTATGATTAATTATGTTTAACGCCTGCTTTGAATGCAGTTTTTTCCATTTTTTTTGTTAGAGCAAGCCAATTTCCCCTTGCTAGTTCTAGTCCACGGTGTCGATAAGCTGTCTGATGCCACGAACAACACTAAGGAGAAACTAAAATAACTTAAAATAGGAATACAGAATAGAAACGGAAGAAATAAACGCCATGCACAAAGGTTGAGCGATACAATGCTCTTGTACTACTAGTTAAAAACCCCAGGAATCTATCTTTTATGTCTTTTAGCGACTTATCATGGAGAATGAAGATCGCTAAGAATCCCAAGATCAGCTGCGGTCCGTAGGTGGTGAACACCTTGTAATGCCTAGCCACATGTGGAGGCATGAGGCTAGAGATTTGTTGCGTTCAGAGCCAGCCTCGGGTCTCGATAGTTTCGGAGTTCCAGGACTGAGCGGTTCCGGCAACAGTGAGACCTTGTCTCAAAAGACCAAAAAAAACAAAAAACCAAAAAAAAAAACAGATCAATAGCTAAGAATAAATTAGATCTCCTATATTGCTAGCAATGTGCATATAGCCAAGTAGAGCACAGTGACCATACTAATTTATAATTGCCCACAAAATTACAACATTTCTTGCTGGACTGTGGTGGCCCCTGTACCTTGAATACCACCACTGAGGCAGCAGAGGCAGGTGGAGAAAACTGAGGCCTAGCCTGGTCTTCTACATCATCAATTCCAGGTCAGCTGGGACAAGAGAAAAAACTTCTGTCTAAAAAAAAAAAAAAAAAAAGAAGCAAGAACAGTTGAATGACACAACTAGAATTGAAAGAAAAGATCTTGCAAACCATACAGCGGCAAAAGGACTTACATCCAGAAAACTGCACACAGACACCTTGAAATCCAAAGTGAAAACGAATATAATTAACTTCAAACAAAGTGTGCAATATATGTGTGGACATTTCACCAACATGCATACAGATAGAAAGCTGTTCAACATCACCAGCCATTAATAAAATGCAAATTAAGACTATAGAAATATCAGAGTGGAATTTTTTTATGTGTTTCGGGTACATGCCTCTAACCCACTAAGCACTAGGATGGTAGAGACAGGAGGATCGGGAGCTAAAGCCATCCTTGGATATATATCAAGTTTGGAGCTAGTCTGAGCTATATGAGATCCTATCTTAAAAGTAAAAATAAAAATGCGTAGCTGGGGTGAGAAGAAATGGCTAGCGGTTATTAGAGGCTGCTGTCTAGCAGAGGACCGCGGGTTCGATCCCCAGCACCCACAGTGCGGCTTGAAAACGTGAAACTCCCAATTCCAGGAGAACTCCATGTTCCAGGGGAATCAGAACACCTTTCTGACCTCGCGGCATTGCCCAACGAATGGTGTGAACACAGAACCTACATGCAGGCCATACATACATTCATAACACATACAGAATAAATACACTTATATTTTAAAAACTTTTTTTTAAAACTATGAGTATGCTGAATTAAAAAAAAAAAAAGAAAAAAAACAACAAAAACAAACAGTAATAATCCCCAAAGCTGGCAAGGATACAGATAAATCTGTCATTGGCAGAGTACAAAATGGTGCAGCCACTCTGGGGGATAGACTGGCAGCTCCTTAGAAAAGGATTCTGTGGTTCAGTGGCACAACACTTGTGTGGCATGCACAAGGCCCTGGATTCAATCCTGGGTGCTATCAAAAGAAAAAAAAAAAAAAGGGTGGCTGAATCAGCCGTAGAAGGGCGATGTGTCTGGACTCCAGGTCCGGACCTGTTAGGAACACTTGGAGCCGTCCGACACGGCTTTAGCCAGGTAAAGGCTTAGGGCAGAGTGACTTTTTTGGTTTTGGACAACTGATTTCTGGTCGGTGCGGAGGGGCCAGTGGCTGGCGGGCCTAGGTTCCGGTCCTCAGCCCGCCGGACGCCCTTCCCCCCTCGCAGCCGGAGCAGACCTGAGCTTGCGTCTGGCTCACTCTGGTGCCGGGGTGCGCGGGCCTAAGCCATGCATATCCCGCCCCCCCCCCCCCACCAACACTTGGATTGGGGAAGAGAGAGTATCCCGTGGACTGGATTAGGAGAAAAACTCTCAGAAAGGCGGGTAGAGGATTCGACTTTCAATATCCAATTACAACAAAAGTTAAATGCCTGCCAAACCTAGACAAGTCAACACTCCATAAAGAAGGAGGGGAGAGGAAGAAAAACGCGCAAAAAAAGGCGGTAAGCAAAACAAAAGAAGCTTTCACCCTTCAAAACACTGAAAAGGCATTTGTGATTGAATCACAAAAACGGGAAATCCCACATGCCAGGGACACCACGAAAAGACAACATGGGAAGGTGCAGGATAATTCCACCCCAAGCTCTACCAACCCTGAGGAGGATAAGATATAGTGGGATCCCCTTGGAGGTGACCCAGAAACCGACCTTAGAGGAATTAATTGCAGAGCTATGCAGAGAAATAAAAGAAAAGCAGAATTCAGGGGGTGGCGGCTGGCCTAGCGGTTACAGCGCGACGACCGCTTCTTTGAGAGGACACGGGTTCGATCCCCAGCACCCAACATGGCAGCTGAGAACCGTGTGAAACTCCGGTTCAAGGAGCAACTCCAGTTCAAGGGGATCCGAGGACCGTCTTCTGCCCTCCGCGTCATTGCACGGACACGGGTGCGCCACAGACCTGCATGCAGGACAATACATTCATACAACCTACAAATAAATCAAATAAATTTAAAAATTAAAAAAACAAAACGAATTCAGAGAACTAAAGGAAGGGATTGACAACCTCCAGAAAGAACGAACTTCAGAAAGAACTAGAGAGAGGAAAAAAAAAAACACCTTAGGCCGTAGAAACACTGAAAAAGGACGCCAACCAACGAAGTAAGGAAGACAAGAAGAGCTTTGAGAAACTCAAAAAAAAATTGATATATTAAAGAAAAAGGGGACATCACAGGATGGAAAGAAAAAGGAAATAGAAACACTCGTCCTAACATTGAAAAAGGAAAGGAAAAAGCTTCAAAATAGAAAGGAGGAAAGCTGAGCAAAGTATCAGATTCGGGAAGATCCCCGAGCAACTAAAAAAACTAAATAAAGACTTATGAAAAAATTTTTAAAACACAAAAAGTGGAACAACCAGGGAAATATGGGACCACTATGAAAAGATCAACCCTCCACCTCATCGGAATAGAGGAAGGGGAGAATCTCAAGAGAATAGTATTGGCCATATCTTCCACACAATAATAGATGAAAAACTTCCCCAAACTAAAACAACTAAAAATAAGACAAACCATTACAAATAAAAGAAAGCACAATAAGAAACTCCAAATAGACAAGATCAGAAAAAGAAACTCCACGCCATATCATAGTAAAAAAAAAAAAAAAAAAAAAAAAAAAAAAAAAAAAAAAATTCTGAAGGCCACGTGAGAAAAACAAGCCCATAAAAGGGAAAACCCATCAGAATTACAATGACTTCTCGCCGCCCAAACCCTGAAAGCAAGAAGAACATTGGAGCAATAACGACTTTCCAGTGTTTAAAACAAACGGGACTATGGTGATGCCAACCCAGAATACTTTTACCCAGCAAAAATGTCGATTAACTTGAGGAGAGAGAAAAATCTTCCATGACATAAGCAAGATGATTGAATACATTTCCGGGGAACAATGAAAACAAAATCTCCAGAAAATACTTGAAGCACTTCAAGGCGAAGAGAAGAGCAACTATCCTCAAGCACCTAGGGAAAGAAACTAATACAAACATAATCATAGGAGTAGAATAAGAGACTCAAAGTCCAATTGGATAGTAAGGTGAAAGGAAGCGACATCCATCTTTCAATTGTACCCTTAAATATTAATGGGCTGTGACTCCCCAATCAAAAGGGCATAGGGGGGAGAATGGATTAGTAAACAAAATCCATCTATTGCTGTTACAAGAAACCCATCTTCTCAATTTCAAGGACAGGCACCAACTTAAAGTGAGGGAGGCTGGAGAAAAATATTCCAAGCACATGGTACCAAAAAAACAAGCAGGGGTTGTTGTTTAATTCTAGTATCCGATAAAAATAGACTTCAAGCAAAAGAAATCAAAAGAGACAAAGAGGAACTACATCCTTATTAAAGGAAACAATTAACGATTAAGACCTCACAATCATGAATATATATGCACCAAACGCAAGCGCACCAAACTTTGTAAAAAGACAACTCTTCCGGACTTCAAGGCTCAAATTAACCCCAGAACAATAATAGTAGGGGACTTTTAATAAACCCCACTAAGTCTTTAGACAGCTCAACAGGACAAAAGATAAAAAAAAGAGACATCTGAACTGCATGATACAATACACAACTCTGGATCTCACAGACATTCATCGCATATTTCACCCAACTCCAAGAGAATACACTTTTTCTACTCAGCACCCCATGGACCATTTTCCAAAATAGACCCAATAATGGGGGGACACAGGAACACTCAAAAAAATACAAAAAGATTGAAATTAATTTCATGCATTTTTTATCAGACCAAGTGCAATAAAGCTCAATTATTAACACCAGGATAAGCCCTCCCTACAACCTACAAGAACCACATGGAGACTTAAAAACAACACTCTACTGAATAATGAAGGGTCAGGGGATTGAAATAAAGACAGAAATAAAAACATTCTGGAACTGAAGACAATGATAATAAACACAGCAAAAACCTATGGGACACTTTTTAAAGGCAGTCCTAAGAGGGGAAGTTATCGCTCTAAGTGCCTACATTTAAAACACAGAAAGAAGCACACGTGAATGATCTAACACAGAGCTTAAGTAGTCCTTGAGAGTGGAGAACAAACAAATGAACCCTAAACGCAGCCGACAAGAAGAAATAAAAAAAAACATCAGAGCCAGAAATCAATTGATGAATAGGAAACAAAGAAAAACCACTACAAAAAAATCAATCAATCAACAAGTTTGTTCTTTGAGAGAACAAACATGATCGTGACAGACCTCTAGCCCAGTTAACTAAAAGAAAAAAAGAACAAACTCCAAATCAATCGAATTCTGGGATGAAAGGGGCAATATCACAACAAACAATGAAAAAAATCCAGAAAATAAAACAAAACAAAAAAAAAAAAAACTATCCTCTACTAAATTGAAACCTAGAAGAAATGGATATGAATATCTGAAAAACCTGGGACCCAACAAAGCTGAACCCAGAAGAGATCGACAGCATAAAAACAGACCCATAAATCAATAAAACAAAAAAAAAAAAAAAAAAAAAAAAAACCTCCCAAACAAAAAATGCCCAGGCCCAGATGGTTTCACAGCAGGAATTCTATAAAAAAATTTCAACAAGACCTACAACCATTACTACTCAAGCTGTTTAGATAGGCTGCAATGGAGGGAGTTCTCCCAGATTCCTTCTATGAAGCCAGCATCACACTAATACCCAAAACCAGGCAAAGATTGCAAACAAAGGAGAAAACTATAGACTCTTCTCATTTTTGCCCCATTCCTAATTGAACACCAGATGCCAAAATTCTAAACAGGATTACTGGCAAATCGCATAAAGACACACATCAAGAAGATCATCCCATCATGATCAAGTTGTATTTATACCAGAGATGCAGGGCTGGTTCAACCTACCGGAAAATCAATAAACACATCAAGCATATAAGTGTACTGAAAGACAAAAACCCCACCATCAACTCAATTGACGCAGAGAACAGCCTTTGACAAAATCAACATCCCACATGGTTAAAGTCCTGGAAAGAATTGGATTAGAGGGATCTTATTTCCTTAATGTAATCCAAGCCATATAATACAGGAGGAACAATCACAAGCCAATATCCCTCCTACATGGGGAAAACGGGACCGCGGCCTTCCTTTTAAGGGTCGTAAACTAGGCAAGGCTTCCCTTTGTCACCACTTCCTCTTCAATTAATTTGCTTGAAACCCTTGCTAGGGCATAAGGCAAGAAGAAAAGGAAATTAAAGAGTCTCATAGGAAAAGAGGAAGTTAAACTTCCTTTTTGCTGATGATATGAGTGTATACTTAAGGGATGCTTAAGAACTTCACCAGTAAACTCCTAGAAAGACAACGATTAAGAACTTCAGTACAGTTGCAGGATACAAAATTAAAATCTAGAAAAAATCAGTAGCCTCTTCTTTAGACAAACAATAAGCCACTGAAGAAGGACTACATTGGAGACCTCCCACTTAAAATAGCCTCACAAACAATAAAATACCTAGGAACCAAACCTAACCACCCCACACCAAGGATCTCTACAAACAAACATTTTAAACCTCTGACGACGTGAAATTTGGAGAAGACATCAAGAAGATGGAAAAAAACCTCCTATGCTCCTGGATTGGGAAAATAAATCAGTAAAAAATGCCATTTTACCTTAAACTCATAGACAGATGGAAGCAATACCACTCAAACGCCCCAAGGCTTCTTCAACAGGGTGGGAAAAAAAAAAAAATATCAATTTCATTTGGAAAAACAAGAGGCCCCAAATAGCCAAAGCAAAACCCTGAGTGAAAGAGCTATACAGGGGGGAGCTCTATACAGATTTTAAAACACTATACTACCGGGGCTATAGTTATACAAACACTTTGGTACTGGCACAAAACACAGACAGGTGATCAATGGAATAAATATAAAACTGAAGACCCACACAAACCTGAGCACATACAACTTCCGCCACCTCCGATTTGATTAAAGGGCCAAGAAGACACAATGGAGGAAAGGACAGCATCTTCAACAAGTTGTGCTGGCAAAAATGGTCACCACGTTGCAGAAGATATGAAGCAAAAAAACCCCCCCCCCCCCCTACCTCTCGCCTTGCACAAAAAGTCAATTCCAGATGGATCTAAGACCTCAAAATGAAACCCAAACAAAACTCTGGAGGTAAAAGAAATAAACCTTGGCAGCAGACTACAAGACATAGGTGTAGGAAAAGACTTCCTCAATCGGACAGCAGCTGCACAAGAACTCAGATCGATTAATTGACACATGGGACCTCTTTAAACCTCAAAAGCTCTGTACATCCAAAGAAACAAACAAGGAAAAAAAAAAAAAAAAAAAAAAAAAAAAAAAAAAAAAAAAAAACCTTAGAAACCTTTACGGCAGCGTACATTGACAAAGCATAGCATTCATTCCCCCCTCAGAATTCTATTATACAAACTACGAAAAAAAAACAAAGCAAAAAACGAAAACAAATGGTGAATCACTCAAAAGATGGAGCAAAGAGCTGAAATAGAGACTTCACAGAGGAGCGCTTAAGTAGAGAGATGGCTGAGCTGAGAACAATCTGAACACTGTTCAAACGTCACTAATAGTTAGGGAAATGCAAATTAAAGACACTCTAAGATATCACCTCACTCCGATAAGACTGGCAGGATCAAGAGAAAAAAAATGATACCAAAGGCTGGAGAGCTTTGCGGGGAAAGGGGGAACACTCATCCATTGCTGGTGGGGAATGTAAACCCGTACAGCCACTATGGAAAAAAGCAGTGTTGGAGAACCCTTGGAAGACTCAAAAATGATCTTGCCATTTGATCCAGTCTTACCACTCCTAGGTATATACCCCCAAGACAAGACTTCCTCTTACTGCAGAAAACATGCACAACAGCTATCTTTTGCAGCTCTGTTCACAATAGCAAAACAGCTGGGAAACCACCCAATGCCCCTCAACTGTGAGTGGATAGAGAAAATAAGTGGTTCATCTACACAATGGGCGTTCTGTGCAGCAATAAAAAAAGATGATATCATGATGAACTTTGCAGGTACATGGATGGAGCTGGCGGACGCTGGATGATCTATATTAAGTGAGTAACACATTCCCAGAAAATCAAACGACAAGTGGTATCCTCATATGTGGATGCTACATCAATAACCCAGTTATTAATTATTTCTTGGGAGAGGGATGCGTATTAAAATAACAACAACTGAAAGACTGCATCCAGAAAACTGACTGAAATGGTGAAACAGGTAGGGGTGGGAGGGGGGGTGGCGGGCTGGAGAGGGACATGGTCTATATTCTATTAATGTATATTTAATTTTAAAAATTGTATGGTATTTACTCAAAATTTATATAAGAATAACTTTGGGATTATCACAACAAATGTTCTCTATAATTTTTGTTTTATGCAGTATCCGCTTGTAACATCCTCTTTACCTGTAGGATAAACTTAACTAATGGATTTAAGTTTACTTCCCAAATTAACAACATTCATGCACTCAACCCCCCAAAAAAAAAAATGGACTACATTTGCATGGTGAAAATTTCCTCCTTTGATCCCTGCCTTTATAGGTTCAGTGTACTACAAATGCCCTTCTGGAGATTCATGGGTCAACAAATAAAATTTAAAAAAAGGGGAGATTACCGTTATATATTAAACCTTTGTCCAAAACATTCAATTTAATCTTAAGACTAACCATGGGAAAAGATTTTGTATGTTCCCACAGGTCAAAACGGCACCAACTCAATGGAGGCGGAGAAAGAATGGATACAGCCTTCCGTCGTATAGGTTTTACCATGAAATACCAGCAGAGCAGTTCACCAATCTTAATACTAAAAGGAATAAAGCCTCAGATGCTACAGGCATCAAACATCTTTGAGGACCATAGGTGTAACATCTGTTTACAGTGAGTCCTAACGCACTTTACCTTCTAGCGTGCAGCACAGTTTCAATTATCGCGGAGACCTCCTTACCTCTTTTTCACCGAACAAAGAAAAACACGTTGGTTAATGAAGTCATCCATTTCTGGTAACATTAGAGCTGATGCGTATGAAGTAAGTAATCTCTTATAAAACTTGAAAAACGGCTTTCTTCAATTGACTAATATATACATAGGAACTGTAAAAGGATATTGTCTATTCAGAAACAAATACTTTAGTATTGTGTTTGTTTCTGGCTAGACAATACACTTAAACACTACTTTAATTAGTTCATATAATTAATACACGAGAGCACTGAAAGCAGCATAGGATTATTCTGCCAAGGAGGATGCTAGCAAGGGGACCCAAGCCCCCCCAACAAAGGTTCAGGCTTATTGCCTGGTAAACTGGGATATCTGCAAGAAAAGAGGTGGTAAGGTATGCCCTGCTGTCAATGACCTTTAATTGTATCCATGGGAGGATTGTATCTAGATTGCACTTACAAGTACACAGTTGCTCTCTGGAATACCGAGGTGTTAACCAAAAGGCCACTTGAACAATAAAGAAAAGGGTAAGTCTCCGAGTCAAGCAAAACTCAGCCACCAACATCAGCTACACCCCAAATGCTTGGTACTTGCAGCAGAGGCAGCCATATGTCTGTATGTTCCCAACTTTTTTTGATTATTAGCTCTCTCCTTGGGCAAATAACTCGAGGGGATGTTGCCACAAGCTTATAACTTCTAGCGATTAGGAGATATATATGCCACATTAAGGCCTTGTATCTCTCTCAGGGGGAAAACGAAAAGTAATTCAGGGATTAAAACACCATCCATAACATCTGTGTCTATACCACGTAACCTACCATAAAACAGTATGTTTTTTAAATACTATATATCTAACCGCTTGTGCTCATTAGTAGGATTGGGAAGCCGGTCCCTGGGCAATCAGGCAGCCCATGAAAGGAAACCGCCAGAACAGATCAGAGTCCACGACGAAACATCTCCAGACAAGTAGACTGTTGTTGCTTCTGTCCACCTGTGCCCCATCTCTAAGCCTAAGGAACAATCTGTGGAAGAGGGGGAGTGGTATATGGTAGGAGCGGCGATTGGGGTGACTGGTAAAACTATGACAATATCGTCTGGACACTTATTTGATCAACCCAATTGAACATACAAGCCCCACCAGCTAGCTGGTGGGAGCTTTGGGCTCTGTGGGCTGGGGACCCACAACTGCTTGAAATTGGTTTTATATGCAGGAATTGTGCTGGGAAAACAAAAGGAGCTAGATACTTGACATTGAACTAACTGGGAATATAAAATGCTAGTTGTTTTATTCATAGTTAGTCTTGGGTTGGGCTCTATATTTTCCTGAAATATACACAACATCACAGTTGTTGTAACAATTTTTACTGTAGGGACAATTTCAAAGAAATTAAGCTTAACTTTTATATACCAAATAAGTAGAAGTCTTCGTCCAGTCATAAAGCGTTAAAGAGTAAAGTGTTTATTGGGTAAAAATTACTTAGCAGGTACTCAACTCTGCCCAAGCTGTTATCCACCAAGTATAGGGGATATTTCAATTTGCTAGTGAATTGTTTAGATTGGATAAATTTAGGTGTAGGTTTTGGTTGGAAATGGTAATACAATTGAACCAATGGGAATATTAAAATGTTAATGGTCTTATTTATAATTTGTATCGGTTTAAGGTATACAAATGGCCTATATATATTTTTCTGAATAAACGATCAACATGCCTGTGCATACAAGCTTCTCCAACTGGACTATGGGAACCTTGGGTTGTTCAAAATTTGGACATAGATACTTGCAAAATGCACCAATTACTTAATTGTATGACATACTGAGTAACATCATTGTTATCTGCAAACAACTGTGTCATTGTATTGTAGAATCCCTTAAAAATAAAAATTAAAAAAAATTAAAAAAAAAAAAAAGCTAAGTTGAGTCTGTTGGGTTAGACCCATGATCCCAATGAAGCAGGAGGCGCATAGGCTCAAAGCCTGCCTGCACTACACTACGCTACACTACAAAATGAATTCAAGGTGAACAATGCAACTTATTTTATTCTGAGACCCTGTCTTACAATGAAAAACCCAAAAAACGTTTGAGGAGATAACTAAGCAGAAGAGCACACACCAAGTTCAGGAGACACCCTAGGTTCAAATCATCTCCAGTACAATGGGAGGCGAGGGAGAGGGGGCGCTAAATGTATATTTACCACATAACTCAGAGTTCCCAGGACTCAGCGTTGGTGCTAGATAACTGAGTAGTCACATTCACAAAATCCTTTACCAGCATTATTTGCAGTCGCTAGGAACTGGAAACAACGAAACTGTGGCTGGTTAGATGAGCGCTGGTGCATCACTCCAGAGGCATTCAGAGGAACTAGGAGGAGCGACCTCGGGGACTTCATGCTGACTGAAAGCATAAATCTCTTAAAGTCACATACTAAGTGATTGTATTTAATAACATTCTCAGAGTAACCAAATTATAGAGATGGAAAACATGGTAGTTTCCAGGAATTAGGAGTACTGGGAGGAAGGGGAGGTGAGTGTGACGTATTCTTAGAACAAGCTGGGCCTCCATAGTGATGGCATAGTTCTGCGCTCTTATGGCAGTGATTACATGTCTGTGTGTGATAAAATGACATGGAACTTGGCATGCACATCATACTGATGTCAAATTCCTGGTTGAGTGTGTACAGTAAACTGTATCTTATAAGATACAATCCTTGGGGCTGGAGAGGTGGCTCAGTGGTTAAGAGTGCTGGCTGCTCTTGCAGAGGGCTAGAATTCAGTTCCCAGCATCGATGTCAGGCACTGCACAGTTGTATCTCCAGCTCCAGAAGAAAGGAGGCGCCCTCTTCTGGCCTTCTTGGGAAATTGCTCTCACATGGATACATGTACACTCACATACAAAATAAAAATAAATTTTTTTGGCATTTTTGAGACAGGATCTCCCCGCAGCCCCAGCTGGCCTGGAACTCACTCTGTAGACTAGGCTGGCCTTGAATTCACAGAGATCCACCTGCCTCTGCCTCCTGAGTGCTGGGATTAAAGGCATGCGCCACCACACCCCACAATAAAATAAAGTTTTTAAGATGTAGTAGGGGGATAGAGAGACGACTCAGAGATTAAGAGCTTTGGCTCCCCCTGCGCAGCACCAGGGATTGGTTCCCAGCACCCACATGACAGCCAACAGCTGTTTGTAACTCCAGTTCCAGGGGATCCAACACCTTCTTCTGACCTCCACAGGCACTGTACACACAGGGCATCCAAACATATATGCAAGAAAAACAAGCAAACACTTGCAAATAAATTTTATTTTTAATTTTTTTCCCAACATAAATTTTAGAAGCAAATAAATTTTAAATTCTTTTAACTTTATGTGTATGTGTGTATTCCCTACATGTCAGTGTACCCCTGCCATGCAATGCCCTCTGGGGGCAGAAGAATATGTTGGATTCCCTGAAATTGAAGTTACAGACAGTTGTTAGCTGCCATGTGGATGCTGGGATTTGAACCCGGGTCTTCTGCAAGAACCACCAGTGTTCTTAACCACTGAGCCATCTCTCCAGCCCCCAAATAAATTTTTAAAAGATGTAATCACTAAGGAAACTAGAGAATATGCAGAACATATGGTATTTATCTTTACTATCTTTGAAACTTCCTATGATTCACTAATTACCACAAAATTAAAAGTTTCAGATGTATACGTTATACATGTATATGTAAATTAGTGGTGAATTATCAGGCAGGAGACTTTCACATGAGCACAGCTGTCAGGGGAGCTATATGACCACAGTAAGCATCTACTTCTCAGAGTTAATAGCACAGACTGCTTTTTAGTAAAATATGGATGATGATCAGGGACAGGAATAATGTACATTTTTTCAAAAAAGATTTGATTACTGAAAATTTGATCCAAACAGAAAGACATACAAGATACCAAACAACACTTTCCTCATTGTATAGATTAATGGATCAACAGAATCACGGTTTTTGTTGTTGAGACAGGGTCTCATTATGTAGACCAGGCTGGCCTCATACTCAGAGATCTGCCTGGCTCTGCCTCCTGAACACTTGGATTAAATGTGTATGCCATCATGCTTAGCTCTGCAAACATTTTTTAATCTAATATAGATACAGTTGCTTGCTGGAGAGAAGGCTGAGCAGCCAGAGGACTGGCTGCTCATCTAGAGGACCTGAATTTGGTCCCCAGCACCCACATGGCAGCTAACAACCATCTGTAACTCCAGTTC
Organism: Rhizomys pruinosus; assembly: GCA_009823505.1. Classification (NCBI taxonomy): domain Eukaryota; kingdom Metazoa; phylum Chordata; class Mammalia; order Rodentia; family Spalacidae; genus Rhizomys; species Rhizomys pruinosus. The sequence goes on from VZQC01010441.1 coordinate 296,942, forward strand.
TGGAGGGTCTAACACCCTCTTCTATCCTCTTCAGGCATTGTATGAACATGGTGCACTTACATGCATGCAGGCAAAGCACTAATGCACATAAAATAAAAATAAAGAATATTTTAAATTAATGAATTAAAGACACAGTTGATTTTAGGGGTTCTATATCTCTCATAAGTTCTCCTAAAGATGTTTGTTCTACTGTCTTTGGAACCCCAGTGGACAGATGGAATTTTTCATCATTATCCTTGGCTACAAAGACCCAATAAAATTATGTCTGGATTTTTCAAATTCTCCAACTGTAGGACACTTGCTCCTCCATAAGCCCCAAGTAACAACGATGATGCCACTACATGAACACAGAAGGGAGGCCATGTGCCTTCCAAAAAAGTTTTCTTGGTCCTTAGGGAAATTTCCAGATGGTTTCTGCAGAACTTATATTCTGAGAGAAGTAACCAGATGAACCCAAACGCACAATTTGTTCACAAACACATGAGGCAGGAGGTTCCAAGCACATGCAGGCTGAGCCTGTACCTTGAAAAAAACACTGACCTGAGGGAGGTCGGTGGAGCAGTTGGCAAAGCGAGCTACTGAACTGATGGCCCAAGTGCCTGGAGGGTCTGGAAGAGGATCACTGGTGTGTGGAGACTCCCAGGATCAGGTTCAGAGGAGGGAACTTCTGAAGAGTGTCTGCTGCTCAAATGCATGGGCTGCTGGGAGGATCAATGTGATAGCTGAGATGAACAATTGCAAATTGTCCACTGCTGTGCAAAGTTGTTCAGAGTCCTCAACCAAGAGTGTGAGCAGAGAATCCCAGACTTGAGCAGGCAGAGTGGAAGCCAGAAGACCTGAATTCAAGCCCTTCCTGCAAACGTAGACACAAGGCTCAGAGAAGGCCCATGGAGCTGGGGTATGTGTCAGTGGTACAGCATTTGCCTAGCGTGCATAAGACCCTGGATCCCATCTCAGAGAGAGAGAGAGAGAGAGAGAGAGAGAGAGAGAGAGAGAGAGAGAGAGAGAGAGTTAAGCTTTAGCTATGAAGTGTCCCCAAACGTCACAAAGTGAAGGTTTGGTTCTCATCTAGTAGATCTAAACCTTGAGAGGTAGTTGGATCAGGAGGGTTCTGATGGCATCTATTAATCTGTTTGATGGCATCACAGGGTAGGGTGGAAAATAGGAGGTGGGGCCTGCCCTGGGTGCAGCTAGGCCACGGAGGCTGCCCTGGAAAGACATTCCTTGCCCCACCCCTACACTCTGTTTCCCGGCTGCTGTAGGTGAGCAGCCATGTTCCCACACCCTCTCCTCCCTTAAGCTGAGTCATACCACAGGCCCACAGTGATCAGGCCAAGCAGCCATAGTCTGAAAACTCGGAAGCTGAGATCCAAGAAAAATCCTTCCTTCAAACAGTTTCTCCTAATTTGTCATAACAATGAAAACGGAGCGCGCTCAGCATAGTGGGGCCTGGAGAAAACCCAAGGAGCTCACGGTGAGCGGTACCGGCCCTGGTTCTCCAGTGTCGATGAACCGAGCCCAGCTGGGATGCAGTCCTGGTGTTGACTCAGAAAGCCCAGCCAGCACGGAGTTAGAGTGTCGCAGTTCCAGGAACAACTCTAACTAGAAACCTGGGATTTTACACAAGAAAATTTCCCAAGCAGCTACTGAACTGCAGGCCCAGGGGACAAACATGTTCTGTATTTAGACATTAGTGCTAGCTGCACCCCTGTGACCTACTAACACTGCTGAACTACACATGTCAAAAGCATGACTTTTATGGTGTGTGAATTATATCTCAGTTTGAAAAAGCACTAAAGCTGGTGAGAGCAACACAGGACAGAAATCTGGGGAGCCTGGCTGATCCAGCCGGGACGCCTAGCCTGCAGCATCCATCACCCACCATGCTTACCTGGCAACTGTGCCATGCTTTCCTGCTTGGACACAGGCTGGCATGGGTGGCCCCAGCAAGATCTCCAGAATCAACGTCTTATTTTTCTTGTTGCTTCGACCAAGTACCTGAAAAGAAGTCACTGAAGAGAGGACAGGCTTATTTTGGCTTACAGTTTAAGAAAGGATACACTCCATCGTCATGGAGGGAGGCATGACTACAGGAGAGTGAGGCCAAGAAAACAGGAAGTGGAGCCAGGCTAGAAAATCTCAAGGCCCGCCCCCCAGTGACATACTTCCTCCAGCAAGGCTCTATCCCCTAAAGTTTCCACAACTTTTCAAAACAGTACCCACACCCCAGGACCCATTGTTCAAACACTGAGCCTACAGGCAACACTTGACATTAGACCATAATAACTCCTCTCTTACCTACAGTCAATATTTTTAGGACCAGAAATCACACACTATATGATTCCCATAGAGTCTATAAGAATTATTACTGTACCCATTTTTGGACGTGAAAACTGAGGCTTAAAACGTTCTTTAGAGCCAGGCGTGGTGGCGCACGCCTTTAATCCTAGCACTTGGGAGGCAGAGGCAGG
>VZQC01010441.1:301891-324768 GCA_009823505.1 Rhizomys pruinosus
AGCAATATAGTCTGGACACTCATTTGATCAACTTGATTGAACATACAAGCCCCTCCCCCCACTGGATGGTGGGACCCATGGGCTGTGTGGGTTTGGGCACAACTGCCTGCAAATTGGTTATACATGAAGGATGCTTGTACACATAAATTGTCACTTATTGCTAAAAAAGTGAAAAAAAAACTGAGAGAAAGATGCAGGACAGTTATGGCAGAATGCATGATCTGGGATGGGGTGGGGTGGGGTGGGGGGAAGGGAAAGGGAAATATGCCTAAACTGAATTAGAAAATGATGTATGAAATACACAAACCAATAAAAAAAAAATAAAAAAAAGAAGACATCGGTTTCCCCTGGAACTGGTTTAGCTGCCATGTGGGTTCTAGGAATTGAACCCAGGTCCTCTGCAAGAGCAGCCAGTGCTCTCAACTTCTGAGCCTTCTCTCCAGCCACGCCTCCCCCAGGGGTCTTTGTTTTTGAGATGAGGTCTCACTATGTAGTCCTGGCTTGCCTGGAACTCATTGTGTAGTCCAGGTTGACCTTGAACTCACAGCAATTCTTCTTGCCTCTGCCTCTCAGATACTGGACTCACAGGAGAGTACCACCTGGCTCAGGTGGGGTCTAGGTGGCTTTGTGCTCTGGCTGATGCCATCAGTATCTACAGCTCTGCCACCCTTGCCGTCTTCACCCCTGGCTTGACCTTCTCACCCTAAGAGGATAAACAAGAGACAATCAGCCCTCACCAAGGATGGGTACATGCAGCCTCATCCAGGCCTCACATCCACTGCCCTGGGAAGAGAAGGCTTTAGAGCTGTGATTTGCCATCTCCCCTGGGACTCAGGCTGGTCTAGTTGAAGCTGTGGAACCACAGGTTAGGACATAGGATGATGGAGCTTCATGTCCCCCCAAATTCATGAAACCTCTGGAAAGTTTGAAGATGGAAGAAACAGAAACAGCCTTCCTCTCACTTCACAAAATAATTACTAAATGTGGGGAGGAAGGAGGTACACCATATGTCATTAGCACCCCTGCCTATTTTGACAGGATCTCATATAGCCCAGGGTGTCCTCAAATGGGCTGTGTAGCTGAGGATGACCAGGAACTCCAGATCCTCCTTCCTGCTCCTCCTGAGAGCCGCAACGCCCAGTCTCCATGATCGCCTTTAAAAGATTTATTTTTATGTGTATGAATGTTTTGCCTTCATGAATGTATGTGCATCGTGTGTGTGTGTGTGTGTGTGTGTGTGTGTGTGTGCGTGTGTGTGTGTGTGTTGCCTCTGGAGGCCAGAAGAGGATGTCGGACCATCCAGAACTGGCTACTGACAGCTGCTAGCCGCAGTGTGGGTACTGGGAACTGAACCTAGGTCCTCAGCAAGAGCACCAAATGCTCCAGCACCAAGATTGCCCTTTAAAAACAGTGTTTGGAACACAGAAATGTGTTCTCCAGGTCTTGTATTTTCCCCTGGACATGGGTGGCTCTGTAATGCTGTGAGAAGCCGAGGTTCCCGAGGTCACATGTGGACAACCGAGGTAAGATCTCATGGCTGAGAGCCAAACCTGGGTCTTCTTGCTAGTGCAATGCCAGATGTTTCCCTCCCTGTCCTTGAGGTAAAGAAGTGAATGTTCTCTCAGCCTGATGCTGCTCAGAGCAGAACTTCATGTCCAGTCAGCTCCCCTGCTCCCAAGCTGCTCTCTCAGAGAATTGCTCAGCAGGGTCAGCAATCTGTCTCTCAATGTAACTCCAGCTGAGGGGAGTGGATATTGATTGCCACTCCCAGCATGAAAAACAGAACCCCTCTTCAAATTGTAGATCAAAACTCCACAAAAGGTAGAAAATACTATGGCAGTCACTCAACAAAAATGAGGTGCAGAATTGCCATGTGATCCAACAAGTCCCCTTCTGGGAATGTACTCAAAAGGACTGAAAATGGGATTTTGAACATATATCCCCTGCACTGTGTTCAAGCTGTGTTATTCTCAATATTTAAAGGTGTGGCAAGAGCCCAAATATCTATCAAGAGATGGATGGAGGAAGAAAATATTTTCTACACAGACAGCTCAGTATCATTCAGCTTGGAAAGAATGGAAATGCTGACTTGTGCTACATCATGGATGAACTTTGAAGACACAATGCTACATGAGACAAGCCAGTCACAGATCCCGCAAGACACTGATGACAAGTGTCTATGGGCACCAAGCTCATACAAATAGAAAGCAGAGGGGTTGCAACACAGCTTAGTTAGTAGTGTGGTTGCTGTAGAACCTGAGGCTAGCTCTCAGTCCCATGGAGTTTCTGGTTCCCCACAGATAGATGAAACCTCTAATTCGTGCCCCAGGCCTGGAGTTTGATCCTCAGCACTGAATAAACCAGGTGGGTTAACACAAGCCTATATATAATCCCAGGTAAAAGTAGGAGAAGCCACAGTTCAAGGACATCCTACAGAGCAAGTTAGAAGCCAGCCTGGGCTACAGGAGACCCTGTCTCAGAAAGAAGGAAGGAGAGAAGAAAGAAAGGAAAGAGGGTAAGAGAGAGGGGGGTGTTAGTCTTAATTGTCCACTTGGCAAACTTAGAATCTCCTGGGAAGAGAGCCCAAACAAACAGCTGTCTACATCAGGTTGGCCTGGACATGTCTGTGGAGGAGTGCCTTGATTGTCTTAATTGATGTGGAAAGACTCAGCTCTCACTAGACAGCACCAGCACCATTCTCTAGATTTGGGTCCTGGAATGATAAGAGTAGACAAAGAAAAGTGGGTGCTAACCATTACATATCTACCTGCTGGGATGGGACTAGCTGCCTTGACTTTCCTGCAGTGACAGGCTGTTACCTCTCCTTGTGAGCTAAATAAACCCTTTCTCCCCTAAGTTGTTTTCGATCAGAGTATTTTATCACAACAGAAATAAAACTAGGACAGAAAGGAAGAAAAGAAAGGAGGGAAAGAGGATGGATGAATAGAAGGAAGGGAAGGAAGGGAGGAAGGAGGGGGGGTGAACAAACAGCTGGGCCTGGTAGTACATGCCTATAATTGCACCACTCAGGAGATGGAAGCCCAAGACTGAAGTTTAAGGCCAGCCTGAGCTACTTAGCAAAACTTTATCTCAAATCAAAAATAGGGAGCTGGAGAGACAGGACAATGGTTAAGAGCTCGGGCTGTTCATTTCGAACACCAGACCATATCTGGAGGCTCACAACCACCTGTAACTCCAGCTCCAGGGATCTGACACCCTCTCTGGACACTGCAGGGACTTGTGCTCACACTTGCACAGACCGACACATGGACACACACGTATGCATATAATTAAAAATAGATCTTTAAAAAAAAAAATAGAGGGGCTGGAGAGATGGCCTAGCAGTTAAGAGCGCCGACTGCTCTTGAAGAGGACCCGGGTTCAATCCCCAGCACCCACATGGTGGCTGAGAACCATCTTTAACTCCAGTCCCAGGGCAATCCGACACCCTCTTCTGACCTCTGTGGCATTGCACGATACAGGTGCACAAACCTGCATGCAGAGAGTCCATTCATACACATACAAAATAAATAAAATAAAGTAAAAAAGAATCGCAATGGGGCTGGGGCTGTAGCTTAGTGGTAGGGAGCTGCCTAGCATGCCTCTGGGTTCAACCTTAGCAGAGAGAGAGAGAGAGAGAGAGAGAGAGAGAGAGAGAGAGAGAGAGAGAGAGAGAGAGAAGAGAGGTTCTGGAGATGGATAAGTTTGTACACAAATGCCCTTAATGCCACTGAATCCTGAGGTTTAAAACAGTTAAAGTGGTAACTTTACTGTTGTGTTCAGTTTACAGTTATAGTAAGCACAGCACAGCTCCCATGTGATCCAGGCTCTGGGCTCGTGGCAGTGGGGCCATGGACAGAGAAGGCTGCACCTCATCCTGCTCAGCTTACTCTTCAGGAATTTTAATGATCTGATGCTGCAGAGAGGTTTACAGGAGCATCTTCCTATGCAATCCTTTCTGCAAGCCATCCGGCAAGGACCAAGTGTAGAGACAGAGGGCCCTAGTGGACACCTTATTCATCATCCTGAAAATATTCATAACTGAAACTTCTTGAAAGGCAAAACCAGACCTGTTTCTTTGACATCTGCCCCCTTCCTTCCAGGCCTTCACCACGCTGCTTTCTTCCCGACCATACAAATTCTCTTGGATTTCTGGCAGAACGCCTGTCTTTTCTGTTCCAGGTTCCCTTCTTTTCTGCATTTCTGGATTAGTTAATGACTTGTCTGGATTCCCCTACCTCACAGAGACTGTTGTAAGGATCCCTGGAAGCTGCATTAAAGTATATGGGGTGTTGGGTTTATATTCCTTGTTATTAAGACTTGCCTCTGGGAGACACCAACTCCACAGGGGCCATCTACCTTGAGTAAAACCAGAAAGATGTTTGTTGCTTCCCATGGCTCTCATTCTTTGAGTCTTTCTCTGTTGCTGGCCCCTCATTCTTGAGTTCATTTGGGGGCCAGCAGAGCTGCCCATCCAAAGCCAGTAGGGAGTGATCTCCCTGTATTTGTTGACGCTATGGTCACCTTACAGGAGATTGTCTGAGTAGGAGGCTGAAATTCTGAAGTCCCTTTCTACTCTAGGAATTTACTGATTTAATTGATCTAAAATCCAGTGTAGGTTCCAGCCTCTCCTTGCCCTGTGACTTGGCCACAGGCCGAGTCCTAACCTCTCTGGGTGCATGCAGAGTCAAATCCACACTCAGGAGGATGCTGAGCAGTGGTGCTAGTGAGCAGTGGTCTGAAACTAAGACTGTTTTTCTTTTTAATATATTGTTATTGATTCAACAATTTTATACAATGTGTTTGGATCATATTCAGACCCCTGCCACTGTCTCCACACCTGGCACACAACCCCCTCCCCATATCCTCTAGAATTATTTCTCTTTCTTTTAAAGGCCAATGGAGTCAAGTCTAATTTGTGTTTCTTTTTTTAAAACATTTTTTAATTTAATTTATTTTTTATGTGTATGAATGTACTGTCTGCATGTAGGTTTGTGCACCTGTGTCGTGCAATGCCACAGAGGTCAGAAGAGGGTGTCAGATTGCCCTGGAAGTGGAGTTAAAGACAGTTCTTAGCCACCATGTGGGTGCTGGGGATCGAACCCAGGTCCTCTGCAAGACCAGTCGGCGCTCTTAACCGCTAGAGCCATCTCTCCAGCCCCTAATCTGTGTTTCTTAAAGGCTCTTGGGTGTGGATCCATCCCTAGGAGTCTGGTCAGCCTACCTGGCCTCACACCAGTAAGGAAGACAAACTCTTCCCCTCCCAGCACTCATAAGCTGCCAATGGATCCTTAGCTAGGGCCGGGGCTTCCCATCCACGTAGGGCCCTGTCTGGCTTGGGTTTGCACAGGTCTTGTACGTGCTGGGTTTGTTTGTTTCATTGCCATTGGAGGCAGTAGGAAAAGGAAAGCTGTCTTTATCCCTCTACCCAAAGGCAGGACCACTTGCCAAAGGGCAGGCTTGGGGTGAGCAGTGGGATGGGGGAAGGGAATTCTCCTTGTGAGTGGTGATTCCCCGGGCAGTTCCCTCCATGTGGAGTCCTTCTGAGTGACCTTGGGAAGCCTACCAGAACCTCGCATCATGGACTTGTTAAAAAAAAAAAAGCCCAGTCAGTTTAGCCCCCAATCCCACCCCCTCCCCGCCAGGGCTTCCTTCCGCTTCTGCAAATACCAAAAAGAAAAACGCAGCCACGGGACTCTCTGAATTAATGAATCACTTCTCTTATCTATTTTTGCTGTTATCTAATTCTGAGAGGAAAGCTGGGAGTTGAGGGAGCTGGGAGACAGACCCAGCTCACAAGGACTCCCTCCCATCGGGTGGAGAACAGCCTGGAATCTCTGGGCCTGGAGGCTGATCCTGTCCCTGAAAGCTGGCCTCCACCACGTCTTGAAGAGTTCCCACCGTGGGTGAGTCACCTCCCTCCCGGTGGCCCTCCTGCCAGGGAAGGCCCAGAGGGGTTGTTGGGGAATAGAATAGTGTGTGTGACAGGGGGAGCAATGTGGTAAAGTTGGGAGGGAAAGGCCTCAGCCAGGGGCATCCAGGCTGGGCAAGAGGTTTTGCCTTTTCGGAGGGCAAGAGAATGGGATCAAGGCCAAGCTGCAGCTTCCTGTCTCTCTCTCTCTCTCTCTCTCTCTCTCTCTCTCTCTCTCTCTCTCTCTCTCTCCACTTCCACATCTGTTATTCTTTCTTGCAGTTGGCACTTTGGTTTCTCTATTTCCTGGTGCAGCGCCTGATTCTAGTAGTTGGCATCGGATGGGATAGTTGCCACCTGGAGAAAAAACTAGCAGAGTAAACTGGAAGGACGGAGATGACGGCTGTGCTACTGGCCTGGCCCTTGATTCTCTCCAGCAAACCCAGGCCTACTGCTCTCCCTGGGGTCGCTGCTGCCACCTGGGTTCTCCTAAGGACCCTCTGGAAAACTCAGTCAAGCCCTTCTGGAGTCCCATCAGAGCTGGTCCTCCAAGCTTTCCACCAGAAACTCTCCTGGTGATCCTCACTGGTTGTAGATGGGGCTAGGCTGTCTGGATTTGAGCCTCCTTTTCTTCGCTTAGGCAGGCCAAGGGTCACTGATTCTGGGCCCACAGTGATGGGCAGGAGGGATGGAGGCCGTGGGCCTGAAGGTGTGTGTTTCCGGAAGCAAGTGTATTTTTCTTCTTGAGCTCACTCTGTGCTGGGGAAAGTTTGCTTTCTGTTTTCACCTGCTTTGAGCTGTGTGTGCTTTACGGCTGGATCTACTACCTCTCATTCCCCAAGCAAGAGAGAGGATGTTAGGGGGTAGGGGTGGGGGAAGGGGTGAGCATTTCTTCCTATTTGCAGCTAGGAAGCTGAGGAAGGGGCTAAATCCCAAAGGAGAGGAGGCATAAAGACAGAGGCAGAGCACACGTTTTTGAGAGGACAAGGTTGCAAAGACCGACACCAGCTCTGGTCTGCCAGGCCCGCCTGTGACCTGGGGGCTGTCAGGACCTCTTCCCTCTGCTCAGAGGTTAACCACAGACAACTGAGCATTTCTGTCCCTTGTTGCTTTCCTGGCACTGGGTGGATTGGGTGTAAAGTCTCTAGGTCTCTGTTTCCCTTCACACCAGTGCAGTGACCCTATTAGCTCTGAAAAGCAGAGAAACAACTACTACTCCCTGTGCTTTCAGAAGCCTCCCAGCAGCCAGCGATGAACGCAGCGTCTGGAAAGGAACACCCTTCCTAGCCCAGAGCCTTTCACTCCACACTTCCTCAAGTTCACCTGAACCTTCCCTTTGTTCTTCCAAACAGAGCAATGTTGAATGGGCTAGCTGGGGCGGGAGAGGCAGAGGAATGCCTATAGACGTCGAAGGCTAGCCTTCCGGGAGGCCACGAGAATGCGTGGATTATCGTGACAAAACTGGGTCACCTTTGTCGTCGTCGTCCTTGTTGTTGAGCAGTATCAGGAGCAGCAGGTGATTTATTCTGATAAATCAGCCTGGAGTAAAGGTATTTGAATCCCACTTTATGAGCTAATTTTTTTTTTTTTCAAAGCTTACTGTCACCCGTTTCCTTCTAGGTTTTGGATTCTTAGGTCAGTTTTCAGTGCCAGGGGCGGGGGAGGTTGTCTTAAAGACAGTGTTCTGTGATTGGCACAGAAGAAGCATTCTAAGCTGCCCTTCCTCTGCGTTCTGTTTCTTAAGGCCAATCAAATATCCACTTCCAGCGGATTCCTAACGCCTCGTTCTATTTGCACGGAAAAGAAAGTCACGTTGATGTGTGTGAAGTCTGATGTTCAGAGCTGGTGACAATTCAGAGGAGGGAGTTCAGGCCTTCAGATTGTGCACAGACCAAAGAAATCCAAACCATCAATCGCCGTTGTCTAAACACAGCACAAAGTGGAGAGTCGAGGCAATTATCCGAATAATTGGGGTGGGGGTGTGCCTGAATTATCTGGATGCAAGTGTGGCATGCCGACACATCATGGTGCTCTTAGGCCCTTGCAGCTTGCCAAGGTGTCCAGAATTTCCGAAAGTCCTGAAGTGAAGAAACGAGTAGCAATGTGAAAGCAAATATCAGGAGCTTTCTAGAAAAGCTTGAAAGGGACGCCTGACGGGCTATAGGGGTGCAGGGTGCCTAGGGATGCCCGGTCTGCGGTGGTAAAGTCGGAGAGCTGATCGAAGGTCTATAAACCCGCCGGCTTCGGCAGAGGGTCGGACAGCTCACGGGACAAAATTTGGGAGACCCGTTCCCCTGCTGAGCCTCTAAGTGAAAAGGGCCCAGGGACCCTGGGCTCCAGATATGGAGGAGCAGTTGGCGGCCGTGCTGGACGCAGCCCGGAGGTAGGGTCTTTGCCTGCCGAGGTCCGGCAAGCTAGGTGAGCGCAGCGGGTAGCGGCCGCTCCCAAGTGCCCTGGGAGTCCAGGTTGTGAGGCGCTCAAACTCAAAAAAGGACATTTTTAAAGGGTCGGAGAGGGTGTGGGGAGGAAGACGGAGACTCCTAATGGGAACGCACAAAAAGCCTCTGGACTCCCGCAAAGCAGCGTGCCCGAGAGAGAGGGAAGCTATAGGGTGCGGTGTCACCAAACCAAACCCCTTTTCGTACGGCGCCGGGAGGCTCACAAACTCTTGCGTCGCGTCCCGGACTGTGCTTTGTGCTTCTCTTTACCTGACGAGGCGGAGAGAGATGGGCGAAATTAACCTGCCCAGAGTCAGGCCCGTAAGGGGTACTAGGTCCAGTTGCAGAACGACTATCCTTCGGAGAACGTTTCCGCTCCGGACACCTCGTCCCGGGTGCGCAGCCCTCAGGGAACCTGGTCTGGAGCCTGAGCACTGCGCCGGGGCCCCGCGGAGCCTGTGGTTCGCCCAGACCTCTGGACGTGGGCCCGGCTAGTAGAAGCCGAGGGGCCCCGCAAGGCAAGCGGCAGTGGCGGACAGGAGCCTGGGAGGGTCCCCAAGGGCCCGCGTCGCTGTCTCCTCCCGCGCCGGGCCCGCAAGCCTGCGGGGCTCCTCACCCCTGGTAGAAAGCTCAGGGCTGGATTACTAGGAATGCACTTCCACCAGTCTGGGACCTTGCCGGCCGGCCGGGCGAAGTCACTTCTGACAAAAGTGGCTGACCGGTCTGCCGTTCTCAAGCTTCGGGTTGGTCAGCTAGGAAGCAGTAAGGGCTCAGCCACGGTCAGTCTAGAGACTTCCAGCCTGGGCCTGGCGCTGCTAGGAACACGTCTAAGGTCGCACTTGGCGCCCAAGACCCTTAAGGGGTCTAAGCAAAGCTCTTTGGCCTGGGAAATCGCCCAGAGAAGACACGCTTGGTACTCTCTGCCTGCGGGGTGGGGGTGGGGGTACACATCCAGGGGCTGAAGAGCATGTGGTGCCCAAGACCCCATAACCTTTACGCCACACTGCCACCTCCGCCTGGACAGAGAGGCTCAGGCTCGTAGGGAAATGGGATCCCCATATTTTTATAGCTGCCGCGGCCAATGTAATTACCCTAAAAAGGATCCATCGGAATACCTGAGTGGCAGAGTGTGTGCTTAGCACCCTGTCCCCATAAAAGGAAGAGACGGGAACCTTCCGTTTGGGGTTGGGCGGGTGTAAGTGACAGACCGATTGCCCACCTCTCTCTACACTTCAATAGCACCTACGTTGAGATGCCCAGTTCCCACAGTGGAGGATCTTAGACTCTCCAGGCTCCAGCAGGCGGCCCCACAGATTCAATCCCATCTTTCTCTGGCCGAGTTTGGGCAGGCTGGGACTCTCCGAGGCTAGGAGGGGGCCTTCCGGGAACCGGTGGCCAGGGAAAAGGAGCCCTGGGAAGACTCTGGCAAGGGCTGATTTCCTGAATTTTAGGGAGCGACCTGGTTCAGGGGAAGTTCTCTAACCACTCCTCCACCCACATCCCGCATCCTACAAAACCTAGATCGCACTAAAACTCTAGACAGGCCTTCGAAGAAAGTACCACCTATGTCTAACGGGGGGGGGGGGGGCTGGCAGCCACTCTTCCCACGCAGATGAGGTCCCACCACTGCACCGAGGCGCTGGGAGCTACGTGGGCCGGGTGAGCGGCAGCTCTCCTCCTTCCTTGCGCTGCGGTAGTTACTGAGAAAGGATCTCTCTCTCTTTCCCTCCCTCCCTCCCTCCCTCCCTCTCTCCTTTCTCTCCCCTCTCCGTTTCTCTCCCTCTTCCTCCCTCTTCTTCCTCGAAGCTTCCACCTCCTCCCTTCCGGCTGGTTCTCCTCTTTTTTAATTCTGTTCCAGAATATTCCTTTTCTGACTTGTTCGAAATCCTCTCATTCATCTCTCCCTTACAGATCCAATTCAATTTCTCCCCTCCCAACCATTTACTTACTGCCAGTAATTCCCAACACTATCTACCTTTCCACGTTCCTCCGGATCTGATTGGGTCTTTCCTTTTCTACCTTGACATCGTTGATCTTTATAATAAATTCCGTTGTATTGATTTCCATGTAGTGCTCTCACCTTGTGTTGGATGAATCAAAAGTCTTTCATTGACTAATTATTACTTTTTAATTTCTGAATACCAAATTATAGGGTAGCTATTTCGTTTTCCCTTAAGTAGTTTCTTAAACTTTTACCTTTGAATAAGTATTGTACTATAATAATTTCTCAAGGGCTCTGTGAATGTCCAACAAATGCTTGGTGGGATATTTAAGTGGTGCAGAAACATGTAAAACGAGGTCAGATGCTTTACCCTGCCACAGTATTTATTATGGCTTTCCACTAACTCCGAAGATTTAACAGGAAAATGATAGTGTGCAAAGAGATAGCTTTCCCCTGTTCCCAGTTAAGAGTTTATTTGCTTTCTGTTAGATCTCAGTGCTGCTATCATAATAATGATAGAACAATTAGTTGTTTTGTAGATAAATAATGATTTTGAGTGCTTAGTATTTGTTTTATGTAGAATTTGTTGTTAGATCACACATGAGAATTTTTATATAATAGTCGATAGTAGCCAAATTTGCTCTCAGAAAGTAATTAGAAGCAGACAAATTAGCCCACAAGGGGAAGCAATTAAAAAACTTTAACTCTTAAAAATGCCTTTAAAACTTTTGTTAAATTCTTAAAAATTTTATGTGTATGTGTGTTCTAAGCCTGCTTATATGTAAGTGCACCCATGTTGTGCAATGCCCACAGACACCAGGAGAGGGTGTTGGATTATCTGGAACTAGAGTTATGGGTGGTAGCCTTAGCGTGTATGTTGGGAACCTAATCCAGGTCCTCTGCATGAGCAAGTGCTTTCAATGGGTGAGTCACCTCTCTAGCCCCTTAAAACTTAAAAAGGAAGATTTTCAGCCAGACAAGGTCACTCTCACCTTTGATCCCAGCACTGGGCGGGTAGCCAGATTTTGAAGCCAGCCTGGACTACAAAGGGAATTCTAGTCCAGCCTGAGTTTCAGAGTAAGACCCCATCTCAAAACTAAACAAACAACAACCAAAGAGGAAGGAAGGGAGGGAGGCAGGAATGGAGGGTCATTAATGAGTAGAAATTTGGCATAGGAAATTCAGAAGGGAGGTTGAAAGTCAATTCCGTGTTTTCTATGATTCAAGAAGAACAAAAAATGAGGAATGTTGGACCTGATTCTGGGATTTCTAGTCCCTGTTTGAGCAAAAATGTAGGAGGGTTATTAGGAGAGGGAGTGTCTGAAAGAGTTCCTGGTCCTTAAAGGTTGATGAGCAGAATCCAAGAGTTACTGTCGGGAAGACTCCCTAGAACCCCGGAGATAGCAGCTACCTACCCCGGTGGACCTGGCCCATTAAAAGCTACAGGGTTGGGGAAGACTTGGGGTTTAGAAGAGGTCTGGGTGGTGGGCGGGGATACCAAGTGAAAAGCCTTAGTGTTCTGATTTTAGCAGCTCTCTGATCACTGCCTCCTCGATTCCCCATCGACCACCACTGGGGTTTACTCTGGCTGCGATAACAGAGAGGCTGCTATCTAATCTGGTCAGCAGCAAGAACAATCCATTAGACCTCGGTGTTTTGCATTTATCCGGGGTAGGGGAGGATGGAGAGACTGGGACTGTCTTGCCTCTTCCAGCCCTGGGACAGCTAGAGTTTCACCATTGGGGATGCAGGCACGAATGAAACTCAAAACTCACCAATGCAAATTGTTTCCTGATAATAAATTCTGATTCTACTCATTGCCAGATCGCTTTGGGTTAGAAGGCTCAGTCCCTCTTTTAAGAAGTTCTACGGGGCTGGGGAGATGGCTCAGTGGTTAAGAGCACCAACTGCTCTTGCAGAGGACCCGGGTTCGATTCCCAGCACCTACATGGCAGCTAAGAACCGTCTTTAACTCCTCTTCCAGGGGAATCCGACACCCTCTTCTGATCTCCACAGCATTGAATGACACCGGTGCACCAACCTACATGCAGACAGTACACTCATACACAAAAGTAATAAATAAAAAAATTTTTTTAAAAGGCCGGGCGTGGTGGCACATGCCTTTAATCCTAGCACTCGGGAGGCAGAGGCAGGCGGATCTTTGTGAGTTCAAGGCCAGCCTGGTCTACAGAGTGAGTTCCAGGACAGCTGGGGCTACAGGGAGACCCTGTCTCGAAAAAACCAAAAATTAAAAATTAAAAATTAAAAAAAGAAGTTCTATATACTCTATATTATTATTATTTCAACTCACCAATCTACAGGACTCCATTTTTCACCAATGTTCCTTGTTACTGCAGAGACTTAAGTCCATCCACCCAGTCATTCATTCATTCAATCATTCATTCAGCAAACATTTGCAAAGCTTTACTCTGTGCCAGGCATTGTGCCTTGTACTGACAGGTTAAATTATTTGCCCAAGATGAGGGCTCTGCTGACGGCTGGGGCGGAACCCTAAATCAACTACTCCGGTCCCATGACTGCCTGCTTCTCTCCCCCAACACACACAAATCAGAGATGTGGGGAGTGGGAAGGGCTACAGGGTTATCTGGTCCAGCTTTCCATTCAATGCAGGAATCCCCTCCCTAGAAGGCTTGTGGCCAAGCCCCTGCCTCTGCCCTCCACCAGCTCAGGGAGCTAACAGCAACCTCCTGGGCTCCCCCTTTGAAAGTGGCCCTGCAGGCCAAGGTCTTTCACTGGGAGATAATCTAGGCCTGCCCTTGCCTAGGTTCAGGATGCCAAGCTCCTTCTGCTGCTAGGACTCCAAGAACCTCCACCTCTACTGTGCCACTGCTGTCCTCCAGAATAGTCCTGGAATTGGAGATGCCTGAGTTGCTGGACACTGACCCCTTGAAACTTGAAAGCACTAGAGGTGTTGGCCAAACCAACTTTCTTCAGTTGTCCTTAGTGAATGTTTGCTTCGAGTTCAGAGAAAACACTGGAAAGCAGTCAAAGAATCTCAGAAGCCTGATTCTAGATCTGACACATCTAACCTTAAGGAGTTATTTTACTTTATTTGTAGCATATTCTAGAAATAAAATGCATGACTGTGCTTCCAAGTCGCTGAGCATGCCAATCTTTTGCAAAGATAAAATTTCTCCCCATGAGTAGTCCGTGATTACAAAATGCAGTTTCTGGACTATAAGCTTACCACAAAGAATATTCTGGAAGCCTTTTAGATCCAAAGTCAGACTAAGTGTACATTGTCCCTGGTTGGTTGTAAGATTTAGACTTTGGGGTGAGAATGCTATGACTGAGGGCTCATCCCCATCCTTTTAATAGCTGTGATCTTGAACAAATTACTTAATATTTCTGTGTTTCATTTTCCTATGTTTTAAAATCTTCATTACTCCCCTCCAGCAGACAGCCTCCCTCATCCTAAAATAATCTCCATAGTAGAAAGCATTGGCTGGGCATTAATAGTCTCCTTTTTTTTATCTTTCAGCTTTTGGGGGGGGGACTTTTAGAGACAGGGTCTCCCTGTAGCCCCAGCTGTCCTGGAACTCACTCTGTAGACCAGGGTAGCCTTGAGCTCACAAAGATCCGCCTGCCTCTGCCTCCCAAGTGCTAGGATTAAAGGCGTGCCCTTCCGCTTTTTGTTTTCTTAACCCCTTTATGGTTACAAACTCCGGATATTAAATGTGTGTAATAAGAAGCAGATGAACAAATTTTAAATTATCTTACTCAGATCCAGGCACTGTGGAGCTGCTTTTGGAAGGCAAATAGACAGTGTCCCTACAAATCCCTGAAATGTTGATTCTTTGCCTCACTTTTCTCCACAGAAAGAAACCTATCCCATGGAACCAATGAGAGTTTTACTAATGCTTATGATTTGACAATGAGCCTCAACATTGTACTTAGAGTAGTGAAAACTGGTAACAATCTACATTTTGATCCATTAAAAGTTATTTGATAAACTGCTAAATTTGTAAAATTTGTTGTTTCTTCAGACATTTGATAAAACAAGAAATTCTCATTTTTTTTATTTGTATTTTTTTCCTGGTTGTTATCCCAGAGTTCCAACCCTGGCCTTTTTTATGTTAAATATATGCTTACCAGCGAGCCCCAGTTTTTAATTAAAGTGGACTGGGAAATACTCTATGAGTATGAAATGTCCTTAAAAGCAGACAAAATCCAAGTGTTGTTAATGGTTCTTTTTACTGGAGTGGCTAAAAACTGATTTTACTTTCTACTTTTCTTTATCTGTATATTTCTCTGTATTTCCAAGTGAATTATAATGAGCTTGTGTTTATTCGAAGTTTAGAAAGAAAAAAAAGAAAACATTTTGAAAGGAGTGGGGAGCGCTGACCAGATGTCAGATCCATCAGGTTTCCCAAGAGCTTCATAACTGTAAAGACTTTCTAGATCCCAGGCTCAATGTGGTCAGACTCCATAACAGACCTGGATGTTCCTTAAGGATGATTTCTACAAAGGACATCCCCTCCCCTGTAGGGAGTGCTTCACAGCCCTCAGACAGCCGTCTAGGATCTCCCTTGTAACCTTGAGTTTTTGAAACTGAAAACACTGGTTCTTTCTCTTGCACTCACACTCCCTTTGCTGGCAGGAAGGTTTGGGGATACCGGCCAGCCAGGTGCTCGGCCGGCTGGGAAGCCATGCCGATCAGCCCAGCCCAGGGAGAGGAGGCCGGCACCTTGGGGTATGAGAGAAGTTTTTGAGGCAGCGGCCTCAAAACGAAGGTGTTGGTGAAAGCCAGAGAATTACAACTAGGACTTCAGAGACTGGAGACCAAACAAATGTACTGAAAGACAACCAAGGGTCAGGTGCCATTGCTGACATGGCGGCGCTTTTCAGTTTCCAGAGGCTGGGAAGTCTCTCAGGCCTCGCAGTCTCTTTTTCACTTTGCAAGCAGGATGTGGGAGAGGCAGTGGAAAGTAGGAAAGAGAAAGAAAGAAAGAAAGAAAGAAAGAAAGAAAGAAAGAAAGAAAGAAAGAAAGAAAGAAAGAAAGAAAAAGAGAGAAGGGAGGGAGGGGAGGGGAAGGGAAGGGAAAGGAAGGAAGGAAGGAAGGAAGGAAGGAAGGAAGGAAGGAAGGAAGGAAGGAAGGAAGGAAGGAAGGAAGGAAGGAAGGACAGAAAAGAAAAAGAGAGGGAAGGGAAGAAGGGAGGAAGGAGAGAGAGAGAGAGAGAGAGAGAGAGAGAGAGAGAGAGAAATCCTAACGTAAGGTACAAGTAGCAGGTAACAGCCAGTTTCCTGTTCCCTTAATTAACCAATCAATTGTATTCTGAATGTGGCTGTGGCCATGAACAGCCACTTTGATCCTCTTTCTTCAACTTCTAAACGTCTACATCAAGATCAGCGTTGGTCCTTTGAGTGGGGAGATAATTCCTTCCAAGTGCGGGATTTGGGTTATTGGAGCACATCTGGAGCTCATTTCTGCCCACTTCTGGTGAGGCAAGCAGGGCCCAGGTCGACACCACAGCTGTCTTCAAGCCACATCTGCCTCCTTTCTCCACAGCACAGGCAGGCTGGTGGGTGCTGTCTTGGAGAAAGAATCTCAGAGGAACAAGTTTTGGATGCCTTTGCTGACTGAGTTCTGTAGAACCCAGATCTTCCACAGCAACCTCAACCCT
Organism: Rhizomys pruinosus; assembly: GCA_009823505.1. Classification (NCBI taxonomy): domain Eukaryota; kingdom Metazoa; phylum Chordata; class Mammalia; order Rodentia; family Spalacidae; genus Rhizomys; species Rhizomys pruinosus. Next base: position 317,829 of record VZQC01010441.1, read on the forward strand.
ATGTTTGTTTGTTTGTTTGTTTGTTTATTTACTTTTAAGAATCAACCCACAGACAAGACCAGGCCATTTCTGGGACCCTGTTACTGGGCAAAGCTGCAATGTAAGCTAGGTACCCAGCTGGGAGAGCAGAGCAGGTTGCGTTTGTGTCTTCCCAACCCTTGAGAACTCTCTATCTCATTTCCTCTGGCTGGAGTCGCTGGGCTGTGGGATCCTGGCTGCCTCTCACCGTTCAGTACTCCCAGAAGTGTCTCTTCAGCACAGGTCATTATTAAACACTCCTCAACCCCAGAGAAACTTCGCAGGCACTCAGTCATTTTGAGGTGTTGAAATAATTTTCACTTGTAATCAAAATCAAGCAAAGGAAGTCCAACAGTCCCCTTGGGCCTGCTTCAAGCACCCAGCCAGGTGGTATGCAGCCCCTCATCTGCATATTGAGAACGTGATGGGCATTTTTACATGTCACAGTGTCTTCACACATGCCCTACCCAGCAGCCCTCTGGAGTAATCAGTCTGAGCCTTGCTGTGATGGTTGAGGAAACTGAGACTCTAGAGTTGTCCTACCGAAGGTCACACCACTAATAAGTAACAGAATTAAACTCTAATGCTTGTTTTAACTACCAAGAGCTGTCTCCCCACCCTCCATGAAGCCTGAGATCAGCTTGCCCTTATCAACTGCTTTGTAATTGCTCTAATAGGGGTTATCAGGATCCCTCGTTTTACCTGTCCCAAAATCAGGGGGTTAAAGAATACTGCAGCAGAGCAGCTCTAGGCTAGTAGGGCTGGTGGAGCCCTGCCCCGCCCCACCTTGTTCACAGGTGTGGCCTGGAGGGGTTAGGGTGATCTGCCAAAGGTCAGCTGTAAGCAAGTGGAGAATGACCAATGCCATTTTTAAAAATTAGTTAAAAGAACTGCCTACCAAGCCCATTTTTATGGCTTATTTTAAGCAGGTTAATAAGTATACGAGGCATAGCTTTAACCCCAACTGAGTAAATGCTGACACTCATTTATAGATTGGGCAGATAAGTAGCAATAAGGAATTATTCATCTCTCATTTATCATGCAGCCTCTCCAAGGTGCAGGTTATAAAGTGAAGCAAAGCGCAGTTCAAGAACTCCCTCCCCCAACCTGTGAGGTCAGAACAGCTGAAACAGTACAGTCTACAAAACTGTACACCTCTAAAATCTTTGGGCCCCAGGTCTTCTGAGACATGAAGGAGAGTATTTGGTGAACTTACATGTGCTTCACAAATGGGCTTTTAAATTTTCTTTTCCCCTTTATTGGTGGTATGTGCCATGACAGAAACGTGGAGGTAGGAAGATAACTTGATGGGGTCAGTCTTCCTTTCCACTATATGGATCCTGGGCATTGAACTCAGGCTATACCAGCTAAGCCACCTCTGCATTCCAGACATGTTTCTTATATAAAGCTCAAGATTTGGTCTTCAGTCTCTAATTTGTTCTGCCTAAGTATTGAGCACTGAATGCATGCAGAGCATTGTAGGAAATTATTTAAACACTATTTCTGCTTCCTTTTAAGCTTGATGAGGTGGAAAAACATACAGCTGTACACAGCTGAATCTCAATCCCATGGGCCTTTGGGATGAGCACTTGAATAATGTGCAGGGTCCGCAGGTGTGGCATGGGAAAAGTGCTAGGAATTGGCGGAAGGAAAGACAAGGCTGTCTGCCAGGCCTGGGGGAGCCACAATCTTGAGAAGGTGTCTCTGTTGCAAGTCCCCTGTTCCCAGCAGTGAAGTGTGAGAAATGGGCTGAGAGGCATCATAGCTTAGAAAAGGATACCATGAATTGATGGCCTCAGCCAAGAATGGAACTCCAGTGTCTGAAGAACCATCAGTCTGGAGGAAAGACGATGTGATCCATCCATCCACTAGCACTGAATTTGGGGCAGTATGTTGAAACTGAATGAAATCAACAGACCCAGACCATGTGTTTATTTGTGAATTCTCATGTGCTACTCAGAAGGCTGGTTTGCTCTTTTATTTATTAATTTTTTATCAGTCCTAGTCACCAATGGTCAACCTCGGGCCCAAAGTTCAGTATCAATAGCAGTGCAGCCACAAATCCAATAAATGACTTTGCTCTCAGCACAATAAGCTCTGTTCACCTTCCACTGAATGGCCTATGTCTTCAGGCACATGACCGCTTACCTCTGAGCCTTGAGTCCATAAAGCAGATGCATTTTCTGGTGGAAAGAGAACATCTGAGACATTTACTCAACACCTTTGAGTATATTCAGCATATTCAAGCAGCTTCAAAGAGGAAGCCATTTTGAGTGTGTGTTTCTTCCACTAGCAACTGCACAGGACAGCAGGTATCCACTGAGCCTGTCTCCCAATGACACAGGACATTGCGTCACCCTACTCAACAGTGGGAAAGAGAATAAAGACCAAGTCCAGACACCTGTGTACTATGAGGATCATGAATACACTTATTTTCTTTATTTCGAAGACATGTATTAATAATCCACATACATGGACAGTTGGGGATAATCTAGAAATGTAATATGGGTCCAGTTTGGGCTCGACCCCAGCCTATGGTGGGCATGGAATGGCTGGCACCGTTCATCACATCTTCAAGCCCCCACCTGCCAATCTCCATGCCTGGCTGAGCCAGAGGCACTGGGCCAGCTCTCTGTAAGTGTGAGAGCTAAACTGGTCTATCCCACAGGCCAGGGCTGTCTTATTGCTAACTCTCCTCTCCTGAGGACTACATTGCAGTGAGGAATGTTTGTGCTGACAGGGAAAAGCAGGTAATGTCCACTCAGGACCCTAGTCTCAGCCATTTCCTGTCCTGGCCATGCCACTAAATGCTATGTGCCTCAGGAAAGACCTCTCTGGGTGCTAATTACCTCATTGGACCAGACTCCTCCTGGTATCCTGCAACTTCAGACAGAGTACCACAGCAATGACAGAGAGGGGCTGGCCCTGAACTGATAAGTGCAAAGGTACCTGGGGCCTTGGTCACCCCTCCAACAGGGGACTGGAGTAATGAAGTTGGTGAAGTATCATGTGACCTTGACCCAACAGGAGCCTCTCCGGGCTTGCAACAGTGGAAGGGACCCTGTATTTCTGCCATAGCCCTCCCTGACACTACATCTCAAGTGTGTAAGAGAAAGGTTAGAAACTCCAAGTTTCTGAATTAATTAATTAATTATTCATTAATTACTTCATGGTCTCACATATCCCAGGTCAGTCTCAGGCTCTGTGTGGTTGAGGGTAATCTTGAACTTCTGATCCTCCAGGTCTCTACCTCCTGAGTGCTGGGATCACAGGTCTGCACCACCATATCTGGTTTATATAGAGCGCTTGAGGACAGAACTCTGGGTTTCCTCCAAACCCGGCAAGCAGTCAACCAATGAGCCCCGATCTTTTAAATTTAATTCAGCTTTAAAAACAAAACTATTGCATGTGAGAAACTCTGGGAAGAATGTGGGATTTTTGTCCAAAAAGAGACGGAAATTTGGGAGAAAGATGCACTATACAGTCAGACATATAGAGAGACTAAAACTATATGTTAAAAACTGTGCAAAAAGAAGGAAAAAAAAAAAGCTGGGCGTGGTGGCGCATGCCTTTAATCCTAGCATTTGGGAGGCAGAGGCAGGCAGATCTCTGTGAGTTCAAGGCCAGCCTGGTCTACAGAGTTCCAAGACAGCTGGGGCTACAGGGAGAGCCTGTCTCAAAAAGACAAAAAACAAAAGCAACACAAAACAAAACAAAACAAACAACAACAACAACAAAAAAAAAACTGTGGAGCCAGAGGCAGAAGAGAGGTCGGCTCTGGGATGGGGGTGGAAATTAATAATGACCATAGTAATAAAAGGATAATAAGAACACAGTTGTTCCTCACAATACCAATGCATAACTCAAAGAGCTAAGGTCTGAGTTTTGTAGTCAAAACTCCTGAGTTTCAATCTTGGCTTTGCCCCCTATCAAGCTGTGGCCTCAGTTCTCTCTGCCTGTAGAATGGGAGCCGAAGAGAGTGTGAAGACAATTCATGCAACACGCTTGGCAACACGCTTGGCACCGCGCCGGCCACATAGTAATATCCATCGTTAGCTATTACTCAGTAAATGTTTGCCTAGGAAATGGATTAAAGTTTTCACCCACAGTCTGAGTCTTCTATTGTACACATAGAAATGGGCCTTCCATTTAGAGTTCCTCACAAAACGCATTTGTTATCTGTAATGATTGGGTTGAGACCTAGAGCCTGGGCGCTCCCAGCCTGCATGGCCAGGGAGCAGGAATGTGCCCTGGGCACAGAGTTGCTTGACTGGCTCTCAGAAAGATACAATTTGGCAGAATCTGTTTCTGGTGTTCTAAATTACAAAATGGTGTGACAAGGCACCCAGGAACCCACTTGACCCAGCTCCTTGATTTTCTTGAAAAGTTAACTTAGGGCTCTGCTAAAACACTCACCTGCGGGGCAGTGCCGGGAGTAGACCCTGGAATCCCGACTCCCAGACAACCTGATGGTAGTCCGTGCCGCCCCTCGCCTAAACTGAACTCTTCCAGTGCCTTGGGTCACTGCGGTGGGGTTAGGGGAGACCCTGAGTCTCTGTCTATCCTGTCCCAGAGAAAAGACTGTTTTCCAGTTCTCGGGTAGCGTTTGGGCACCTTCCTACCTACAAGGATCCGGAATTTGAAGTGAGTGTGGCGAGGGTCGGGCACCTAAAGGCTCCCGGGTTCCCTGCGCTGGTTTCGTCCGCCTCGGCTGAAAGCGCTCTGCCAGCGCTCTGCCCTGGAGGCTCACATTACTGTCCCCACCGAGGAGGCCTTGTGGGTGGGCTTGGGGGGCTTTCCATAGAAAGGGCTATACAGGTAAGGCTGCCCGGAGCTGAGGTGGATAGTTTTCCAGTCTGTCGGATCTCACATAACCGCGGGGCGAGCTTTCTCCTCCTTGCTCAAGAGCGATGGGAAGAAAACCCCAGGCCCATCCAAGATGGAGGAAGACTCCGCAGGAGGAAATTGGAGGCTGGGAAAGAGACGCGACCCCGCGCTCGTTTTCCACCCGAGCCACCGGAGTGTTCGCTGCGGAAAGGAGCCCTCGGACCTAGTTAGTTTTACTTCTCGGCCCATCTTGTCTGTCACCGTAAACACACGTGAATGAGCTCAAATAGATTAGTCACTGGTGTCGCCACCGTTCCGGGCGCGCGGCACGCGAGCCGGGTGTGCGCGGAGCTGGGCCGGGCGGGCCGAAGGGCGGCGCCTTCCAGGGCGGGACAGGGCTCCCGGCCGCGGGAAGAGCCGGGTCGGGGCGCGCGGGGCCGGGAAGGAAGCGCGGCCGGCGATCGGGGCGCCAGGCTCGGCTTCCTGCGCCCGTCGGGCCGGCCCGGGGCGCGCCAGCGGGGCGCGGGCGGAGGCCGGGGGCTGACCCCGAGCGCCGCCGAGTCTGCGCCCTCCCACCCGCCGCGCGGGCCTCCCGCCGCCTCGGGTTACGGCGGCTCTCAGCGCGCACCTCATCAATAAGGCCTGACAGGCCGCCGGCTCCGCTCCCATCCATCACCCGGCGGCGCGGGCGGCGGGTGGGCACGCGGGGCCGGGAGCCGGGCCTGGAGCCGCCTCCGCCAGCCGGGACGCGCCCTCCACACCGCACCGCAGCCCGCTCCTGAGCCCCAGAGTCTTAAAAATGATCGCACTACCCACACAGGGGGAAACTGAGGCCAGAGTGTGGGCGCTGGCTCGCCTGGAACCTCACGACCTTGATCGGAGTCTGAGTCTCCCAGCGGGTGCTGGCACTTGGTGCACGGTGACCCACGTATGACAAGTGAAGTGGGCCAAGTCGTGCCAGTCTGTGCTGGAACAAGACTTGGTCTATTCAGTTTCTGCCTCCGACAAGGGCCACGGTGTGTGTGTGTGTGTGTGTGTGTGTGTGTGTGTGTGTGTGTGTGTGTGTGTGTGTGTGTGTGTTCCAGCCACTCCGGAAAGAGAATTGGAAAAGAAGGTAAAAGTAGAGAGAAAGCCTACAGTACGTTTCAGGGCCAGGCATGGTGGGGCAGGCCTTTAATTAGGGGGCAGGCCTTTAATTAGGAGGCAGGCACAGTCAGATCTCTGTGAGTTCAAGGCCAGCCTGGTCTACATAGTGAGTTCCAGGCCAGCTGGGGTTACAGGGGGTGACCCTGTCTCAAAAAGACAACAAAAATTAACAAATTTCTCGGGACTAGGGGTGGTGCTCCGCTGGTAGAGTGCCTACCTAATTCCCAGCACCCCATAAAGGGGGGTTGATGCCACACACCTGGAATCTCAAAACTTGGTCAGCCTAGACAGGAGGATCGGAATTCCAAACACATTTGCAGCTTTCCCGTTCTAGGCCAGCCTGGACTACATGGGACTACAAGAGATCTCAAGAAAACAAGAAAGAAGAGCTATTTGAATTGGCTTAGTCTTTCCAGCTCCACTACCCTTCTCCTCAAGAAGGGAACATGGCTTCCCTTCACCTGTTTGTCTGTCCCTTATTCCATTTACAGGACTCATTTCCTCACTGATGAAGACAGACTGAAGGCAGAGACCTGCGTTAGTCCTCACTCCCCAAAGTTTGCACATAGCAAGGGGTCGGGAGTTGCAAGCTCTGTAAGGGTAGAGTGTGGCTGGAGGAACTCACTCCACAACAGGGTAGATGAGAGCTGGTGAGCCCTCAACCCAGCGGCCCCAGCCCCAGCATGGCCAGCCAGGATGCCTCCCAGCCTGCAGATCTCACCTTCCCTTCCCTTCTCCTTTCCCTTCTCACCTTTTCCTTAGCAAGCTTTTCGGAGGTACCACAGCCCAGAAACTGATGCAGTGAGACTGCTTCATTTCTGGAAACACATTGTTTCCTGGGGGTCGGGGTAATTGTGGGTACAATAGTGCTTCTCCTAATGTTGCTTTACAAGATTAATTCAAGTGTGAAGGGTGAAATTAAAACCATGGATAACTAATACACTTTTTT
>VZQC01010441.1:325800-388643 GCA_009823505.1 Rhizomys pruinosus
GCCTATGCAGAGTTCTTTATGCATCCAAAATTCAAGAACGTCACAGGCTTCACTGAGTGAAGTGAGCGTAAGGGCAGTGGCAGCGACTTCGGAGTCAAAGCCAGAGCAGGACCTGTGCTGAGCCCTCTCAGAGGATGCCTGCTGGCTTGTGCTGGAAAGGCCCATGTTCTCCCCTTGGTCCGTTGGTCCGTTCATTCGTTCAGTACTTATATCAGGGGGCAAACCTCTTCCTTCAAGATTCAGACTTGGCTTTCACTAGGCTGCACAAGAAGCAGTCTTGCTGACTGCCCAGGCCTCCTGTCCCATGTCCTTCTCCCAGGTAGCCCAGAGGTGACAGGTGACTCCCCTTGGAAGCAACAGAGTAAATGGCTGGCTTTGCGTGCGTGTGTGTGTGTGTGTGTGTGTGTGTGTGTGTGTGTGTGTGTACACGAGCACATGCGTGCTCATGAGATGGGTGTCGGCACCATGCCCACAATGAGCTGCTGTATCCATCTCTGTGCAGCCAGGGTGAGCACCAGCTCTGGAGGCTGCATCCTTTAAAAAGGAGCACGGGCTTTCTGTGTGTCTAAATCACTCGTCTGAAGTGTTGTAGGTGGGAGTTAAACATGTACCAGGGATGTAGAGCTCCCTGGAGACTGAGAATGGGGCAGGGGGAGGCACTGGGGAATCTTATCTTGCCCTGAAATACTTTCTTCTCCTGCTTTCTACCGTCAGATTTATTGGCACACACTCTCCATATTGTAATTGGTGTGCAGTTCTATGAGTTGACAAACTCACAAATTGGGTAAACACAGACACAATCAAGATTTCAGAACAGTCCCAACACAGCTCCAAAGCTTCTGCCCTGCCCTCTGCCTGCCTGTCATTCAGCTTTGTCCCATCCCCTGGCTGCTTCTGATCTGTTTTGTCTTTTTTCAGGATGTCATATACAAAGGATTTTGAAATGTGACCTTTGGAGTTTCCTTTTGTGTGTCTGAGGACGCCTCTGATCTCAAATGGCATTGGATGTTGCTGTAATCCATTCCTTTTTGTTGTTGACTAGTATTCCATTGTATGGCTAGACCTTGGTTTATCTATCTCCTGCTTGAGGATCATTGCTGTGGTTCCCAGTTTGGATGATTATGAACAGACTTATAGGTAGATGACATGATGCTTTTTCGTGGGTTAAAATACAACATAATGAGGGGCCTGGATGTGACTCAGTAGAGTGTTTTTTTTTTTTTTTTTTTTTTTTTTTTTTTGTCTCTTTCAATGCGACAGGGGTCTCTCGTGTGTAAGCCCCAGTCTTGTCCTGGAACTCACTCGTGTAGACCAGGCTGGCTTGCAACTCACCAAAGATCCGCCTGCCTCTGCTCCCAAGTGCTAGGATTAAAGGCATGCACCAACCACACCGGCCAGTAGAGTGGTTTTTTTAACATGTCCAATCCCACACAAAACTGCTTGTGGCAGCCCTCACTGGTAATCTTAGGACTCTGGTGGTGGAGGCTGGAAGTCCAGAAATCAAGCATCCCTGTCCCTCTCAACTACATAGAACATTGGAGGTTAGCCTGGGCCACATAAGACCATGTTTAAAATTTTTATTTTATTTTATTGGAGACCGGGTCTCTTATCATACAGCCATGGCTGACCTGGAATTGGCTTTGTACACCAGGCTGGCCTCAAACTCACAGATATCCATCTGCCCCTGCCCCCTGAATGCTAGGATTAAAAGCATGTACCACCAAGACTGACAAGACCCTATTTAAAATAATTAAAATAGGGGCTGGAGAAATGGCTCAGAGGTTAAGGGCATTGGCTGTTCTTGAGGAAGACCCCAGGTTCGATTCCCAGCACCCAACAGTGGATAACAACGCAGCTGTAAACTTCCAGTTCCCAGGGGATCTGGGAACTTCTTCTTCTGACTTCCAAATCATTGCAATGACATTAAGGCCATACCTACTTACATAGCAGGAATACCACTCATATGACATAAAATAATTATAACCTTGGGCGGTGGGGTGGCACGATGCCTTTAATCCCAGCACCCAGAGGCAGAGGCAGGTGGATGTTTGTGATTCAAGAGCTGCTACAAGGGGTTCCTGATCTACATAGTGAGCTTCCAGGACAGCTGGGGCTACAGGGAGGACCCTGTCTTCAAAAGACCAAAAAAAAAAAAAAAAAAAACCCTAAAAATATAAAATAAAATTATAAACGAAGCCAGGAGTGGTGGTACATTAATCTCAGCAGAGGTAGAGGCAGAGGCAGGGTAATCTCTGTGAGTTCAAGGCCAACATGGCCTACATACCGGGTTCCAGGCCAGCTGGAGCTACAAGGAAACCCTGTTTCAAAAAGACCAAAAATAAATAAATAAATATTAAAAAATAAAGTAATTAGGGGCTGGAGAGATGGCCTAGCGATTAAGAGCGCCGACCGCTCCTACAGAGAACCCAGGTTCGATCCCCAGCACCCACATGGCGGCCGAGAACCGTCCGGAACTCCAATTCCAGGAGAACTCCAATTCCAGGAGAACTCCAGTTCCAGGGGAATCCGACACCCGCTTCTGACCTCCGCGGCATTGCACGACAGGGGTGCACACACCTGCATGCAGACAGTACGTTCATACACATACAGAAATAAATAAAATTAAAAAAAAAAAGAAAAAAAATAAAGTAATTAAAATAAAATAAAGTCTTCCTGGCCTGTGGTACATTGAAAATGGTAGGCCTACTTGATCACATTCAAAAGAACATCACAGTCTCTGACAAGAAGTGGCAGGTTGTGGGGAGGGGCATACTATGAATCCAAGAGCTTGTGAAGTAGAGGAAACTAGTCACGTGATTATTGAGGAGTCATCTCTGTCGGTTGATGCATAAAGTCATTACTGCTCTGAGCTCCACTCTACCTCCCTGAAGGACAGTGTGGGCAGCAGTGGGAACTGGCCATCTCTAGGGACTGGATCCTGCCTCTCACTAAGGAAAGGTCCTAGTCCCTGTGGTGAGGTGGGGGGAGAGTGCTACCTGGAGCTGGGCACCTCCCTGGGTGATGTGCAGGCTCCTCTCACCTGTCTACCTCTGTGCCCACTGCACTCTGCACAGCGGCTGTTCTCCCTTTATATCCTTGTGCCTAGGCAACAAGCTGAGCTACTCTTCTCTTTAAGTACAGAGCACCTTGTCTGTCATCTAGCCAAGGAGGGGAAAGATAAAACCAGTTACAAAGATGTGAGATGTGATGTTCTTCAGTCTAAAAAAACAAATGAACAAACAAACACTCCTGACCTGAGTCAGGAGCTCTAGCCCTTCAAGCTCCAGGACCCCCATCTACCTTCTGTTGTAGCAAGGTGTTAATTATTTCCCAATAGAGGTGTGCTGGAGGTAGTATGAGAGGAAGGAGCCACCATTCGGTGGGCATCTGCTGCTTTGGTGGCTAGGGTGGTCGCTGGGGCCTGGGTGCTGGTCCTCTGCTGGGAAGCAGGGCCAGTCCAGGAGTGGTTGCTAACTGCAGGGACAGTGTGAACTCAAGCGCCAGTGTCGCCCTCCCCACCCTCCAGCTCAGCTGCGCCTGGAGGGTGAGTTTTTGCACTTGGGCTTCCCTCCTTCCTTGACACTTTCCTGTCTCTGGACCCCGCCACGTTGTGGCGCCTGCTTGGGCGGCTTCCCTGGCTCGGGGTCACCTCTGGTTCAGTGGATGAGGTGAAGGGCGCTGGGACCCGTAAGCGTTCTTTCCTGTCACCTTGGGGCTAGGGAGTAGGCAGTCTGTGCTTCAGAAGTGAACATCAGGTCGGGGGGGGGGGGCTCTAACGGTTGGTTCCCTAATGTCCTTTGACTGGTTGTTAGGTGTCCTTCAAAGGAAAGTGCTGGTATTGATTTCTGGAGTGAGAAGAGGGGAGTCCTCCATTCCTGAATAACTTCATCCTGGACTGCTCCCCCTACCCCCCCCCTCCCGGGGTCTCACTAGGCTCAGACCCTTCTGGCTAACTCTTCCGTCCTGAACCATTTTGACACTAGGTATTTCATGTACTTATTGAATCACAGAACAGAAGCTTTCTCCACATGACAGTACCCATCTAGGAAATTCTAAGCACACACAGTACAGGAGAAACTAAAAATGAATGAGTGGATGAGCGAATAAAACGGGCTGCCATCTCTGAACTTCTCTGGCCCAAAGCTTCTGGTCCCCCCTGCCTCCCCCCGCCCCACGCGCATGCTTTACTTCCATCTCTTCCCCTTTCCTCTCCTTTCGGACATCTCTACCCTCAATTTTCTTTTGTCCTAGTGTCTGTCCCCTGTCCCTCCCTGATTAATGATTCTGGGTCTCCTCAGGTGTCAGAGCCACAGACCCACGAAGCTCTCTTCAAAGCTGCCAGTCACTGCTGTCTCCACACCTAGTAGCTTTTTCAGGTGAACCTGACTTCCAACTGTCTGTGCCCAGAAATTCCTTCTTCTTTCCGACCTCAGAGCCTCTGGTGCTTCCTTAGGCACAGCCTAAATTGTGTTGGGCAATTTGTGTAACCAAGACTGGACCAGCCCTCTGCTGGTCTGTCCTTAGTCCCAAGGGCCCTCCTCTGGGATTTGGTGGGGAGGCTGGGTACCACCTGTGGACCAATCAACACAAGAGATGCTATTATCAACCCTTCTGGCAAATCTCATCATCCAGCAAACATTCATTAGACACCCACTATGTGGCAGACTGGGCTTTCACCTCATAGATTTTACCTTCTGCAGTGTGTGCTGGTGTGAAAGTGTGAGCCATGAACCACAAATAAAGGAATTTATAATCCCAGGGGACAAAAGACCTATGAATAAATTTAATGAAATGTCCTAGGAAATCAATGGTGCTTTGGGCATAGTGCTTGCTACCCACAATGCGGTTTCAAAAGGAGATTTGAGGAAGAAGGAAGTCCCACACGTTAAGGAACTTCCTTCCCATCACCAAGAAAGATCAAGAGGTGCCTCTTTTGGTCTCCAAGACAAGGACCCCTACAGACATCATAGGAGATTTCATGCTGGGAGTCATTGGCCCAGTATTCTGGCAACTGATGAAGCAGGGTGGGCAGTGGGTGATTGTAGCTCCCAGAGTCTGCCCCCCCCAGTCCTTCCCTAAGGAGGGGGAGGGAGTCCTTTTGGGAGCTCGAAGGAGAGAGTGTACAAGAGGGTGTCGGTACTAGAGCTCGGGGCTCCCCACTGCTGGTGGCCCTGAAAGATCTTCAGAACCCAGCTGGGGGTCAATGTGGTGCTTGGTTGGGGAGACCACCCTCCTCATTCACAAAACCTCTGGCAGCCACTCCCCGCCCCCACCCCCTGCTTGGCAGATTTTTACACAAGGCTTTTTGGCTTTCCCCCTTCCTTGGACTCTTAGATTATGAGACACAAACTGTTTTATTCTAAATTGACTTAATTTTTAAATGTCAGACATGTTCATTAAAAAGAAATGTAGAGGGGCTGGAGAGATGGCCTAGCGGTTAAGAGCGCAGACTGCTCTTGCAGAGGACCTGGGTTCGATCTCCAGCACCCACATGGCGGCTGAGAACTGTCTGTAACTCCAATTCCAGGAGAACTCCAGTCCGGGGGAACCCAACACTTTCTTCTGACCTCGGCATTGCACGACACGCATGCAGAAGACCTGCATGCAGACATTATATTCATACACATAAATAAATAAAAATTAAAATTAAAAAAAAGAAATGTAGAGATTAAAAAAGCAAAAGGACACTCCCAGGAAGTATTGGAAAGTATTGCCCCGTGGCCGGCTAGTACTGGGATACTAAAGAGAAACCACACTTGAAAATCTCTTTTGGAGAGCAGCTGCCACATCACACACTGTACCACCCAGAAATTGTGTCCCCAGTTGTTTGTCCTGGACAAGACAAACAACCCCATCTGGGATGTTTTTGAAGATGGTTGTTTGTCTTCCTCCTTCTATGACAATGCCCCCTCCTCCAAAAGGAATTGGCCAGTGGGCTGCATTTGGAAGTGACTACAAAATGAGAGAGTGTGTTACAGACTGACCCCCAGGTTAGAAGCACCAAGAAGCCTTAGCAGAGGTCGGTGGTGCACGAATACTGAAGAATACTTTTTAAAGCCGAAACCCTTAGAAAATGTGCCGTTGAGGTGTGGTGGCAGGAGGCTCTAGAGTGAGTGTGTGTGTATGTGTGTGTGTGTGTGTGTGTGTGTGTGTGTGTGTGTGGAGTTTATGCCTACTCCTCTTCCACAAGAGGAATTTCAAATGTTCCAATCCCAGGATTCCCCACCAAGAAGAAGAAACATCCACGTGGCCCTGCTGGTTAATGTGGTCTTCACTTTTTTCCATTAGCTGTTGCATCTGATGCACCCAGGTGGGCATTTTGGTAGTCTGCTCTGAGCCCCCGCTTGTGCTGGGGATCCCCGAGGCGCACAGTGACTGTCTCCGAAGGCTGGAGACGGCGTCAGATCCCGGGGGCTGGGGGGATTCGAGGACCCAGGGAGCACAGCGTGCTTCATTCGTTCGGCGCGGGTTACTCTGCAAGACAGAGCTCTTTTGCAGATCCGCAGAGGCCGTCTGCATCTTGGGCTCGTTCTACAGGGCCAAGGTAGACTTCTGTAGTCCTGGGCTGGTTCTCCCTAGGGGAACTTTGGTGTTTCCGATTACGCCACAGTGGAAACTATCCAGGCTCCAGATTCTTTCCGGCAAGGTTTTTCTTTGGATGTGGTGGCTCCGGAGTCCGATTCCTGCCGCGTGCAGAGGAGCCTCCGCCTTGAGAAACTTTACATTGGGTTGCTCGATGTCGTGCACTGTTTAAACCAACCAGCATGGTTCCCAGCGAAAACTCGATGGCTCTGGGGGACCTGGACGCTCTTTGATGCCATCCAGCATCTGCAGTTGATTTTTTTCAAGAGAATTCGAGTTCCAATTCCTCTGTTCTTCATGTTCTGCCTACAGTTTCGTTTCTACCAGGGTACAGATGGGCTCAAGTCTGAGGAGCCTTAACAGAGCAAGAAAACACAATTTATTTTTGTGTAGTGCAGAGTTTGTTTAACAGTACGGTTTACCTAAGTCATTCTTATTATGGAAAATCTCAAGCCTTAGACCTAGGTCATTAGAACCCCCCCCAACCCCATGGCAAAAAAAAAAAAAAACAACAAAACATTCGTCCGTATACTGAAATAAATAAAATAATAAAAAAAAAAAAAAAAAGATTAAAGAAAGAAGAGGTTGAAAGTGTTCCTGTTCGTTTCTGCCCAGAGACCTTGTAAAAAGAAAGCAGAAAGAAAGCTAGACGTTAGTGGGGTTGGGCCACCCTCCCCAGGCCGGCCCAGGACATCCTCCTCAAAAATAGCCAAGTTTGAAGCTCACAGAGCCCAGCCCCCCCCTCCTCCCAAGGGCCTGGAGCGGGAGAGGAGCCTGGGAACCTCCAGAGTCAGCCGATAACCCCCTCCAAGCCGGGATAGGGGGGCCTTGAAATGCTCCCTGCTCCTGGCAACCGAGGAGGTCGGGAGTCCAGGGGTGGAAGGGAGAGATGTAAGGAGGGAGCGAGCGAGCGAGCGAGAGAGAGAGAGAGAGAGAGAGAGAGAGAGAGAGAGAGAGACTAGAGAAAACCAAATGCGCCCAACAAGCACCTCCGGTCTGACCTTTAGCCCAGGCCTAAGGGAAGAAACTTGTGTTGGGCCCAAAGTGGGAGAAAAAATGTCACAGGAAACAGAAACAAATGTCGCTGTCCCAGAAGCCCAGTGGAGCCAGAGGATAGTCCCCGGCCTTGGTCGGAGGGCTATCAGCCCAGCAGGAGATGGCTAGCGCCAAACCAGCCGCAACAGCCGCAGCGGCAGCCGCAACAGCTCCGAGAGCCCGGGTGGTCACTGCGGCAAGCTGGAGCTAGCAAACGCTCGACTCCACGCCATGCTCTCTCTCAGCAGCCACACAGCAAAGCATCCTCAGTCTAGCCTAGGGACTTCCTTAAAAAGGGACTGAATTTCAGAGAGGCTGCCAGAGTGGTGGAGGTGGTGAAGGCTAGCCAGCAACCACCTGGCCAAGGCCCACCCTGCACTAGCAGCGGCAGGGGCCGTAGCAAAGCAGAGCGGTGATGGCGGCTCCCACAAACACTAAGCCTCAAGCGTCAAGCCTCAGGCTGGGTAGTAAAAAAACCACAAAACAAAACACTTCCAACCCCCCAAGCCTCTGCCTGGTCCCCACGCTCCTCGCGCTGTTATGTGAAGATCGTTCCAGAGAGGTAGAGTTGAGAACTCGGGCATCATCGAAGTCACAAACGCCCTTGGAGACTGGGAAAGATTCGATTTCGCTCTCGCCAGACTGGAGAGAGAAAGAGAGAGAGAGAATTTGGCTTCCTGCCTCTCCCCTTCACCCCAGTGTTCCTTTAAAATAGAGTAGGGGCTGTGCATCCGAAGGGTGAGCCCCAGCACACCCTAAAACGTTACCAGACCTCGAATAGTCAGCGCCACTGTCTTGGATTGGGGGAAAGCGGGATAAGGAGCCCTAGACATGGTGCCCAGCTTCCGGGGCGCCAAAGGGTGCAAGCTGGTAGCACCTCAGAGCGACGTGGCTGCGCCGGTCTGAGCACAGGCCTTCGGCTGCTCAATTTTCTCTCCTGTGTTCTGGACCTTGGCTCCCTTCACTGGGGAAAGAATTCCCTGCGCAGCCGCGTCCATCTTTTCCTCTGGGATTTTCCTGAGAATCCCCACGAGTTGGCCGTGATCCCATGGGGGTTTCCTTCCAAGCTGCCCCGCGTCCAGGCCAGTCCGCATCGCCCGGTTGCCCTCGCACTGGCCGTTCAACATCCAGCTGCTGAATCGGGATCTGCTCTCCTAGCAAGCAGGTTTCTTACCGGGTGGTATTCCAGTCCCCCTGCTGACCCCTCTAATCTTGTATGAGAAACCTGTGCTGGGGAAAGAGAAGCAGCCTTAAAAAAAAAAAAAAAAAAAAAAAGTTTAACCGAAAGCGTGAGAGCCACCGGCTGTTATCTGGGGCTGAAGGCTGTGGTAATCGATGGCTTATTTTTACGCGGTAATAGGGCCCTGTGATTGCTCTATTAACCTTTAGACCTGTCTGGGGGACTCTCCGGCTCACAGGCCCGCTGCGCCAGAGCCCACAGGCGCTGACGCCGCTGACTCCAAACTTAGGTCTGACACCCTCCCTGCCCCCACTACAGCCCCTGGAAGGTCCCTGTCCTGGGAGTGGGCTCGGCTGGACAGGAGGGGGTGTGTTCCCCACCCCCCACCGCACAGCGTCTTCTAGATTGAATCCCAGCAGCTGCAGGCCGCAGAGAACCGAGAGAGATCTGGAGGGACCGGAGGCCCAGGAGGTGGGGTGCTGTGCGGCGGTGAAGGGGAGCACGTTTTGCATAAATACATAAACTCCAAGGCTGGCGGCGCGTTCTCGGCGCCTGGCAGTCTCAGCGGTTGCTAAGGAGGCAGAAGGGAAGCTTGGGTCTCTAGACTGACTTTAGGGGCCAGAGTTTTGGGGGCGCCTCCTGACCCTTGGAATCCAAGCTGTGAGGATCCCCACTCTTAGTACCCGGGAAGTCTGAGGCTAACCAGGCACCCCGAGTGACGCAGTGCCCCACCAGAAACCTGGAGTCCGGCGGGAGGGGTCACCTTCCTTCCCTTAGCCCCGCCTCTTGCCCACCGCGGCAGAATGAGGACCACTGGGTGTGGGGAGGAAAAAGAAGGAACTCGGGAATAAAACTGATCCTTGGCAAAACAGCAAACCGCGTGGACTTCCCGGTGGGCGGTGGGCAAAGCGGAGCGCGTCTGCAGAAGCGCCTTGGCGTTCCCCGAGCTCCACGCGCCTGGACTTTGCCTGCTGGGGGAGCTTTAGGAGCAGCCCCGCGGGCCTGCGCTGGGAGGAGGTGCAGCCGAGCCCTCACCCCCGCCCCCCGCCTCGCACGTGACTCCCCCCGGCCAGTCAGCGCCCGCGAACCCAGCGCAGGGGCTCCGGGAACCGCGCGGGGCAGGGGGACCAGCCGGAGGTCCGCGCAGAGGCCGCCCGAGGCTCCGCCGCCACTGTAGCTCTGTGGGCGCCCCGCGAGCGCGCCGGCTCTCCTGGAAACTCGAGGCCCGGCAGGTAGGACTTCTTCCTCCCTCCGGTCTTCCCGGAGATCGGTTAACTCGCAGGTCCTCTGTCCTTGTTTGCCTGGAAGTGGGGAGATAGCTACTAGGTGGGAAAGGAGGTGGCTCACTCCAGTGCCCCCCAAATTGGCCAAAGCCTGCTCCGCTTTTGACTTTGGCCTAGCGACTTCTTTAAATCTAGTAAGGCTAGCAGCAAAAGCAAACGGCGCTCGAGAAGTGCGTTTGGATTGTTCTGTGTGAACTTGAACACTTTAAATCCGCCGGGTGAGCAGATTCCGCAGTCGCAGTTTGTGCTCCCCAGGCCCGGGCCTGGGTAACCGCTCTGACCGGTGGACCCGGCACAGGCCACGTAGCCCACACACTGAGGGGCTCTGACAGATGAGTGTAGCCCGCTGGGCGACCGGGGAACAGCGAGTGGCGGTGGCCCGCAGGGCAGCCAGTCCTGGGAGAGGGCGGGAGGCTTTCCCTGGTGGGGTTGGCCACCGAACCTCCGGACTTTTTCTGCCTTCTAAGCAGCGTCCTCAGTGTCCAGACTAGGGCCCAGGAATAAAGTGTCCAGCACACAATAACTGCTGGTGCACGCACACTGCTTCTAGGTGAAGTAGTTCAGGACCGGAACCCAGGGATGTTCCTCTGTAGCCACCGCTAGCTCCCCGGATCCACAGCGGGCCGCAGTTACCTTTAGGAGAAAAAGATGTCTAGGTGGTGATCTTCCACCTGGTGGAGGGAAAGAGGGGCTTTCTGGTTGAGAAGAATTAGGTAGTGAGGGGCCCTAGACGTGGGCAAGACCCAGAGCAACCAGGCCGCGCTGCTGGGAAGCACCTCCGGGAGGTATTTCCTGTACCTTTGGAAAAGGAAGGCAGCCAGGAACACGTTTCGGATGTTCAAAAAGAAAAGCTGCGGTGGGGAGTCGGGCAGATTTGGGCTAAGCTTCCTTACTACTGGCTCACGTGTAAGTTGATTGGTTGGTGACAATTTTCTGCGTGGCAGAATGCGCGAGTTGAATGGAAAACATAAAGAAACCACCTGTAAAAAGACTCGGACATTCCAGGGCGTTCCATTCTCCAACTCTCAAAACCAGGTCCTAAAAGAGGTGTGGGTTAAATCATGAAAAAAGAAGCTATTTGCTTCACTTATGGTGAACTTCGTCTAGTGAAACAAAAGAGAGGGAAAACTCTGTCATGGGTTAGACTTGGGTGAAATCAGAAGATCGCTCTGCCCAGATAAAGAAAAGCAGGGGAATAGTTTCAGCCCTTTCCTGAAAGGCAGAGGGGGACTTTCTCCACCTGCTATTGTTCTAGTAATCCAACTTCTGGTAAGGTATCAGCTATTTGAAAATACTGAGAGCTCCCTAAAGACTAACATGAGATCTGTAAGACATTTAGTGAATTTTAAACATGCACGTTAACACCTGGCGTGTATAGGTGAGTTAGATCACAAAATTCCAAATCCCCTTCCCTTCCTGAAGTTAGGCGACAAAAGAAAATTTACATTATCTTTTTTTTTTACAACTACAAGAGTTGAAAATTATAAAACATACAATGAATTACGCCGAGGATTTGACTTAAATAATAGGTATTTGAGTAATGGATAATTTATTAAGGTAAACCTACATATTTGCTTAATGAAGCCCTGAGATTTACTAGAGATTTTAAAATCTTTTTTGTCTTTCGTTATAAAGTAGAGAGTTGGTAACCTCAGGTCAAATTTCTTATATCCATCCTTCAACTAAATTTGCTGGAAGAAAATGTTCATCTGCTGAGTCAATAGTTTAGCATACATTTTGGGGGAAAATTAAATACTAAACAACTTACTTAGCAATTAGTACATGACTCCATATTGCAATCCCGTGATTCCATTATAACTTTCAGTATCAGAAAAAAATGGTGGGAGTCAGAGGCAGTCGGATCTTTGTGAGTTCAAAGCCAGCCTGGGCTACAGAGCAAGTTCCAGGACAGCTGGGGCTACAGGGAGACCCTGTCTCAAAAAGATCAAAAAAAAAAAAATGGGCAAGAGTATTAGTGTATATATTAGATGTTCTAGTTACAGAAGTCTTACAGTAATAAAGGTGATGAGTTATTATTATATATTGCACTCTGGTGCTTTTCTTATGGTCCATTAGAGATCTGTAACAGTAACCAACTCTTATATAGAATTTTCCTTGTGCCAGCCGGGCGTGGTGGCGCACACCTTTAATCCTAGCATTTGGGAGGCAGAGGCAGGCGGATCTTTGTGAGTTCAAGGCCAGCCTGGTCTACAGAGTGAGTTCCAGGACAGCTGGGGCTACAGGGAGACCCTGTCTCAAAAAGACCCCCCCCCAAAAAAACAAAACAAAACAAAAAAAACTTCCTTGCGCCTGTTAGAATAGTCTCCTAAAGTCTTGTTATGTTTCATGTGTATTAACTTATAATTGCCACCCCCAATCCACCAATGACTGTAAGACACAGGTAACTTTACTATTTGCACTTTTCAGATGAGGAAACTGTGGTGTCTAAGATTATTCAATCGGTGGTAGGCCCTGGGCGTACTGGCTAGTTCAGTTAATATCCACGGAAGTCTATTGTTGCAATAAAAAAAAGCACCAATGGCAAGGAGCTGTCTCTTCTGAATTGGAAACGTGTGTGTCGTAGAGCCTGAAAAGCTTGAGGCCTTCCAGGTTTTTCACTTCTCTAATTGGACTTTGATCTTAGACAACTTCAGTTCCCTCTTTAGTAAAATAAGGAACCGCACCTCTGCTCAACGGAGGCGCAGAAAGACTTAAAGGATAGCATGTGTGTTAGGAAACTGTCCCTGTTATCCCTCCCCCAAAACATTCTCAGGTGGTACAAAGAAACCAAGATGCCTGGAAGCATACAGTCAGGCCTTAAGCACCGATTCTGAGTTTGTATGGACCTGTGATTCCACTGGAATAGCCAACTAGCGAATTCAGATGCTCCACGGAGCTCTGAAGTGACCTTGCACAAGGCCTTGCTCCCCACACACACAGTCTGCAAAGTGTCTAAAATGTAACTCTTTGCAAGAAACGTGTAGCTTGTTTGATTTGACATCCACATGGTACAGGGAATGATTAAGGAGTTTCACAATCCTTTTACGAGGTTTGGCAGACACTTGCTCATTTATAAACATTTAGACTGTATCTCAAGGCTTTTTTTTTTTTTTTTTTTTTGCTAAGATTACAAACAAAACTTTCTTAGGTTGCTGGGTTTTATAAAGTTTCTCACTGCTCCTCCCCTCCCCTCCCAATCTACTGTTCTGAGAGGAGAGGTTGGGACGACAAACCACCGCAATGGGGGAGATCTTTTGTGTCCACGGCATTCTCGGGAAACCTAAACCTTGTACTTAGAGATTACTCTGGCAAAAATGTGCTTGAATAATAAGGTAAAAGTGTAGTCTTTCCTGATAAGCAGTACACAAACAATAGGTCAACATTGTAACCAACACCGCGGGCCCGAAACCCCGCGTCCTCTGGCTCCCCTCCTGCGCCGGCCTCCGGCTCCCAGATCCTGCATCCAGGACAAAACAAAGGCCGCGGCCTCTGGCTGCACCGCGCGGGCCTCCGGAGCTGGGCTGACAGAGCGCGGGTTTGCAGCGCGGGAGAGGGGGCTCTGCAAGCCGGGGGCTGAACTTCTCCCATGTTGTCCTCTCTCCTGCAGGACTCCGCTGCTGTGCGGGGAAGAAGCCGACCCCGGACTTCTGCACTGGATCCCGGCTTCCAGATTGCGGCGGCTACCGCGCGTGCCGGAGGCCGCGGGCCGCGACTTCGCGCCACGGGCGGGTGACCGGAGGCCCGCGCCCCACGGCGGTGCCCACGGCGGTGCCCACGGCGGTGCCCACGGCGGTGCCACGTGGCTCCCAGCGTCCGCCGCGTCCACGGCGCTTCGGACCTCCAGGCCGTGGGTGGAGCCGGCCCTCCCGCAGCTCCTCCAGAGACCACCGCAGGCCCTGCGCGCGGCTTCCCCGGCGCGGGAGCCTCGAGCCTCCCCCATGCTGCACTGACGCCGGAGCGCCCGGAACTCCCGCCGCCGGCCCTCAGCTCCGGCCTCCTGGCCGTTCCGCACACGCACGCTCCTGCCTCGTCGTCAGGGCTCCTGTCCCCGCGTGGCTCGGTGACCGCGAGTGAAGGGAGGACCGGGCCGCGGCGCGCACGGCCGCCATGTACCAGAGCCTGGCCATGGCAGCCAACCACGGCCCGCCGCCCGGAGCCTACGAGGCGGGCGGCCCCGGCGCCTTCATGCACGGCGCGGGCGCCGCGTCCTCGCCGGTCTACGTGCCCACGCCACGCGTGCCGCCGGCCGTGCTCGGCCTGTCCTACCTGCAGGGCGGAGGCGGGGGCGCCGCGGCCGCGGCCACGTCGGGCGGCAGCTCCGGGGCCGCCCCGTCGGGCGCGGGGCCCGGGACCCAGCAGGGCAGCCCGGGCTGGAGCCAGGCGGGGGCCGAGGGGGCCGCCTACACCCCGCCGCCCGTGTCCCCGCGCTTCTCCTTCCCGGGGACCACTGGGTCCCTGGCCGCCGCCGCCGCGGCCGCCGCCCGGGAAGCCGCGGCCTACAGCAGCGGCGGGGCGGCGGCGGGCGCGGGGCTGGCGGGCCGCGAGCAGTACGCGCGCCCGGGCTTCGCGGGTTCCTACTCCAGCCCGTACCCGGCCTACATGGCCGACGTGGGCGCGTCCTGGGCAGCGGCCGCGGCCGCCTCCGCCGGCCCCTTCGACAGCCCGGTCCTGCACAGCCTGCCCGGCCGGGCCAACCCCTCCCGACACCCCAATCTCGGTGAGTACAGAAGGGCCCCGAAGCAGATCCGGGTGTGTGTGTGTGTGTGTGTGTGTGTGTGTGTGTGTGTCTGTGTGTCTGTGTGTCTGTCGGGGAGACACAGGGAGGGTGGAGTGGAAGCTGAGGGCTAGGGGCCGCGAGGGCCATGAGGGCTGGTCCAGCCCAACAGCCCAGCAAAGCCGTTCTGCAAATGGGCGGCGTGGTCTGTCTGGGCGGCCCAGGCCCATCGGTGCCAGCCGGAGGCGTTGGGCTCTGCGGGTCCGCTGCAGATCGCTGGGGTTCTGCGCGCTCTTTCCCCAGCCATTTGGCAGCTGAGTTGGAGAAGACTTTTCCTGTGGGGGTTTCACACCGGAAACAATGGAAGGACCAGTAAAAGAGAACACCGGGAGATGGGTTACACTGCATCTTCCTCCCACCTCCCCCCCATGCAAGTCCTTGGACGCTCTCTGTTGGGGCGCCTAGTACCAATCCTCCTGGGGCGCCTAGTACCAATCCTCCTGGGGCAGAGTATCTGTGGAAATGCAGAGGGCCTTCTTTATAACGCCTGTGTTAAATGGAGACTTTGCAGTGATCGCCATGCCTTGAGGCTCTTCTCTAGAAGACAAGTTAGCAGTGGCGATGTGCTGTAGTATTCCCAGTCTATGTCAGGCTTTGGAGGGACAACGAATTTGCCCCATTTCCCGAATCTACAAACTGAGCTTTCATAAGGGCCCTGCCCACTCGGGCTGGGAGAAAAAGCAAGGTAGGGACCTCTAGTTTCAAATGCAAACGACCTCTTTGTTGTGTTGAATTTCAAGAAGGAAGGTAAGGCGAATTTGGGGTTGAGGGCTCTTGGGAGGGGAGGAAGCCCAAACTTGAGAAACCAAGTTAACATTTATTGACCACCTACTAAGTGCTAAATCCTTTTGCTTTTGCTCTCACTTTGAAGAGTAAAGTCTATCCCTCACTGTCTCCCAAGTAGGGACTCCTAGCTTTGAAGAACTTAAATTGTTCTCTGGCCCTGAGTGACCAGGGAAGGTCTCCAGGAGGGGTCCAGCCAAATACACATCCCAAGTAAACTGATTAACCCTGGAAGTGGCGCCGGCTGTGTCCCTGGCTGTCAGAGCCCCTCTCTCCCTCTCCCTGGCAGGGGCTACGGAGTGGACCACTCCTAGGAGTGGACCTTTGAGACAGAGTTGGGTGATGGCTTCCTTAAAATGGCAGCTGGAGGTGGGTCTCAAGGACTTCTGCCAGCATTCCTACTTGCTGAGTTCTCTCCAGAACTTACTGGAGCCCTTAGTTTAAAATAAGGAGGAAGGGGGCTGGAGGGATGGCCTAGCGGTTAAGAGCGCTGAACGCTCTTACAGAGGACCCGGGTTCGATCCCCAGCACCCACATGGCGGCTGAGAACCGTCTGTGACTCCAGTTCCAGGAGAACTCCAGTTCCAGGGGAATCTGAGACCCTCTTCTGACCTCCGCGGCATCGCACGACACGGGTGCGCAGACCTGCATGCAGACAATACATTAATTACACATAAAAAATAAAAATAAAAAAATAAATAAAATAAAAAAAAAATAAAAAAAATAAAATAAGAGGAAAGGAGCCGGCGTGGTGGTGCCATGCCTTTAATCCTAGCACTCCTTTAGGCACTCTGGAGGAAGAGACAAGGCGGGATCTTTGTGGAGTTCCACAGGCCGAGGCGGGCTTAGAGAGGGAGTTCCAGGACAGTGGGGCTACAAGGGAGGACCTGTCTTGAAAAACACAGCACACACACACACACACACACACACAACAACACAAAAAGGAATGAAGCTAGCCTATGTGGCCTGTGGCCATCCTAACATTGTGAAGGCTGCCTGAGCTACAAAGCAAACCTGGGGGGGTGGAGATTGATTGAGATTTTTACCTCAAGGAAGCAGGGGTATTTGCTTCGAAACTCCTGTAAGCTCCCGTGTGAATGGAAAGGAGGCATTTGGCAGTGTAAAAACAAACCAAAATGATGCAGTATGAGCATACAGGGTGGCATTGGGGCTGAAGTAAAGAATGTTTTCCAAATTCCAGCATGGACACATGTTAGCTGGCCAGTCAGGAACATCTCCTCCACCTGGACCATGGCCTGAATGTCTGGCTCACATGAAGCCCCTTGGAAATTTCTCTTCTGCCTGTATACAGATGTTTTAAGTGGTTAAACCGTGAGAGGTGCTCTGGGATTCCCATGAGGAAACAGCAGGTTCGTTGGCTCTGTCAGTGCAGGTCTGCATGCTTTGCTGGTAAACTTACACAAAAGCATTGCATCGGTTAAGGAGATGCTTTCTTTAGCCAGTCTTCCCCCACCGCCATTCCAGTACTAGAGATCAAACCCAGGCAGGGATCTAGGCTGGTAAAGGCACTACTACTGAGTGATGCCCCAGCCCCCAGAAGACTTTTGTATACTGTCCTGCTGTGCATGGACAATTGTAGCTTGGTTAGCTTTAGAAGAGTATGTAAACAGGACTAGCTAATGCCAAGTGAGTAATGGGTGCCATAAAGAGAACTGATTTCCATAATGTTTGTGGAGGAGGTCCTCCCATGTGACCTTAGGCAAGCTGCTTACCTCTGTCAGTCTCATCTCATTCTGTTATAAGTGGTTTCAGTTCAGGCACAACTGCTTGTTGTGTGTGTGTGCGTGTGTGGTGTGTGTGTGTTTTTGAGACAGGTCTCCCTGAGCCCAGCTGCCCGTTGAACTGGCTTTGTAGACCAGGTTTGGCCTTGAACTCACAGAGAAATCACCCTCCCAAAGTGCTGAGCACAACTTTTGAATTAATTTGTCCAACTTAGATTACTTAAATGTGTGGGGTATAGCAACATTTATATTAAAATACTCACTACTGTCATAATAGAAGTACTGGTCTTTTCTACCTTTGTCTTAAGATAAAGACTCTTAGGAACTTAGAAATTAGAACTACCCAAGAACATCCCAAGTGAACAGGGTGATTGGTTACCCCTAAAATATAAAATTGAAAAATGGATAAACTATTGTCTATCATCACAGCATTGTGGTGAGGTAGGGGAAACGGACTGAGAGGAGTGCAGAGAATGCAGGGAAAGATTTTCCTTCTGTCGGAAACTCTGAAAGTCTTCATCTAAGTGCTACCATCTGCATTTTGATGGGTGATAGAATTTTTGGCAGGAAAACAACCTGAACCTACAATTAAAAAACAAAGACAAAAAGAAATATAGACATCACTTACTCCATACATATGTCATACCATGACATATAATAACACAGCTTGTGCTTTGCTGAAATAATACATTCATAGGTAACCCCTCAGAGACTAATTCCTCCTTAACTCAGAAATGTTTTTAATTTCTGTTACGGACAATTAAGAGAGCAACCACATATTTTTTTTTCTAGGAGTTATGGAGTGTTTTAGTTTTTATTAACAGTTATACATCTAGCAAGTTATTTATTAACAGTTAAGCATCTAGCATCGTTGTTTTTCTTTTTTTTTTTTTTTTTTATGTTGGCAATTCGGCTAAGGCAAAAATCAGAATGGTAAAAGCCAACAGGGCATCTGAAAAGACCTGCACTTGGCTTGGAAGAAATGATTGTGTCCTGACTATAATGTACGTGAACTTTAATTCATTCCAAGTTCAATAGAGCTAGGACCCGGAGGCAATTGTTGAAAGTGTTAATTAGGTACGTATGTTAGTGGAATTCTGTGACCTTACTGAGGCAGGTACAGTCTTACTCATATATAGGTGCCTGGCACATGCCTGGCACGTAGCAAATATTTGAGTAGAGATCTAGGAGGTAATTGCCCCAGGACTCTGCCCTGCCCTGGTCAAACCACACAGAATGGCTGCCTTAGTCCTTTAAGAAGCAAAGGAGAGCTGGGTGTGGTGGCACACACCTGAGATCTCAGCACTTGGGAGGCTGAGGCAGGAGAATTGAGAGTTTAAGGCTAATCTAATCTAAGCAAGACCCTGCTTAAAAACAAACAAACAAGCAAGCAAACAAAAAACAACTGGAGAGTCTCAGGGATGAGAGAGCGGAGACCCGCTAAACACTCCATATCTCCCAGAAAAAAAATAATGGTGCTCTCTAATTGCTCCTCACAGAAATTAAAAACATTTTTGAGTTAAGGAGGAATTAGAAAGTAGCACTCTGAGACCCTGCGGTGTGTTACTCTTGGTGTGTAAAATGTTAGGATTGAGACACTGGCCGGCTGTGGGACTGTGGGGCTGTGTGGCTGTGTGGCTGTGTAGAAGTGCAGTGTGGATTATGGTTTGTCTTCAAGGTCACCTTCATGGGAGGTTCCAGGGAGTCTCTGTTGCCTTTGCCAATACAGCTATAGGAGCTTTTCTTGTACTTCCAGGGCTGGGGCCTGTGTAAGTGCTCAAGTTCTTGCAGCTGGGGGGTGGGGGGGAGACACTCGGGAATAGCTCTCTCCTTTTTAAAGAACCCAGTGGTATGGTGATCCCATTGTAGACATTTGGCAAAGTTCATGGAAATGCACTCTTAAAGTAGGAGTCTTAATTATGTGACTATCATACCATAGTCTAGTTGACTTTTATTCTAATGAATGCTTATATAGAATTAAAGCTGAAGCTGGGCGTGGTGGCGCACGTCTTTAATCCTAGCACTTGGGAGGCAGAGGCAGAGGCAGACGGATCTTTGTGACTTCATGGCCAGCCTGGTCTACAGAGTGAGTTTCCAGGACAGCTGAGCTGAGGCTACAGGGAGACCCTGTCTCAAAAAGACCAAAAAAAAAAAAAAAAAAAAAAAAAAAAATTAAAGCTGAAAGGGAGTTGGAAATGGAAATTATACATAAATATTCCTAGAGAAGATATTGGGTGGTGAGAAGACTATACTAAGTAATAGTAATTCTTTTGTGAGCTGGAGAAGATAAGCAATATATTATTCTCCAAGGGAT
Source organism: Rhizomys pruinosus (assembly GCA_009823505.1). Classification (NCBI taxonomy): domain Eukaryota; kingdom Metazoa; phylum Chordata; class Mammalia; order Rodentia; family Spalacidae; genus Rhizomys; species Rhizomys pruinosus. Next base: position 345,494 of record VZQC01010441.1, read on the forward strand.
ACTAAAAAGATTGAGATGTTTGAGGGCTCAACGAAAATAGTACAGTCGAAATGTGTGTGTTCACAAATAATCTGAAAAGGCATTGTCCACTGGGTGTAGAGGGGGCACTCTAGGTGTTCAGAGAGTCGAAGACTGAGGTCAGTGGAAAATGCCGTTGTGTTTGCTGGGTCTTTGGGGGACTGCTTATCAAGCTCTCCAGTTGCTTTCGGAGTCAGCTCACTTAGGGAATTTGTGAGACCAACTCTGAAGTAGCCTATTTGACTAGCGAACAATTTGTCAAGTCTTCAAGAAAACCAAAGTTGTTTAATTTTCCGGTTACCACCCTGGCTAGGTCAATCAGAACACAATCTGGTCTGTGGTGCTAAATGGGGAACCAATTCAATAAGGAGAGTGTGTTGGGGCGGCCTGGGGTGTGTCTCTGCCTCTAGTGAGACCTGTCACTCACCCAATTGTGTCCCATGAAGAGGTCAGGGCCACATTTGCTGGGGGAATGATGTTCAGGAGAGGGTTTTAGATAACACCTTCTTATGTACCCCTCCAAGCCTTTCCTTTCTTTCTTATTTAATGCATAAGAAGCCACAAACATACTGTGAGGTTGTGGGGAAACAGGAACTCTGATACCTGCTGTGGGAGCACTCCTTGGTACAACCTTTGTGTAGAGTCCTTGGTAATGCCAGTCAAAGGACAGAGCAGATAGCCTTGACCCTGAAATTTTGACTTCAAATAACTCATTCTACAGTACAAACTCACCGCATCACCATTTCCAATAACAAAAATTGGAAGTCACCTAAATGTACACGCCTAAGGAACTGTTTGATTTTATGAGTTACACACCTTGAGCTACTACAAAGGTAAATGGAAGATGAAGTTCATTAGTGGAGTGGCCTAAGAGCCTTTCCAAGACATTTTTGAGTGACAGGGTATGTACACCACTATTCTATGTGTCAAGAATGAGGAAACACACACACCACATCTCTGAAGCCTTCCTGTCCACAGGTCATTTGTCAAAAATTGGTCAGCTTTTTGCTCTGATGAGGGATGAGACAGAGAGGGAGGATGAGGGAATAACCTCACCATTGTCCGTCTTAGAACGGGAAAAATACTTTCAACAACTATCTTATATTTTTTTTAAATACTTTGTTATTTATTAGTTTGTGTTATGATTGTATTGGCCCTTGCTTGTAGTACAGTGCATCCCATGTTGTGCAATGCCCTTGGAGGTCAGAAGGGGGCATCAGATCCCCTGGAATTTGTAGCTCAAGGACAGCCCCTTAGCTGCCAGTCCGGTGCTGGAAGGAACCTGGGTCTTACTGAAAGCAGCTCCAGAGCTCTTAACTGCTGAGCCATCAAGTCGCTCGCAGCTCCTTAACCACTGGCTCTAGTCATTTCCGATTCGTTGTCATTATTAATCCATCAACTAATAAAAGAGTACATTAGGGCAGGTGTGGTGGCAACGCCTTTAATCCCAACACTGGGGAGGGAATAGGCAGGCGAGCTCTGTGAGTTCAAAGCCAGCTGGTCTACAGAGTGAGTGCAGGAAACAGCTTGGGCTACAGGGAGACCCGGTCTCAAAAAGACAAAAAAAAAAAAAAAAAAGAGTACATTTAGGAATGGGCAGATGGTTCAATGGGTAAAGGGACTCGCCTCCAAGCCTGACAGCCTGAGTTCCATGCCAGGACCCACATGGTGAAAGGAGAAAACTGACTCATGACAGTTGTTCTTGGACCTCCATATGTGCACTGTGGCACACACGTGTCCCAACACACTATATCCATATAAAATGAAATTTAAAATCTTTAAAAATACACTTAAGGCCAGGCATGGTGGTGCACACCTGTAATCCCAGCACCCGGGAGGCTGAGGCAGGCGGATCTCTGTTATTCAAGGCCAGCCTGGTCTACATAGTGAGTTCCAGGACAGCTGGAGGTACAGGGAGACCCTGTCTCAAAAAGACAAAAACAAAACAAAAAGCTACATTTAAAATATGAGATGTTAAGTTTGCTATAATTCATTATTTTAAAATTATGCTTATTTATTTACTGTGTGGTGTGTGTGTAGGGGTGTGTGTGTGTGTGTGTGTTTTCCCACATGTGTGTGCCATGGTGGTCAGAAGACCACTTCGGAAGAGTCGGTTCTCTCTTTCCACCAGGTAGGTCTCAGGAAACAAAGTCAGATTGTCAGGCTGGAAGCAAGCTCTCTTACCACTGAGCCATCTTGCTGCCCCTGCTGTAATTTTTTAAATCATCTTAATTCTTATTTATTGATTTGTCTTTCTGAGACAGGTTCTTCCTGTAGCTCTAGCTGACCTGGAAATCACTATGTAGACCAGGTTAGCATTAATCTCACAAAGATCTGCCTGCCTCTGCCTCCCACATGCTGGAAATAAATGTGTGTACCATATGCCTGGCCTTAATTATTTTTAAGATTTGGGTTTTTTTTTTTATTTAGCTGCCTTTATCATCATCATTATTATTATTATCATTATTCTAATGTGTATGAGTGTCTTGCCTGCATGTATGTAACTGCACCAGCCCATGCAATGCTCATTGAGATCAGAAGGGGGCATTGGATAAATTGGAACTGGAGTTAAGAACAGTTGTTAGCTACTGTGTAGGTGCTGGGAGTTGAAGGGAGCCAAACCTGGGTCCTCCACAAGAGCCACCAGTGCTCCTAACCTCTGAGCCATCTCTCCAGCTCCATCTTAATTATTTTTTTAATATTTTTATTTATGTGTATGAGTGTATTGCCTGCATGTGTGTAAGCAATGCCCACAGAAGTTAGAAAAGGGTACTGGATCCCCTGGAACTGGAGTTACAGTTGGTTGTTAGTTACCATGTGGGTGCTTGGAATAGAAGCTGGGTCCTCTACAAGAGCAGCCAGTACTCGTAACCACTGAGCCAGCTCTCCAGCCCATCTCAGTTATTTTCAAATGTGAAATTCAGTGTTGTATATCTTCACATTGGAATGTGATGGATCTTCAGAATGTTTTTCATCTTGCAGAGCTGAAAAAGTCTGCTCATGAAAAGCCAAATCCCTCATCCTTATCTGCCTCAGCCACTAGTGGCCTTTATTCTGCTCTCTGCCTTGGTAATTTGTCTGCTGAGTGAAATTACACAGAATTTGTGCTTTGTATCTGATTCATTTCACTTAGCATGTCTTCAAGAGCCAGCCAAGCTTTAGCACCTGGCAGTTTCTTTACAAGCTGAGTTATTCCACTGTATATGTATGTACAGACCACATTTGGCTTATGCATTCACCTGTGTGTGGTCACCTGACTGGCTCCACCTGCTGTAGTTGGGAACATGGCTGGGTAATGGAACCTTTTGAATTTTAAACAATTGAGTGATGTTACCTATTTTAGAAAATATATTAAGCTGAGGAGGCAAGATGGCTCAGTGGATAAATCTGCTTATAACAACTGCAAGCATCACTACCTGAGTTTGATCTGCAGATGTAAAGATGGGAGGAGAGACCCTTCTCCACTGAGCTGTCCTCTCAGTTTTATTCTTGTGCTGTGGCAGCATCCCCACCCCCCAGCAGTGCTGAAGAAAATGTATGAAACCGATTAAACTTTTAAAAGCAGACATACATTATTCACAAAAGTCTTTATTTTTAAAGTGGACTCTAGTGTCTACACATGCATAGAAAAATGCATTGAGTTTGATTTTTACATGTTCTTTTACAAACTGCTGAGGGATTCCCATGCCCTGTTTAAAGATTCAGCCAAGGTGCTGGGCGTAGTGGCACACGCCTTCAATCCTAGCACTCGGGAGGCAGAGGCAGGGAGATCTTTGTGAGTTCAAGGCCAGCCTGGTCTACAGAGTGAGTTCCAGGACATCTGGGGCTACAAAGAGACCCCGTCTCGAAAAGACATGAATAAATAAATAAATAAATAAATAAATAAATAAATAAATAAATAAATATTCAGCCAAGAATGTCTATTTACCCTGACCTGCACCTGATTTTCACTTAAAAATTTTTTTTTAATTATTTTTTTTCTTTGGTCTTTTCTAGACAGGGTCTCCCTGTAGCCCCAGCTGTCCTGGAACTCACTCTGTAGACCAGGCTAGCCTTGAAATCACAAAGTGAGGCAGAGGCAGGTGGATCTCTGTGAGTTCAAGGCCAGCCTGGTCTACAGAGTGAGTTCCAGGACAGTTGGGGCTACAGGGAGACCCTGTCTCAAAAAGAAAAAAAATACTGATCATTTTTCTTTTATGAGTATGGGTGTATTGTTTGCATGTAAATGTCCCTGTGTCATGCAGTGCTGTGGGACCAGAGGATGGTGTTGGATCCTGTGGAACTGGAGTTAGGATAGTGGCTAGTTGCCATGTGGGTCCTGGGAATTAAACCTGGGTCCTTTATAACAGCACCCAGTAATCTTTTTTTTTTTTTTTTTTTTTTTTTTTTTTTTTTAGCCCCAGCTGTCCTTGAGTTCTCTATGTAGACAAGGCTGTTCTCAAAGTTGTAGAGATGTACCTGCCTCTGCCTCCCAAGTGCTAGGATTAAAGGCGTGCGCCACCACGCCCGGCTCCACCCAGTACTCTTAGCTGCTGAGATGATTCTCCAAACCCAAGGTGATTCCTTTAAACTGCCCACTTAAACCTGTCCTTTAAAAATAATGGAGTTGTCAGGGATGGTGGTGCACATCTTTAATCCCAGCACTTGGGAGGCAGAGGCAGGTGAATCTCTGTGAGTTCAAGGCTAGCCTAGTCTACATAGTGAGTTCCAGGCCAGCTGGGGCTACAGAGAAACCCTGTCTCAAAAAGACCAAAAAAGAAAAAAAAAAGAAAAAGAAAAAAGAAAAACAATTGAATTGGGGCTGGGGAGATGGCTCAGTTGGTGAAGGGCGTCCTGCTTAGAAGGTCCTGAATATAGATCCCTAGCACTCTCATAAGGGGGCAGATTTGACAGCACATTTCCATAACCCCAGTTCTGGGGCACGGGGAGGGAGATCCTAGAGCTCACTGGCTAGTCAGTCTAGCCAAATCAGTGAGCTACAGGTTTAGTGGGAGACTGTGTCTGGGAAACTAAGGCCATCAAGATGGCTCAGTGTATAAAGGTGCTTGTTGCCAAGCCTGCCACCTTGAGTTTGATCCCTAGAACTCACATGGTAGAAAGAGTGAACTGACTCCCTCAGGTTGTTCTCTGACCTCCACAAGTACACACCATGGCACATAGACAGTTCCCCACACAAAATAAATACAATATAATAAAAAATTAATATAAGGTGGAGTGACCAAGGATGACACCTCATATCTCTCTGTCTGTGCCTCTCTACTTCTGTCTCTCTCTCTCTCTCTCTCACACACACACACACACACACACACAAACACACACAGTTAAGGGCTGTGCTGAATTCAGAACGTAAGCCTGTGGCTGATGTTGCTGCTTCTGTTTGCATGAACAGAAAGGATGCAGGGGTTTCCTTGCCTTCTCTAGAAACACAGCTCTTGCAGGCTGTGCTACTGTAAGAGCTTCCAGGGACCTGGCTGACCTTTGGTAGATCATGACAAGGCCTCACTGATCAGGCTCTGTGAGCAGATTACTCACACATTTTATTGGCTCTCTATACAGCTGCTCTTTTGTCACCTTCTAAAGAAAACAGGAAGATGCTATAAAAAGGGATAGCAGGAATTAACCTTGAGTCTATTTTAATCTATGGGAAAGAAATTTATAGCCTTGGTCCATTGACATTTGCATACTAACAACATCTTAGGGGCAGTAGCCTGATTCTGTTTCTGTGTCTGTTAAGTCTTTTTCTGGAGAGGTGAATGCGCAGATGCTTCCAGGAGCAAGTGGGAGCTGCACCTGGGACAAGAGGACATCCACTGTTAGGCTCACAGCCTCCTGAATCATACTCCGTGTTTATTGTCCTGAGTTGAGGGAACAGAGGTATGTGGTGGCTAAAGGACTGCATTCCCCAGTGGGGCTTCCCAGCCAGCCCTCCCTGCTCCCTACAGGCTGGTGCTGTCTCTTCAGGTGCAGGGTCTTCCTGAGTCACCCTCTTGCCCATCTACAGAGCTGCCAGTAGGGAATGCGGTGGTAGGAACGTCCCTTCTCAGCCTCCCGAAGCTGATGTGCAGGGCAAGAAAGAGATTCCCACAATTGAGACCCACCAAATTAGAGGATTCTGCTAGCTCTAGGGGAATGGTTGGCTGTTTAGGAAAATCAAAACCCTCTGGCTCTCTCAGAAACTCCTTTGTGGAGAGGAATCTGCTACCTTGTCTCTGCCTTTGCTTCCTCCATTTCAGACGGAGTTGTAGTAGGCAGAGAGAGGATCGGGGAGCAGACTGGTTATAATTTTAGTAAAGACAAGCACAGGACATGGCTGTAGACAGGGAGTGAGGGCCCAGGCAGAGGAGCAGGAGGACTTGCTCTGCTCACGAGCCTAGCTGCTGGCAGGTGGCCTGTGGCTTTATCTATTGCTGTTCTCTAATCAGAATTGGACCAGGATATTTAAGCTTCTTATCTGAATGAAGAGAATTTGGTTTTCTGGCCTTTGGCATTTTTGCAGGAACCCTAATACAGACTCAATGTATTTAAAATATCCCTTTGCCACTGGCAAAGTCTAATTCAGGCAGGTAAGCCAGTCCAGGACCACAGCCCTAAAAAACACCTCTGCAAGTAGTAACTTAAGCTGTCTTTTACTCTGTGTTGAACAGCCACAGACATATCTTATTCTGGAGAATGCTAAATGATTACCCCCCCCCCAAGCACACACATTTTGATGGGAATTTTGGGGAGTTGTTAAAGCCATGGTCTTTGGGATCTCTCAACTGTGGATGAGTTTTGCTTCTTAAAACTGAATTTGATCATTTTTTTTAAAGTTTCCTTTTTCTCCTCCCTTCTAGTTTGAATCTCCATTTCTACTTCTAGAAATTCAGTCAAACTTTATCACCTCCATTCAGAACTGATCGATAGCAGCTGGTGAGCAGGTTAATTATAATCATAGAATAAACGCCGAAGTCTCAAAGTTCACCACTTTTGCAATGTTTTCAAACCTTCAGGGACCATGCCACGAGTGCTCATTGACCCACTGGAGCAGGTGTGGGAGTTTGAAGGGGGGCAGACTATTGGATCTGATTTGGAACAACTCAATTTGGTTTCTTATCTGCAGCTTCTGCTATCATCTGTCTGTCATTTCAGATAAAAATCGTTCATCAATAGGGCTGGGAAATGGCAGGCTACATTTTCTTCTGATAAAGTTTTCTGGTTGTTTTATCAGATTGGGCTGCAATGGTTATGTGTCTCTGTCAAGGTCTGCAGTGACCTTTTCAGATATTTTATCAGGTATTAGCTTGAGGAGACCCCCCCCTTCCACCTCTTTCTTCAACCTAGGAAAGAATGACCTGACTCCCAAGATCATAAATCAAACCAGGTAAAGAAAGGTAATAATAGAATTTACCCCTCGAAAGAGAGTAGGCAGGAAAGACAAACAACAAATAAAACCTTTCCTTAGCCTATAAGGAGACCTTAACTTGACCCTACATGAAGAATGTGGTTCCCACGATGTGCATAGTTAGCAGGAAAATACTGCTGATTTGGGGGAAAAAACATTTTCCAGTAAAATGGCCTCAGAAAAACAGGCCGATTTTTTTTTTTTTTGGATAGTCTCAGTAAATCTTTAATTATCCTTATTCTATAAATGTGGGTTGAATAAGGCAGCACAAAAAACTCAGATAAACCACTGTGCAAATAGTGGATAATCTCACCACCCCAGATAACCAGTGCAAGGCATTAATCCTTGACTTTTGAGTTAGCATACATATATACAGGCATTCGTATATCTATATTTTTAAATAGTCATAAAAGTTACTGTTTAAAGTCACTCATCACTGGAGACAGTTTCTCTAAGATTAGTGAAGCAGACTGGCGCCCAAAGACTGAGTCCCTCAAATAGAGCAAAAAGTAGGGCATTAGCCTCAGGAACTGGCCACAAGAGTCAGCCAAACGCAAGAGCTGTGCAAAAGAGATGTTTCCAGTCTTACAGCATGTGGATACACACCAATGGAAATTCATTTGGACTTTATTACTTAATTATTCATGTTGGTGCTAGGGACTGAACCCAGGGCTTTGAGCCTGCTAAACACATCTCTACCATGCATGCTCCTATTGCATTTAATAAGTTTTCAGTCATGCCCTTTGAATGAGGTCCTTCTTCCAGACGATCTTAGTTTCTGAGGCTCCAATGGTTGGGGAATGTGAGCCATAGCTGTCAACCTGCAGCTGCAGGACTTTAGGAGCTGAGTGGCCATAGTGAGGTAACGGTGTGGGGTCTGGTGTGGATCTGTTGATGCCTGCCCTCTTGTCCTGCTGTGCAGGAAATTCAGAAGGCTTCTCTTTGTTTGCATATCTGAGTAGATAAATGAGGAGATCTGGCACAGAAATGGAGAGGGGCTGGCCCAGGGCCCTTGGGTGACTTTTTTTTGTCGTTTTTGAGACAAGGTCTCCCTGTATCTCCAGCTGGCCTGCAACTCCTTAGGTAGACCAGACTGCCTTTGAACTTAGAGATCCACCTATCTCTGTCTCCTGAGTGCTGGGATTAAAGGTGTCTGACTTCTTGGGTGATTTTTCTTTTAAAGATTTCTTTTTAATTATGTGTATATGTGGGTGTGGCGGGCGATGCGCGTGTGTGAGTACAGGTGTCCAGAAGACTGCATCAGATCCCCAGGGAGCAGGAGTCACAGGTGGTTGTGAGCCACCTGACGTGGCTTCTGGAAACCAAATTCAGGTCCTCTGCCAGGGCAGTATGAATTCTTAATTGCTGAGCCATCTCTCCATCCCCAAGGGAGACTTTAATTTCACCAAGCCCCATGAGACTAACAGGTTGACCCAGACTGCAGCTGCCGTGACTGTGACTTTCATGGCAGCAAATGAATGTGCACTCACACTGCTGGGTCCAGTGGGTCTCCATGGCTCTCTGCCTCATTAAGCAACAGTATATGTGAAAATGCACCTATGGTGCATCAGTTTAGATAATTTTTCCTGATACATAATATGATACTTAACCACTAAAATGTAAAATCAAGTTTGGGAAACCATGGCTGATAACCTCAGTGTTAGTCTGTTGTTCCTTCATCTTACTGGTAAACCCATTCACTGTCAGAAGCTCTAGGAAGCTATGGAGCTTCACAGAAGGTAGAGTAGGTTCCAAACACATCCTTTCTTCCTAACGAATAGGCCACTTGCTGTAGCCCCCACAGCTGGACTTTGGAGATAAAAACATAAGCAAGAGGGGCTGGAGAGATGGCTCAGTGGTTAAGCTCACTGGCTGCTCTTGCACAAGACCTGTTTGATTCCCAGCACCCACAGGGTGGCTAACAACCATCAGTAACTCCATTTCCAGGGGATCCAACACCCTCTTTGGACCTCCGCAGGCATTGCACAACACAGGTTCTGGAGTACAGTAGAGGCTTTGAAAGAGTGCAGACATGCCCTGGGGGAGTTAGTTGGGAATAGAGAAGGCTTTGAGCAGCACTTGGAACACAGCACTTTCGTTTTCAGTAGACAAAGGATCAGAACCATGACTCCTGCATCTGTGTGTGCTTTGCTCCTGTAGAACGATAGCTGCCTCTCCCAATTCTGAACTCATGCCTGCGTTCAGCAGGGTGTAGTGAAGCCTCTGATACTCACCTAAGTATTCTTTAGCTGTAGGGCAGAGGCAGCTGTACGGTTTGAGCACTAAGGCACAGTCACAGGTAAATGTGGCACAAGTGACTGTTTAAGACAAAGGGAGGCACAGAAAGCAACAGAACTCTATCTAGCAAGTAGTATTGGCAAAGCTGGATCACCACCTGTAGAAGAATAAAGTTAAACCCCTACCTCTCACCCTGTACAAGAGTCAACTCCAGATGGATCAAAGACCTCAATATGAAACCCAAAACTCTGAAGGTGATAGAAGAAAAAGTTGGCAGCAGCCTACAAGACATAGGCATAGGAAAAGACTTCCTAAATCAGACAGTAGCTGCTCAAGAAATAAGATAGATAATTGACAAATGGGACCTCATTAAACTCAAAAGCTTCTGCACATCAAAAGAAACAATCAGGGAAGCGAAGAGAAATCCCACAGAATGGGAGGAAACCTTCACTGCAGATACATCTGACAAAGCATTGATTTCCAGAATATATAATCTACTCAAAAAACAAGAAAGAAAACAAATGACTCAATCAAAAGATAGAGCAAAGAGCTGAACAGAGACTTCACAAGTGAGGAATTAGAGATGGCTGAGAAACATCTTAAAAAGTGTTCAACTCTCTAATAATTAAGGAAATGCAAATTAAAACCACTTTAAGATCTCATCTCACTCTGATAAGACTGGCTAGGATCAAGAAAACAAATGATACCAAGTGCTGGAGAGGTTGTGGGGAAAGGGGAACACTCATCCACTGCTGGTGGGAATGTAAACTCATCCAGCCACTATGGAAAGCAGTGCGGAGAACCCTTGGAAGACTCAAAATGAGCTTGCCACCTGACCCAGTCATACCACTACTGAGTATATGACTCATCTTACCACAGAGATACATGCACAGCCATGTTTATTGCAGCTCTCTTCATAATAGTTCTATACAGCAGTAAAGAAAGATGACATCATGAACTTTGCAGGTAAATGGATGGAACTAGAAGATATGTGAGGTGAATAACACAGTCCCAGAAAAACAAATGACGAATGGTATCCCTCATCTGTGGATGCTAGTGCCAATTACCTAGTTGTAAGGCAAACTGAGCAACATTAACGTGATCTGAAAACAACTGTGCTCTTAATTGTGAATCCCTTAACAGGTTCTGGAACTAAGCTACCATTTATTTTCAGAGTTAGGAAGTTTGGTATATGGATGAAGGATATGTATATTTTAGAGCAATATAAGATCAAAGGAATGTGAAAAAACTAGTTTGTCATGACATTATGTCTAACCACAGTATTTATTTTATGGGAGTGCTTCTTCGTATTTCTTATACAAGGCTGCTTGAGCTTTTGTCCAAGCATTTTCTAAAATATTATAAAGTAGTTAAAAGTATCAGGCTGGCATAACTTAGCCTTTCTGGATGCTTAATGACCATACTTAAGGCCCATACCAATTTGGCCGAGGGTCTTAAGGGATAACTTTGTTCCTTGCCCTCAGAGGTCAGCTGAGTCCCCTGGGACTATGCATGGGGGCATCTCTTGAAATATCCTGCAAATGTGAGTCACCAGTCTTCCTGTGCGGGGAGATCATGGAGATCCACTAATAGGACTTCAGCCAGTGTCCAGTCAATTAAGAGGAAAGTCTGCTCATGCTTCAAAAAGGGAAGCCTGGTTTATCAAGACCTGACTTTGTCCTTGAGTGGATGGAACTGGTGATTGAAAAGCCAAAAGGAGCCAGGGGCTCCCCCTATCCCAAAACTTGGGTGACCCTTGAGGACCAGATCCTCAATTGACCTTGAGAAAACAAAAACCTTGGTTAATCTGGGCTAACTGTGGCCTTAAACATCCAAAAGGAAAGCATAACCAGGAATAAATAAATAAATAGTAAGTCCTGAGAAATTGTACTTCTGGTATAAAACTTGAGATCTTAGTAAAAAGACAAAAGAGCACAGTTGTTTTGCCTGTGTTACTGGCAAGTGTAGCTACCCTGTGGCTGCCACTGCTTTTGCCATCCTTCAAAGCCGAGAAAACACAGCTTTTCAACCTTCCAATATGGACTGAAGACTCACATCTCTCCAAGAATCATCCAAACCTTCAGTGCCAGATGGGGACTGCTGAGACATCCAACTTGTGGACTGCGCTACTACTGGGGTTTCCACTTTTTCAGAGTATAGACTGCCATTGTTGGACTGCCCAGGCTGTATCATGGAGACCAGTACAGGAAGATCAAGACAGGACACAGTGCTTACTGGACCTCATTTGGTGACCATGAAGAGAAAACCCCAGTGTGGAGCACAAGGGCAGAACTGATGGTGCTTTGAGCTTGCCAAGGAGGAGCCTTCAAACATGACATCTTTCAGCCTAATTAAAAAAAAAAAAAAAAGCTGAAGATATATGTGGCATGCATATGTACATATTTTGGAATGATGCATATTGGAAGGAATAACAAACAACAGAAAAGACTGTGTCAAAAAGAACTGACTGAAACCATGAACTTCTGCTCGAAACAGTAAACTTCTGCATCGAGAATTCTGAGAGAGACTGAGAAAAAGATGAAAAACATGTTTGGCAGAATGTATGAGCTTTGGTGGGGGGGAGGACACAGAGGAGGGCATGGGTCTAGATTTGAGGTGTAATGTAATTTTGTATGAAATGCACAGAGCTTCAATAAAACATTGGCTTAAAAAGAAAAACAAACTCTATCTAGGTCAGTTTCAGCCCCAGCCCTCCATCCACACCCTAGGACCCAAGAGGAGCAGAGTTAGTCTGACCCTAGGAGGAAGCAGAGTGCTTTATACTCCCCCGCCTAATACTTTCTGCAGTGGGAAGCTAGATGGTGGTATTAAATAGGAAAGTGATGGTTGATTACCTGGGGAAATACTAGTTATTGTTGTTTTGTGGTACTGCAGATGGAGCTCAAAGCCTTGTACCTGCTAAGCCAGCTCTCTACCTATAGGAGTGACATCCATACCCTCCCACCTGCCCTTCTAAAAAACTTGTATTTTGAAGTAGGATCCCATTAAGTTGCTTAGACTGGCCTTGTACTCACTCTGTAGCCCAGACAGGCTTTGGACTTGAGAGCCTCAAGTCTCAGCCTCCTGAGTAGCTGGGACATGACAGGCCTGTGCCTCCGGCCTCTACCAGTGTTTCTGCAAGTGTTGGCAGGCCCTATCGGGTGGATTCACTGAAGTGCCTGCCTCCCAGGGGGCTCGGAGGTGAAAATGAAGAGGTCTAGTGAGCCTGCCTCATCTTCCTCTTCCTCCTTTCTTACTCTGAGCTTCTTTGATCTACCACTCTAATTTTGATTTCACATCTTGTTTGGAAAAATGTGTTTATTTAAAAGCAATGAGGATTGAACCCAGGACCTTGAGCATGTGAGGCTAAGTGTACTAACTGAGCTATAATCAAGCCCAACTTTTATATATTATATCATATTATATAACATATTTAATATAATACATATTTTATATTTTTATGTAATCTAAATGATTTTTGAGGGGTCTCCCTGTAGCTCCAGCTGGCCTGAAACTCCCTATGTAGGCTAACTGGCCTCCATCTCACAGAGATCTGCCTGCCTCTGCCTCCCAAGTGCTGGGATTAAAGGTGTGTGCCACCATACCCAGCTCCAAACCAATTTTTTTACTATGGAAAATTCAAACGTGCAAACGTGAAGCATAGGAGATCCATCCCCAGATTCAACAGAATCAGTTCACAGCTAGCAGTGTTCTCCCTGTGGACCCAGGTCCCCTACAGTGCAATTGTGAAGCAGATTAAGACAACATATATCACTGCATCTGTAAATACTCTGTTTCCCTAAAGATATAGGACTCATTCTTAAAAATATTTTATGTGTATGCCTGTTTTGCCTGCATACATGTAAGTGTGACCACATTGTACAATGTCCACAGAAACCAGAAAAGAGTATCAGAGCCCCTGGAACTGAAGTTAAAAGACAGTTGTCAGCTGCCATGTGGGTGCTGAAAACAATACCCAGGTCCTCTGCAAGAGCAGCCAGTGCTCTTAACCACTGAACCATCTCTCCAGCCCTAGAGCCATATATCACGCTGAAACTGACAGTTGACCATCATTCCTTAATATCATTAAATGTCCAGTGTTCAAATATCCATTTGTTTAGTAAATTTTTTAAATTTTTTTATGTGTATGAGTGTTTTGCCTGCAAATGTAAGTGCATCACCCGCAAGCAATACCTGTGGAGGCCAGAAGAGGGCGATGGATGGTTATTTGCTGCCATGTGGCTGTTGGGAACTGAAGCCAGGTCCTTTGTAAAAACAGCCAATGCTCTTAACTGCTGAGCCATCTCTCCAACCCCATTTGTTTAATTTTAACAATTTGTTCAGATAAGATCTACACAAGACCCATATGTTGCCTTTATTGATCCTCCTTTAATTTCTGGAGCCAGCTACAATAACTCAGCAGGTACAAGCTCTTGCCCAATAAGCCTGACACCCCAAGTCTGATACATAGAACCCATGCAGAGAACCATTCTCTTTTTTGAAATATTTTATTTATTATTTCTATTTTATGTATATGAGTGTATTTCCTGCATATGTGGAAGTGCATCATGTCATGTCATGCAATGAAATGCCGAGGAGGTCGGAAGACAGTGTTGGATCCCCTGGAACTGGAGTTACAGATAGCTGTTAGCTGCCACGTTGGTGCAGGGAATCAAACCTGGGTCCTCTGCAAAAATAGCTCTTAACTGCTGAGCCTTCTCTCCAGCCGATGAGCCATCTCTCCAACCCATTCTTTTAAGTTATCCTCTGATCATAGCACACACATACAATAAGAAAGAAAATAGATTAAAATCAACTTTAAGTGTCTTCTAATTTTGAGAGTCCCCCTTTTATGGCTTTTTCTTGTAAAATGTCTGGCTTTTCTCCAAGAGAGCCATCAACTGGATTTTGTTGACTGTTCTCTTCATGACATTTAACACGTTCCCCCAATCCCTCGTTTTTCTTCAAAGTCCATGATTGGGAAAGTAGTCTTCTTCAGATGCAGGTCTGCGATGCCATCGACAGGCATTGCCTGGGCCCGTCATTGTATACAGGAGTATGAATGGTGGTTTTGTTGTTTCTTTGTTTTCTTGTGTTCTGGTATTAAACTCTGGGTCTCATGCATGCTAGGAAAGTGCTCTACCATTGAGCTCCGTCCATAGCTCATTTTAACTTTATTATTATTATTATTATTATTATTATTATTATTACTTTTGTCTTTTTTGAGATAGGGTCTCCCTGTAGCCCCAGCTCTCCTGGAACTCACTATGTGGACCAGGCTGGCCTTGAACTCACAGAGATCTGCCTGGCTCTGCCTCCCAAGTGGTGGCATTAAAGATGCATGCCACCCCCCCGCCTGTTTATTTTTATTCTGTATATATAAGTGTATTGCCTGCAGACGTGTAAGTGCACCTGTGTCACGCAGTGCCCATGGATTTCAGAAGAAGGCATTGGATTCCCCTGGAACTGGAATTGGGGAATGGTTGTTAGCCACCATGTGGATGCTGGGAATCAAACTTGGGTCCTCTACAAGAGCATTCAACCCTCTCAAGCACTGAGCCATGTCTCCAGCCCCTTAAGCATTTTTTTATTTTGAGACAGGTTTTCATTAATCTACTCAGCCTGGCCTTGAACTTACTGTGTAATAAGGATCCTTCTCCCTCAGCCTCCTGAGTAGCTAGGATTACAGGCCTGAGCCACCGTACCTGCTCCAAATGGTATTATTCTATTCAGTCATCCCCTTCATTACCTGAAATTCTTCATAACGAAAATTTTTTCAGAGTAATAAATTCCCTCCCTAGCATCCTTCAGAGATTACTCGTTAAATTAAAAATTATATAACAGCCAGGCATGGTGGCACACGCCTTTAATCCTATCACTTGGGAGGCAGAGGCAGGCAGATTTCTGCCAGTTCAAGGCCAGCCTGGTCTACATAGTGAGCTCCAGGCCAGCTGGGACTAAAGGGAGACCTTGTCTCAAAAAAGACCCCCCCAAAATTATATAATGATAAAAAAATACTAATAATAAAATAATCAATTCCTGAGGGGTTTAAATCCCCATGGTCACATGTCCAGGTCATTCAGATGGGATCCTTTTAACAAAATTTTGCCTTAATAATTTCCTTCTTTATGCTGAAAGT
Organism: Rhizomys pruinosus; assembly: GCA_009823505.1. NCBI lineage: Eukaryota > Metazoa > Chordata > Mammalia > Rodentia > Spalacidae > Rhizomys > Rhizomys pruinosus. The sequence continues at coordinate 361,270 of VZQC01010441.1, forward strand.
TATTCTAATCTTTTGATGTACGTTTTCCTCCGAAATCTGAATTTGGTCAATTCCACAGGACACTTAGTTTCCTTCTTCCAGCTCAGATTAGAGTCTGCTTTTGTGGCTGGTCCAGCTAGCTGTGCTTACTGAGATTGGGTTAGGTACCCAGCATGCAGTTGGGGAATATTCTAGCTCATCCCTCTTCAAAGACAGGATAAAACATCATACATGTTCCCACCAGTGCCTCCAGCTTGTTTGGAAGGAAAGAATTTTGTTTGCTTTCATGGTCTTTTTAAAAAAGTGGTAGTAAAATGTACATAGGTTAAAGGTTATCACATTGAAACTGGGGGTGCAGCTCAGTGGAGTGCTTGCCAAGCACGCATTGTTCAATCCCCAACCCTGGGTGAACCATGGTCCATGATGCACGCCTATAATTCTAACATGGAGGAGGTGAGGCAGGAAGATAAGAACTTCAAGGACATTTTTGGCTATACATTGAGCTCAAAGCTAGCCTGGGCTACATAAGACTGCACCTCAAAACAAACAACCAGTTTACCATCTTTTTTTTTTTTTTGTCTTTTTTGATACAGGGTCTCCCTGCAGCCCCAGCTGGCCTGGAACTCACTATATAGACCAGGCTGGCTTTGAACTCACAGAGATCCACCTGCCTCTGCCTCCTGAATGCTGGGATTAAAGGTGTGTGCCACCAGGCCCTACCTCAGTTTACCATCTTTAAATGCATGTCTTTAAACTGCATCCACTTTCCCCACTAGCATCCATTTCTACCATGATTTCATCTCCCCGAAAAATAAATCTCGATTTGCTGACCAGTGAGTCTTCATAGCCCATTGTCTCCAGCCCGTGACGGCATCCATTCTGCTTGCTGTCTGTATGAACAGACTACTCTAGATAGCTCTGGAAGTGGGCTCACACGCATTAGGGCTTTTCTGACAGGCTCACCCCACCAAGCGCAGTGTTTGAAATTTCCTCTTGTTTTGCAGCATGGGCCAGATTCCTTCTCCTCTCAAGGCTGCGTATTAAGGCATTGTATTAATGCAGCCACGGTTGTTTGTCTAGGCATTCCTCAGTGGGCTCTTGACTTGTGTCTGCGTTCCGAGGATTGTGAACAGTGCTGCTGTTTCTACTTGAGGGTGCAGTCTGTTAAGTCTTTGGAGTAAATACTCAGAAGTTGTATTGTCAAATAGGTGATAGTTCCGTGTGGTTCCGAGGAGCTACCATCCCACTTCCCACAGTGTCTACACCATTTTACGTCCTTCATGGGTCTTAGCATCTATAAAAATCCCATTTTAAATTTGTTTTACGTTTATTTGTTTCATGTATGTAGGTAGGTGCACATGTGCCCCAGCTCACGTGTAAAGGCCAGGACAACTTGCGGGAGTCAGTTCTCTACTTTTACCATATGAGTTCTGGGAATTGGACTCAGGTCAGCAGGTTCTTTCGGAAAAGCCCTTATCCTTTGAGCCATCCTGCTGGCCTCCAAATCCCATCTTGATAGTTGCAGCACAGTTCCTCACTGGAATCCTCAGTGACAGCACAGATGCTCTAATCAGTGAAATCCATGTTGTGGGCCTGTTTCAGATGCTCCTTGTCTTGACTTTCATTATTTACTTAGTTCCCTTTTGTGGCACTGGCAGTAGAACCCAGGGCCCTGTGCTTGCCAGGAAGGTGTTCTACCTCTGTCCCATTTCTTATCCTTTCTTATAAAATATTTTATTTATTGTTTTTTTATTTTAAGTGTTTGAATGTATTGCCTACTTGTGGGTAAGTACACCCATGTTGTGCAGTGCCTGTAGAGGCCAGAAGAAGGCATCTGATCCCCTTGAACTGGACTTATGGATAGTTGTTAGCTGTCATGTGGAGGCTGGGAGTAGAACCTAGGTCCTTTGTAAGAATAACCAGTGCTCTTGCTGGGCGTGGTGGCACATGCCTTTAATCCTAGCACTCAGGAGGCAGAGGCAGGCGGATCTTTGTGAGTTCAAGGCCAGCCTGGTCTATAGACCGAGTTCCAGGACAGCTGGGGCTACAGGGAGACCCTGTCTCAAAAAGACAAAAACAAAAATGTCTAGATGAATAAGACAGCTGAACACTCATATTGTTTCTGAACTTAATCAACTGTAATCCTTTTTGTTAAAAAAAAAAAAAGAATAACCAGTGCTCTTAACTGCTGAACCAGCTCTCCAGCCTCCCATTTTTATCCTTTGACTTTGGATTTGCCTCTGGTGTTTCTAGCTCTTGGCTTTGGGCTCCCCTTCAGCCACATGAGCTGGGTCACCCATAACCACTCTTGATGCGATGCCCAAGCCTATGTGGGTATTGTGGACATCATCACCCATGTCTTGGACATTCCCTCTCTCTGGCAACTCTCCTGGTTCCCCTCTAGGAATAGCAAAATAGACTCAATGGGGGCAGATAAAGGGGGCAGAGGAATCAGGGGTCTTGCAGAAGCAGTCAAAACCTAGAGGCCTAGGAGGAGGCTGGAAAGAGCATGGAGTCCCGTGGTGCATCAGAGGGAGCTGCGCACCTGGGTGGGACCAGCACTTTGAAAGAGGCAGGCTTAAAGCCAGGTGGTGAGGGCATCCATGTACAGACCTGTAGGAGACAGCTGGCCATGTGCGGTGCCAAGTCTCCCTATAGTGCCCCTCTCGGCTCACTCGTGGCTGGTAACGGACCTGCTGGAAACTTTTCAAGTGCTCTCCATGTACTGCCTTAGATTGGTTTTGCACGAAGGATGCCTGTACTCATGGAAAAAAAAAAAAAAATGAAAAAAAAAAACTGAGAGAAAGATGCAGGACAGTTATGGCAGAATGCATGATCTGGGATGGGGTGGGGGTTGGGGGGGGAAGGAAAGGGAAATAAGCCTGAATCGAATTGGAAAATAATGTATGAAAAGTCAACAAAGCATCAATTAAAATTAAATTAAAATTAAAAAAAAATAAAGTTTTCCTTAAAAATAAAAATAAAATTTAATGTTAAGTTTTGGAAAAAAAAAAAAAAGAAAAAACCTACCTGGGCTTTATCCCTTGGTCCCATGGTGCCCTGGGGTCCCAGCGGTATTTTCTCTAAGGGTGATTACTTATGTCTTCACAACCTGTCAGTCTTCCGCCATTTTTTGCTGGACTGTGTATCAAGACCTAGAGCTTTGGCCCACAATTTGTGTTTCCCATTGCTGAGAGCCTCAGTCCACTGTTTCCCTGTTCCTCATGCTGAGTGGAGTCTGACTTCTTCATCAAGAGCTTCTGAGACTGTGGAGAGGGGGTGTGCATAACAGTTCCCCTGCCTCTCATCTTCATAACAAACGGCTGAGGAACTCCGAGATTCTCTGTAGACGCAAACTCCCGTCAGGCTCTGTTTAAAGCGTGTAAGTGCCTGTTGATTTTGGAGGAGAGCTCTGCTTGCCTGAAGTGCTTCACAGAAGTGACAAGACACTTTCCTTCAGAGAATGTTGATATTAAGTTTCCTTCCCTGTGTAAACATAACTCCAGAAATGGCATTAATAATGGAGATCCATTCCCTGGACAGAACAGAGAAGCAGAGAGGGAGGGGAAGGAGAGGGGAGAAGCTGGCCAAATGGATGGTGTAACCAGCTGTGTGTTGAAGGGAGAGCCCAGTAGCCAAACTTTCTGTCTTCATCTTCAGAACTTTTGCTTATTTTCCTTATTGGGACTTCTAATTTTTCATCACTTGGCAGCTGGGAAAGGAGAGACAAAGTCTTGTGAGTAAAGGAGGCAGCCTGGAGAAGACCACCTGCCGCCACATTCCACAGTTCTTCCTGCTGGCCCCATTGTCACATCCGTAACATGCAACAGAAGGCTGGGGATATGGTTAGAAAGCACTGGCCCAGGGCTGAAGAGATAGCCTAGCGGTTTAAGAGCGCCGACCCCCTCTTGCAGAGGACCCGGGTTCGATCCCCAGCACAACCACATGGTGCTAAGAAACCGGCTGTAACTCTAATTCCAGGGAGAACTCCAGTTCCAGGGAATCCGACACCCTCTTCTGACCTCTGCGGCATTGCATGACACGGGTGCACAAAACTTGCATGCAAACTGTACATTCATACACATACAAAAATAAATAAAAATTTTAAAAAATTATTTAAAAAAGAAAGCACTTGGCCCAAAAAGCAGGAGGCTCCGGATGCTGTCTCTACTGCAGAGGTGGAGGGGGCCTTGCTGCCCATCTGGGAGGAACTAGGAGCATCAGCCTAGGCTTCTGGTCCCTGGTAAAAAAAAAATGAATTGGACAGTGCCTGGGTGTGGGGGCCTTTCTAGGACAGTGCCTGGGTGTGTGGGCCTTTCTTGGACAGTGCCTGGGTGTGTGGGCCTTTCTAGGACAGTGCCTGGGTGTGTGGGCCTTTCTAGGACAGTGCCTGGGTGTGTGGGCCTTTCTAGGACAGTGCCTGGGTGTGGGGGCCTTTCTTGGACAGTGCCTGGGTGTGTGGGCCTTTCTAGGACAGTGCCTGGGTGTGCGGGCCTTTCTAGACCAACAACGACGACGATGCAAGACTCAGGAGTGCTGTCTTGAGGAGAAATGTTGTAATGACTATTTTTTATTTTATTTTTAATTTTTTATTCTTTTTTTGAGACAGGGTTTCTTGTAGCCCCAGGTTGCCTGGACACACTATGAAGACCAGGCTGCCCTCCTCCTCACAGAGATCCCCTGCCCTCCTGCCTCCAGTGGTGGGATTTAGGGTGTGAGTCAGCAGGCTCCACTGTAATGACTGTTCTTTAAAATAAATGGGAAAAGGTCTGGGTATAGCTCAGTTGGTAGACTGTCTGCTAGCAGGTTATGCACTGTCACTGCATAAACCTCGGCATGGGGGCACTACTGGTAATCCCAGCCTTGGATAGTAGAAAGAAGAAGGAGAACAGAGTTCAGGGTCATCCTTAGTGATATAGGGATTTGAGGCTAGCCTGCAATAGAGACCCTATCCTCAAAAACTAAAAAAAAAAAAAAAGATGAACAGGATGTAGAAAATAAGAAAAAGTGAATGACAGTTGTCTGTCTTTCACCAGGAGGCCATCTGTGAGCTGAGGAACACAGNGGTAGAATGTAAGGGCTGCGATTGGGGTGAATGGTGAAACTACAGCAATGTAGTCTGGACACTCATTTGATCAACTTGATTGAACAAACAACCTGTCACCCCCCACTGGATGGTGGGGCTGTAGGTGTTTGGGCACAACAGCCTGCAGATAGGTTTTGCATGAAGGATGCCTGTACTCATGGATTATCACTTATAGCTAAAAAATGAAAAAAAAAACTGAGAGAAAGATGCAGGACAGTTATGGCAGAATGCATGATCTGGGATGGGGTGGGGGTTGGGGGGAAGGGAAAGGGAAATAAGCCTGAACTGAATTGGAAAATAATGTATGAAATGCACAAAGCATCAATAAAAATTAAATTAAAATAAAAAAAAATAAAGTTTTCCTTAAAAAAAATAAAATAAAATTAATGTTAAGTTTTGGAAAAAAAAAAAAAGAAAAACCTACCTGGGCTTATCCCTTGGTCCCATGGTGCCCTGGGGTCCCAGCGGTATTCTCTAAGGGTGATACCTTATGTCTTCACAACCTGTCAGTCTTCCGCCATTTTTGCTGGACTGTGTATCAAGACCTAGAGCTTTGGCCCACAATTTGTTGTTTCCCATTGCTGAGAGCCTCAGTCCACTGTTTCCCTGTTCCTCATGCTGAGTGGAGTCTGACTTCTTCATCAAGAGCTTCTGAGACTGTGGAGAGGGGGTGTGCATAACAGTTCCCCTGCCTCTCATCTTCATAACAAACGGCTGAGGAACTCCGAGATTCTCTGTAGACGCAAACTCCCGTCAGGCTCTGTTTAAAGCGTGTAAGTGCCTGTTGATTTTGGAGGAGAGCTCTGCTTGCCTGAAGTGCTTCACAGAAGTGACAAGACACTTTCCTTCAGAGAATGTTGATATTAAGTTTCCTTCCCTGTGTAAACATAACTCCAGAAATGGCATTAATAATGGAGATCCATTCCCTGGACAGAACAGAGAAGCAGAGAGGGAGGGGAGGAGGAGAGGAGAGCTGGCCAAATGGATGGTGTAACCAGCTGTGTGTTGAAGGGAGAGCCCAGTAGCCAAACTTTCTGTCTTCATCTTCAGAACTTTTGCTTATTTTCCTTATTGGGACTTCTAATTTTTCATCACTTGGCAGCTGGGAAAGGAGAGACAAAGTCTTGTGAGTAAAGGAGGCAGCCTGGAGAAGACCACCTGCCGCCACATTCCACAGTTCTTCCTGCTGGCCCCATTGTCACATCCGTAACATGCAACAGAAGGCTGGGGATATGGTTAGAAAGCACTGGCCCAGGGCTGAAGAGATAGCCTAGCGGTTAAGAGCGCCGACCCCCTCTTGCAGAGGACCCGGGTTCGATCCCCAGCACCCACATGGTAGCTAAGAACCGTCTGTAACTCTAATTCCAGGAGAACTCCAGTTCCAGGGGAATCCGACACCCTCTTCTGACCTCTGCGGCATTGCATGACACGGGTGCACAAACTTGCATGCAAACTGTACATTCATACACATACAAAAATAAATAAAAATTTTAAAAAATTATTAAAAAAAGAAAGCACTGGCCCAAAAAGCAGGAGGCTCCGGATGCTGTCTCTACTGCAGAGGTGGAGGGGGCCTTGCTGCCCATCTGGGAGGAACTAGGAGCATCAGCCTAGGCTTCTGGTCCCTGGTAAAAAAAAAATGAATTGGACAGTGCCTGGGTGTGGGGGCCTTTCTAGGACAGTGCCTGGGTGTGTGGGCCTTTCTTGGACAGTGCCTGGGTGTGGGGGCCTTTCTAGGACAGTGCCTGGGTGTGTGGGCCTTTCTAGGACAGTGCCTGGGTGTGTGGGCCTTTCTAGGACAGTGCCTGGGTGTGGGGGCCTTTCTTGGACAGTGCCTGGGTGTGTGGGCCTTTCTAGGACAGTGCCTGGGTGTGCGGGCCTTTCTAGACCAACAACGACGACGATGCAAGACTCAGGAGTGCTGTCTTGAGGAGAAATGTTGTAATGACTATTTTTATTTTATTTTTAATTTTTTATTCTTTTTTTGAGACAGGGTTTTCTTGTAGCCCCAGGTTGCCTGGACACACTATGAAGACCAGGCTGCCCTCCTCCTCACAGAGATCCCCTGCCTCTGCCTCCCCAGTGGTGGGATTTAGGGTGTGAGTCAGCAGGCTCCACTGTAATGACTGTTCTTTAAAATAAATGGGAAAAGGTCTGGGTATAGCTCAGTTGGTAGACTGCTTGCGTAGCAGGTTATGCACTGTCACTGCATAAACCTGGCATGGGGGCACATACTGGTAATCCCAGCACTTGGATAGTAGAAAGAAGAAGGAGCAGAAGTTCAGGGTCATCCTTAGTGATATAGGGATTTGAGGCTAGCCTGCAATAGAGACCCTATCTCAAAAACTAAAAAAAAAAAAAAAAAAAAAAAAATGAAAACAGGAGATCGAAAATAAGAAAAAGTGAATGACAGTTGTCTGTTTCACCAGGAGGCCATCTGTGAGCTGAGGAACACAGGTAGACAGGGGCCATAGAGAGAAAGCTTGGCCAGGTTCCCCAGGCCTTGACAGCCTGAGCAGCTCTGGGAAAGTTGTGACATTTAGTGGCAAGGAGCCCCAGCACTCCCTGCTCCCTACTACCCTGTGGCCATTTTTCAATGACTTCCATGGGAAGTAGTTGCAGTGCCCAGGGGCAGGGAAAAATACTGCAGTTGTAGGACCCATCAACACCACAGGAGAGCTAACCCTACTCTGGTGGGACCCAGAGAGGTGGGTTTCCCACTACCTATGTCAACTCCCCAGGGGTCTCCTGGGCTGAGTCAGCAAATATGTGCCACCATACTTAAGATCTGACTGACATTTCAATACACAATCAACTAAAAAGACAAACACAATTTCAAAAAGGCGGTGTGACACTAGTGCTCATTAATGAGTGGCTGGGTAGCAGATGTGGTACAAAAGTATTATTCAGCCGGGCGTGGTGGCGCACGCCTTTAATCCTAGCACTCGGGAGGCAGAGGCAGGCAGATCTTTGTGAGTTCAAGGCCAGCCTGGTCTACAGAGTGAGTTCCAGGACAGCTGGGGCTACAGGGAGACCCTGTCTCGAAAAGACAAAAAAAAAAAAAAAAAAAAAAAAGTATTCAACCTTTAAAAAGGAGAAGGAAGCCCCTGGAGAGATGGCTCAGTGGTTAAGGCACCGGCTGTTCTCAAAGAGGACCCACGCAGCATCCATATGGCAACTGGCAACCCCTATAACTCCAGTTCCAGGGGATCTAACGCCCTCTTCTGGCTTCTGTGGGTAGCATGCTCATGTGCTGCACTGAAGTAATTCATGCAGGCAAAGCACTAGTGCAGGAAAATAAATCTTTTTCTCCATTCATATCTTTTTATATATAAATTTTTATTGACTTTTTATGTGTTTCATACATAATTCTTCAATAAGCCTTAAATGCCTTTATTTATTTTTATTTTTTTCTTTTGGTCTTTTTGAGACAGGGTCTCCCTGTAGTCCCAGCTTTCCTGGAACTCACTCTGTAGACCATCCTGGCCTTGAACTCACAAAGATCCGCTTGCCTCTGCCTCCTGAGTGCTAGAATTAAAGGTGTGCGCCTCTGCCTCCCGAGTGCTAGGATTAAAGGTGTGTGCCACCACGCCCAGCAAATTAATTTACTTTCATTCTTTCAGTTTCTATTTACTTTTTTTTTTTCTTTTTTTTTCTTTTTTTTGTCATTTCGAGGCATGGTCTCCCTTTAGCCCCAGCTGGCCTGCAGCTCACTATGTAGAACAAACTGGCCTTGAACTCACAGGGATCCTCCTGCCTCTGCCTCCCAAGTGCTGGGATTAAAAGTGTGCACCACCACATCTGGCAGCCTTAATTGCCTTTAAACTTGCTTCTCGTTGGCACCCTCCTGCTTCTGTCATTGTGCTGGGTTCCACTGCATCCAACGACTCTCTCCACCCACTCTTCAGTGCCAGCTCATTCTCTGAGCAAATATTTTGAAAAAACTTGTTATAGCTGGGCATGGTGACACATGCCTTTAATCCACTTAGGAGGTAGAAACAGGAGGATCTCTGTGAAATTGAGGGCAACCTGGTCTACATAGTGACCCAGGCCAGCTGAGGTTTCAGGAAGACTTCATCTAAAAAAAAAATAACAACCAAACCAAACAAACAAAAGAAAAACAAAAAATTTGTTACTCCAAGCAACTAATCCAATCTCCATCTGTAAATTTATTATGTTTTGTAATTTACATTAAAATTTTAAGTCGCGCCGGGCGTGGTGGCGCACGCCTTTAATCCTAGCACTTGGGAGGCAGAGGCAGGCGGATCTTTGTGAGTTCAAGGCCAGCCTGGTCTACAGAGTGAGTCCAGGACAGCTGGGGGCTACAGGGAGACCCTGTATCGAAAAGACCAAAAAAAAAAAAAATTTTAAGTCGCATTCTTTGAAAAAAATCACATGTATTTGATAGGTTCCTTTGGGTATAAATTGAAGTGGAAAAATTTACAAATGAAAAGGAAGAGATTACCTTTCTATGCTGGAACTGCTCTGCACCTTTTCTAGGCTGTCTGCCAAACTAAGTGAAAGTTATTTGTTAAAGGACTTATTGAGCTAGGGAACCTTTCACCGTCAAACTGCTCCAGGAGTTTAGCTCGGTGCCTAAATTCCAGGAGGATGGAGTTGCTGAGCTGGGAGGGTTCCATGTGGTCACCGTGGCTTGCTGGAGGAGCTCCACTCCATCTCCTTTATATTTGATTTGTAGATGTTGGCTGGGCTGAAAAGTCGAGGCTAGACACAAATAAAGGGAAAAGAAGGTAAGCCAATAAAAGTATGAATGGTTTAGTACCAAAATATTGTTTGGGAGAAGAGTGAGCTTCCATCTGTGGTGGTTAATTTTGATTGTCAACTTGATTGGACTGAGAAAAGCTTAGAGCCTTGTCTCTGTCTGCCAGGACTTCTCCAGAAAGGATTAATTCAGGAGGGAAAGCCTACGCTGAATGTGGGTAGCACTTGGGCATGGGCTGGGGTCCTTGATGCCCGTTGTGCCGTGCACCAAGCAGCTGCCACAGACTCTGGCTTGCATAGATGAAGCTGAGCCTCCATGATGAACTTCTGCCTCTCAAACAATAAGACAAAATAAATTCCTCAAGTTATGTCATTTGGATGTTCTATCACAGGGACAAGAAAAATAACTTGATACCTAAGCCAGAGATCTCAGTGATGTCCTAAGACAGGGGTAAAATGAGTTCCAAGATACGAAAAGGAGCAGGTCCATCAGGAGCCTGTGGGAACCCTGGTAAAAAGAGTGGAGAGGAGGAGCAGGCGAGAGAACTTGAGCTCTGTGTGCACGGCGGTGTCCACGGTGGGGCACGGTGGAAGATGCCCGGTAAAGGCACTCTTTCTCCCTGAAGACAAACCTACCAAGAGAAGAAAACCCAAATAAGGTAAAAATTTCATCACTACTGAAATTAGGAGACAGCTCGCTCTCACACACACCCTTGGAAAGCCTACCAAATGTAATAGGAATTCAGGCCACATCAGGAAGGTTGAGAACTGATCTAGACTTCTTAGGAGATCTCCAGCTGGCAATCAGTTTCCTTGTTAATGAAATAAATGACTTTGGAAATGAAATGGGGGGGTGGAAATAAATGGGGATGTTTTCACTATATGCAGTTGAATGATGGTCAACTTGGAAAAAATATGAGAGCTCCATGGAAAATGCTATAAAACTCTTCTGAAAGGCAGAAGACACTGTAATCTTGGATTGGAAAACAGAATTTATTCCAAATTCTCCCCCAAACAAGTATATAAATTTAATGCAGTCCCAGGAAACATCTCAACAGGATTTCTTAAATGCAACTTGTCAAATTGATGATAGAATTTCTATGGAAGAGTTATTGTACAAGAATAGCCAAGATAATTTTAAAACAAAGACTTTAAGAAAAGGGAACTTTCCTTATCAGAAATCAAAACAAACTAAAGAGGTACTGGCTCAGAAACGAATGCAGTGAAGTTCATTACAGCTCAGTTGTAAGTAGAAGTGAAAAATTACTTGTTGGAAGCCAGCCAAGGCCTTAGGTGCAGGGAAGCCAGTATAGAAAGACTGGCATTAACAATGGGACCCTCTACAACACAAGAGCAGCCACACAACTGTGGGAACTGGGGCGTAGAATCTCAATGTTATATACCTTTACAGCATAAAACTAATTAATCTTAAAAGTGAAGTTGATGTGTGCTGATGTGGAAAATGTTCCAACAGATATATTTCTGGGGAGAAACTGAGTCACAGAAGAATGTATATGGCACTCTTTCACTTTCTTCTTAAGATATTTGTTTTTATTTTATGTTTATGAATATTTGACCAACATGTATATATGTGTATCATGTGAATGCAGTGCCCATGAAGGCGAGAAGGCATCAGATCCCCTGGAACTGGAGTGGCAGACAATTGTGAGCCACTATTTGGGTCCTGGGAACCATACCTGGGTCCTCTGCGAAGCAGTCCATGCTCCTCACCACTGAGCCATCTCTTCAGCCCAAAGGCACTCTGTGTCTTATTATCAGTGTGCATCACCCTGATGTATCATTCTGATGATACAGATGTGAAATGGGACTTAATGCAGTCAATCATGTAACTTGAAGTCACCATGCAGCCTTCAAGGAGAAGGCCATCATATGGCTCTACCCTTGTACCATGCCACAAGGATGTTATGGTTTGAATAGTATTTTCACCTTTAATCTAAATCCCAGAATGAGGGCAGGCAAGATGACTCAAAAGGTTAAGGTTTTTTCCACCTGAGTTTGACCCCTGGTTCCCGCACAATGGAAGGAGAGAACTGCCTCTGGCAAGTTCTCTGACCTCCACAGGTGCACCATGGCATGTGCATGTTCCTCACTAAATACATTGAAAATATAATAAAATATTTTAAATTTCAGAATGAAACATGTACATACACACACACACACACACGCACGCACGCATGCACGCACGTGCGCTCATACACACCGGAACTGTAGCCAACTTGCAACAGATATGTGATATGAACAGAAAAAATATCTCTAATATTATAAGCTTATTGTAAGCTCTGTTGATATTTGGGGGGGATGTTTGTTACCACATAAGCTAACAACAGCTGATTGGTGCACTGCTGAACAGAACCAAACCAAGCATAAGCGTTTATGCAAATACTTTTTAACATGACTATAGTAGGCCCAATATATCCTAGGAAATCTTTTTTCTCAAATAACAGGGTATATACAAAGGTGCCTGTTGCAGAACTGCCATAAAAGACTACTAGAGACTGAGTAGTTTAAAGAGCACACAGTTACTGTGGGTCAGGGAGGACTGGATCAAAACACTGGCATGTCTGCTGAGGTCTCTGTGGTTTGCAGATGGTGATCTCCTGTATCCTCGGATGAGGTGAAGGGCACATCTGCTTTGTCTCTTTTATTAATGTCATTCAGGAGTGCTTCAGTTTCATAGCTTAAATACCTCTCAAAATCCCACCTCTAAATGCCATCACATCGGGGTTTAGGATTTTAGCACATAAATTGGAGCCAAATTTGGGGGATCACAAACATTCAGCTTTCCTAATAAGACAATGAATAAGGAAAATGTATATTGAAAAATCTATATCAGTCCAGAAAACACAGGTCCACAGTGTGGGAGAGGATCTGAAATTGAAATTATGGATAATATAAAGGAGGCAGCTATATCTGCATTGCTTTGCTTAAAAATATCTGCAGCAGGACCTGATGGTGTAGATCAATAACAGAGCACGTGTTTCTCATGCATGAGGCCCTGGATTCAATCCCAACAGTGAAATATATAGAGCAAATATGGTACAATATTAAGATTTGACCATGATAGTTGGTAGATGTTTTGTTTTCAGTCTTTTTTATTTTCAGTTTTGTTTTAGTCTTTTTTTTTAATTTTTTTTATTAATTTTTATTTATTTCTGTATGTGTATGAATGTACTGTCTGCATGCAAGTCTGTGCACCGGTGTCGTGCAATGCCGCGGAGGTCAGAAGAGGGCGTCGGATTCCCCTGGAACTGGAGTTCTCCTGGAATTGGAGTTTCAGACGGTTCTCGGCCGCCATGTGGGTGCTGGGGATCGAACCCGGGTCCTCTGTAAGAGCGGTCAGCGCTCTTAACCGCTAGGCCATCTCTCCAGCCCCTGTTTTAGTCTTTTTTATTCAGTAACTGAAATAGCTATTGTTTATTTATTTGTTTATTTATTTATTTATTATTTATTTATTTATTTTGGTGCATATGAGTGTTTTGGCTGCACGTATGCATGTATACCTGTGTGTACAATGTCCAAAGAGGCCAGAAGCAACAGTTGGATCCCCTGGAATTCAAGTTTTGGACAGTTATTAACCTCCATGTGGGTACTGGAAACTGAACTCCGGTTCTCTGGAAAAGGAGCAAGTATTCTTAATGGCTGAGCCATCTCTCCAGCCCCAAGATCATATTTAAAAAGAGTAAGTATAAGCCAGGTGTGGTGACACACATCTTTAATCCCAGCACTCCAGAGGCAGAGCCAGGCAGATCTCTGTGAGTTCAAGGCCAGCCTGGTCTACATAGTAAGCTCCAGGCCAGCTGGTCTCAAAAAGACCAAAAAAAAAAAAAAAAAAAAGTATAAATTTACTGTGCAGTGTGAAGCATTCATTTAAAAAAATTTAAACTCGGGGGCTGGAGAGATGGCCTAGCGGTTAAGAGCGCCGACCGCTCTTGCAGAGGACCAGGGTTCGATCCCCAGCACCCACATGGCGGCTGAGAACCTTCTGAAACTCCAATTCCGGGAGAACTCCAGTTCCAGGGGAATCCGGGATCCTCTTCTGACCTCCGAGGCATTGCACGACACGGGTGCACAAACTCGCATGCAGACAGTACATTCATACACATACAGAAATAAATAAAATTAATTTAAAAAAATTTTAAACTCGGGGCTGGGGAGATGGCTCAGCGCTTAAGAGCACTGAGTGCTCTTGCAGAGGACCCCCGGTCGATTCCCAGCACCCACATGGCCGCTAAGAAACGTCTTTAACTCCAGTTCCAGGGGAATCCGACGCCTTCTTCTGACCTCGGCATTGCACAAAGCGGGTGCACCAACCTGCATGTGGACAGTACACTCATACACATAAAAATAATAAATAAAATTTAAAAATTTAACTCATGGTTGGAGAGATGGCTCAGCCATTAAGAGCATGGCTGTTCCTGTAGAAGACCTTGGTTCGATTCCCAATACCCACATGGCAGCTAACAATCATCCGTAACTCCAGTTCCAGGGGACCCAATGCCCTCTTCTGACCTCCATAGGCATTGCATGACATGGTTCACTTAACAACGTGTAGGCAATACACTCATATACATAAAATAAAAATAATAAATAAAATATAACCATTTAAAACTCACAAAATAGGTATATTCTTCAGAGATTTTAATTAACTAATTAATGTCTTTTTGAGATGGGGTCTCCCTGTAGCCATAACTAGCCTGGAACTTACTACATAAACCAGGCTGGCCTTGATCTCACAGAGATCTGCCTGCCTCTACCTCCTGAGTTCTGAGATCAAAGGCATTCACCAACACACCTGGCAGAGGTAATATTTACATGTGTGTGAGAGTGTAAGAGTGAACCAGAGAATTATACACTGCGTACAAAACGTTGGGAGACAATGAAAAATAAAAGCGTATTATTTTTGTTTTCTGTAATTTAAAAAATTTCTAAAAATAAAAATTGTAATTAAGAAAATAGATGCCTGGAAAACTAGAAAACTGTTGGCCACCGTTCACTAGGGATGTGACACATTCTTTTGTACTATTTGAATTTTTTTATTTTTGTATTTTTTATGTGTATGAATGTACTGTCTGCATGTAGGTTGGTGCACCTGTGTCGTGCAATGCCACAGAGGTCCAAAGAGGGTGTCGGATTCTCCTGGAACTGGAGTTAAAGACGGTTCTTAGCTGCCATGTGGGTGCTGGGAATTGAACCCGGGTCCTCTGCAAGAGCAGTCGGTGCTCTTAACCACTGAGCCATCTCTCCAGCCCCACTCTTTGAATTTTTATATCAATTTTATTCATATAACAAGTACAAAAGTATAAATTTTACTTATAAGTCAGGAGAAGAAAACCCAAAATGGTATAAATAAGCAGAGTTCAGATTGTCAAGTCAGATGATTCTACAAGCTTCATTTTCAAAATGCAGAAACCAGACAAAAAAAAATTGTTAAATATTTCTGGTTGCTCCTGAAATAGGTCCCCATGCACCCTGCCATTAAGTCTGGCAAGTGAACCTTCTATTGAAATAGTGGGTGGAGCTCACTGACATAGGGACCACTGACCCGCTGTTTGATGCTCCCCATACCCTCTATGAGTTGGAGAGCCTTCTTCAGAGGTGTATCATGCAGATGTATAAAGTGTCCAGGAAGGACTAGAGCACCCTTCTACTAACCAGATGTGTGGTGTCAACTTTTTAAAATAAAATTATTTTTATTTTACATGTATGAATGTTTTGCCTCCATGTATGTAAGTACACCCACAGAGGCCAAAAGAGGGTGCTGGATTCCATGGAACTGTATTTATGGAGGGACGTTAGCCTCCATGTGGGTGTTAAGAACCAAACCTGGGTCCACTGGAAGAGCGGCCAGTGTTGCTAACTGCCTGCTGAGCCATCTCTCTAGCCCTGTGGCTTTAACTTTTAAGGTTCTTTCCATTTTTAAGTTTGATTTTCTGTTAATAAATTCTCTGTAGCTTAAAAAAAAAAAGTAACAGAAGAAAGAATCACTGATTCAAGAGCAATGTATAGGCAATGTTTGGTCTAATGTTAATCTGGATAAGTTTCAGACTAGGGAGTGAGGAATTTAGTCATCCATATGACATTCTTTTTTTTGGGGGGGGGGGTTGAGACAGGGTCTCCCTGTAGCCTCAGCTGGCCAGGAACTCTCTCTGTAGAACCTGCTGGCCTTGAACTAACAGAGATCCGCCCGCCTCTGCCTCCCAAGTGCTGGGATTCAAGACATGCCACCACACCTGGCTCGTATGACACTCTTTTATAAAAGCAGGTTCCACATATAGATAGGCAAACTGAACTATCCCTGGTCCATTCCAGAGAGGGCCCAGTCTCCTGACTCTACTGAGTATAGTCTGTATTTCTTGTTTTGTTTTCTGTTAACCATACTCAAAGCTGAACAACTTACTTCAGACTCTACATTTCATGCAAAAAAAAAAAAAATCTTGCAGCATTTCAGCGTAACCAGGTGGATTAGCAGGAGAAGATGATGTTAAGTGTAAGCGATTGGGGCTTAACCTTGGTTTGATTAAGTAATCCCTGAGAAACCCTCAACGGGAAAACAGACTTGGTGGATAAATTTCAGTACCGTGGCTCCCCTCCCCTTCGGAAAGGCGTAAATCTCCCCCGAAACACCTCCCTAGCATTCAGGGCAATAAAGAGGTCACATTATATCTCCATAAATCTCCCTGCTGGCTGGCTGGCTGCTGCCACTCCTGCGGAGAAGGGGAAGTTGTTTTCTCTCTGACCACGGCTGCTGCCTGGAAGGAAAAGGCTTTCCCTCAGGACCCATTGTCTTGTACCCAGGGGAGCTGCCCTGGCAATTTGTTCAGTGTTTCCGTCCATCCTGCAAGCCTGTAGTACTATGGACAGGGTGCAGAGGCAAATGGTCACACTGGCTCAGCCAAAGCTTCCCCTGGCAAACCCTGTCTCAGGGTTTCTCAGCAAGTAAAGGAGCCAGCACCATGTGCACATGTAACTGAGCACGAACAGGTAGCACCATGTGCACATGTAACTGAGCATGAACAGGTAGCACCATGTGCACATGTAACTGAGCATGAACAGGTAGCACCATGTGCACATGTAACTGAGCATGAACAGGTAGCACCATGTGCACATGTAACTGAGCATGAACAGGTAGCACCATGTGCACATGTAACTGACTGAACAGGTGCACAGCAAGGCAACGGTAGCACCATGTGCACATGTAACTGAGCATGAACAGGTAGCACCATGTGCAGATGTAACTGAGCATGAACAGGTAGCACCATGTGCACATGTAACTGAGCATGAACAGGTAGCACCATGTGCACATGTAACTGAGCATGAACAGGTAGCACAGCCATGAAGGGACCAGAAAGCCAAGCACGGCTCTTAGCACTGGGCCTGTGCAGCAAGCATGGGGCTCTCTACTGTGGTGAAAGGTGACAATACATCAGCAGCTTTATGAGCTCAGGGGAGCCGAGAACTCACTGGAAAAGGGATTCCATTTTCTCATTTGTGAAAGATGGTGCTTTTATGAACAGGTAGCACAAGATATAAGATGCTTCAGTGGAAAAATCAGAAGGTAGATTGCCACACTTGGAAGTGTTAGTATTACATGGATTAGCACTGATGCCAGTCTGGGGCATCAGTTTTTTACTTTATTGACCACGTTAAAATAATAGGAGCGGTGTGGTGGTCTCGCCTTTAATCCAGCACTCGGGAGCAAGGCAGGCAATCTCTATGAGTAAGCCAGCCTGATCTACAATACAGAGCCTCCAGGCTGAGCTGGGACTAAAGGGGAGACTCTGTCTCAAATACATCAAAAAAAATTAAATAACAACAACAACATTGTATTACACATTGGAAATTAAAAGCACAGTATAAAAGATACAAGAGGCGCCAGGCGTGGTGTGGCTGCACGTCTTTATCCTAGCACTTGGGAGGCAGCAGGCAGGCCGGATCTCTTGTGAGTGTCAAGGCCAGCCTGGTCCTACAGAGTGAGTTTCCACAGGACAGCCTGGGGCTACAGGGAGACCCTGTCTCGAAAAACAAATGCAAATGTAACTGAGCATAGAACAGGTAGCACCATGTGCACATGTAACTGAGCATGAACAGGTAG
Source organism: Rhizomys pruinosus (assembly GCA_009823505.1). NCBI lineage: Eukaryota > Metazoa > Chordata > Mammalia > Rodentia > Spalacidae > Rhizomys > Rhizomys pruinosus. Next base: position 379,170 of record VZQC01010441.1, read on the forward strand.
CACCATGTGCAGATGTAACTGAGCATGAACAGGTAGCACCATGTGCAGATGTAACTGAGCATGAACAGGTAGCACCATGTGCATGAACTGCACATGAACTGAGCATGAACAGCGACTAGCACAGCCATGAAGGGACCAGAAAGCCAAGCACGGCTCTTAGCACTGGGCCTGTGCAGCAAGCATGGGGCTCTCTACTGTGGTGAAAGGTGACAATACATCAGCAGCTTTATGAGCTCAGGGGAGCCGAGAACTCACTGGAAAAGGGATTCCATTTTCTCATTTGTGAAAGATGGTGCTTTTATGAACAGGTAGCACAAGATATAAGATGCTTCAGTGGAAAAATCAGAAGGTAGATTGCCACACTTGGAAGTGTTAGTATTACATGGATTAGCACTGATGCCAGTCTGGGGCATCAGTTTTTTACTTTATTGACCACGTTAAAATAATTAGAGCGGTGTGGTGGTGCTCGCCTTTATACCAGCACTCGGAGCAAGGCAGGCAATCTCTATGAGTTAACGGCCAGCCTGATCTACAATAGCGAGCCTCCAGGCGAGCTGGGACTAAAGGGGAGACTCTGTCTCAAACAAAAACAAAATTAAATAACAACACACATGTATTACACATTGGAAATAAAAGCACAGTATAAAAGATACAAGAGGCGCCAGGCGTGGGTGGGCACGTCTTTAATCCTAGCACTTGGGAGGCAGAGGCAGGCAGGATCTTTGTAGATGTCAAGGCCAGCCTGGTCTACAGAGTGAGTTTCCAGGACAGCTGGGGCTACAGGGAGACCCTGTCTCGAAAAACAAANGACAAAAAAAAAAAAAAAAAAAAAAAAGATACAGGAGTCATGTACTGAGAAGTCTCCAAGCCACCAAGACGCATCGCTGAAAGTGACCAGTGCTACCAGCTCCTGTCCATCCTCCTGGAGTATTTATCACTCTACAAACAGATTCATATGTAAGTCACTTGTCCCCTTTGTAAGACATGTGCTGTTGTTCTATACTTTGCTTCTAATGCTTTACAACACATATTGGAAAGACTTCCATACCAGTACAGAGATTTTTGGGCTCTAGGGCTCTGGGCTATATGCTCACTGAATCAATCAGTACATGTTCTCCGCCACATGCCTTAGGCCCAGGGTGCTTGTTTTTGACCCCATATCCCCAGGGCACAGCAAAATGATGGAGGCAGGCTGAGAGAAGGCTGGCAAGAGGCATTGGCACAACCCAGTGACCGGAGGAGCTGGGACCAGTGCCGGACTTTGTCCACAGTGTGTTTGGCAGCACCTTTTGATATGCTGAATGTCCATTCTCATACTTTACTGGAACTGTCCCCTGGGGGGATGGGCTTTCCTTTTTCTTGTTGGGTGGGCAGACACTCCATGCCATAGTGGCTACCTGAGCCACAGGACCTCTCTGCTCTGGAGAAGAGAAACCTGGCTCTGAAGAGAAGGTGCTTTGTGGAAGGCATCTGATTTGTGTGTGTGGTGTGTGTGTGTGTGTGTGTGTGTGTGTGTGTGTGTACATACATGGGGCATTCCATGACACTCATGTGGAGGTAAGAGCATTGCCTGGTTCTTTCTTCACCATGTGGTTCTGGCATGATAACAAATAATCTCAGGTTATCGCGTTTTTTCAGACAGGGTCTCACATATCCCAGGATGGCCTCATAATTGCTATGTAGCCCTGAGGGTGACGTTGAACTACCGATCCTCCTGCCTCCATCTCCCAACTATCCCACAAAGGTCTTCAAACAAGAAAAAAAAAAAAAAAAAATTTTTTTTGGTTTATTTTTGAGATAAAGAATTCCAAGAATTAAAGGGAAAAAGTTCACATCCTAGGCAGAGACAGTTGTTTAGTTACCTGGCTATTTAATAGTTTAAATCGTGTTTTAGGAAATCTTAAGATTTTTCATATGTCATTTAAAAAATCAACTTAAATTTTTACTTTCTTTTAAAAACGTTTTTATCTTATTTTCTATTTTATTTTTTTATTTTTTGAATATTTTCTTGCTTGTAGGTGTTCATGTCATACAGTGTCCTCAAAGGTCCGAACGAGGGCATCAAATTCCCTGGAACTGGAGTTACGGATGGTTGCATACCCACCATGGTGGGTGCTGGGAACTGGATCTCGGGTCCCTCTGTCAAGAGCAGCTAGGTGCTTATCAAACCGCTAGGCCATTCCTCCAGCCCCCAATTTTTAAAATTTTTATTACAAACTTGCGTTTTCTGCTTGTTTCCGTCTCTTTGTGCATTGTCTTTTCACTATCTTTAGTGATGTTATGGTCTTTAAGATAAACTTTTTTCCTTTGAAGAGTATCACAGTGAATTATTGGAGTAGTTCTTTGGGTGAGGTGGGTTCTTTTCCATGGTCAGCTATCCATTATGCAGTTATGCACACACACATTACATATACACATATATGCAAACAACACTGCAAATCTCTGGTGATACATACTCTCCCATCTGAGTTTTGAGTGTGTCCAGGCATAGAGTGTCACTTAAATGACATCAAAAAAAAAAAAAAAAAAAGATACAGGAGTCATGTACTGAGAAGTCTCCAAGCCACCAAGACGCATCGCTGAAAGTGACCAGTGCTACCAGCTCCTGTCCATCCTCCTGGAGTATTTATCACTCTACAAACAGATTCATATGTAAGTCACTTGTCCCCTTTGTAAGACATGTGCTGTTGTTCTATACTTTGCTTCTAATGCTTTACAACACATATTGGAAAGACTTCCATACCAGTACAGAGATTTTTGGGCTCTAGGGCTCTGGGCTATATGCTCACTGAATCAATCAGTACATGTTCTCCGCCACATGCCTTAGGCCCAGGGTGCTTGTTTTTGACCCCATATCCCCAGGGCACAGCAAAATGATGGAGGCAGGCTGAGAGAAGGCTGGCAAGAGGCATTGGCACAACCCAGTGACCGGAGGAGCTGGGACCAGTGCCGGACTTTGTCCACAGTGTGTTTGGCAGCACCTTTTGATATGCTGAATGTCCATTCTCATACTTACTGGAACTGTCCCCTGGGGGGATGGGCTTTCCTTTTTCTTGTTGGGTGGGCAGACACTCCATGCCATAGTGGCTACCTGAGCCACAGGACCTCTCTGCTCTGGAGAAGAGAAACCTGGCTCTGAAGAGAAGGTGCTTTGTGGAAGGCATTGATTTGTGTGTGTGTGTGTGTGTGTGTGTGTGTGTGTGTGTGTGTGTGTACATACATGGGCATTCCATGACACTCATGTGGAGGTAAGAGCATTGGTTCTTTTCTTCCACCATGTGGGTTCTGGGATGGATAACAAATAATTCAGGTTATCGGGTTTTTTGAGACAGGGTCTCACATATCCCAGGATGGCCTCATAATTGCTATGTAGCTGAGGGTGACGTTGAACTACCGATCCTCCTGCCTCCATCTCCCAAGTGCTGGGAGTCCAGGTGTGCATCACCAAGTCTGGCTCTTTTGGTTTATTTTGAGATAAGAATATCCCAAGAATTAAAGGGAAAAAAGTTCACATCCTAGGCAGAGACAGTTGTTTAGTTACCTGGCTATTTAATAGTTTAAATCGTGTTTTAGGAAATCTTAAGATTTTTCATATGTCATTTAAAAAAATCAACTTAAATTTTTACTTTCTTTTAAAAACGTTTTTATCTTATTTTCTATTTTATTTTATGTATGTGAATATATTTCCTGTAAGTGTATCCAGTCATACAGTGTCCTCAAAGGTCCGAAGAGGGCATCAAATTCCCTGGAACTGGAGTTACGGATGGTTGCTACCCACCATGTGGGTGCTGGGAACTGGATCTCGGTCCCCTGAAAGAGCAGCTGGTGCTCTTCACCGCTGAGCCATCTCTCCAGCCCCCAATTTTTAAAATTTCTTTACTGAAACTTGCGTTTTCTGCTTGTTTCGCTCTCATTGTGCATTTGGATTATTTCCAGTATCTTGCCATGAAGATCTTTAAGATAAACTTTTTTCCTTTGAAGAGTATCACAGTGAATTATTGGAGTAGTTCTTTGGGTGAGGTGGGTTCTTTTCCATGGTCAGCTATCCATTATGCAGTTATGCACACACACATTACATATACACATATATGCAAACATACACTGCAAATCTCTGGTGATACATACTCTCCCATCTGAGTTTTGAGTGTGTCCAGGCATAGAGTGTCACTTAAATGACATCACCCGTCTGGGGACTGTGCTACCTCACAAGACACTTGGAGGTACAGGTCTTATTGGAGTTCCATGAGTCAGTGTGCATTGAGCTCATGTTGTGTGCTGAGCACTGCAGGTGGTGTGACCCAGAGGACAGCAGTGTGGCGTGGGGGATGGCAGATCAGGTCATTGACCCTCCTGGGAGTGGTACTCACCTTCTGGTCACTGGTCTTCTCTGGACCTTAGGTTCTTCTGAAGATACATGAAAACGCAATACCTTCCACTTCCTGATTTTTTAAAATCATCACCCTCTGCACTTCAGGAGCCTTGCAACCTGAGCCCACACAGGAAGGAGTGCAGACATGTCAGAGGACCCAATCCCCAGAGTCCAGGAAGCATCAAGCTTTTTGCTTGTTCATCCATCAGGACTCTGTGGGTGTAGCTGAGCCCATGAATGTCAGCCCAAAGCCCAGGGAGCTCTGCGACATCAGCACTCACCCAAGAACCAACCATGATAAGTTGTATAAACAGCATCCTCGTAGTGCCTATAGCACCTAATCTGGGAGGGTCTAGCTGAAGCAGATGAAGCTTGTATTAGTTACTTTTCTGTTGCTGTGATAAAACACCGTGACCAGGGCAACTTATAGAAGGAAGAGTTGATTTGAGCTTACGGTTCCAGAGGGTAAGAGTCCATCGTGGCAGAAAGCCAGAGCAGAACACTGAGGGCTCACACCTGCAAGCAGACACAGGAAGCACAGACAACAAACTCAAAGTGGGACAAGGCTGTGAACTTCTAAAGCACACTCCCCATGACATGGCTCTTCCATCAAGGTCACACCTCCTGAAAGGTTCTATAACCTTCCCCAAACAGCACCACCAACTGACAAAATGTCCAAATACTAGGAGCCTGTGGGGGACATTTTCAACCAAATACCACAAAGTTGTAATTTTCGACACCATAATACCTCCTACGTCAATCTATCAGCTGGTGTCCTGCAAGGGCCCTGATCTGCAGAGCACGGGATCACAGTAGTCATTGCTGAGACTCAAGAGCAAGTTCTAAGCCCCCGCTGATTCCCTGGACCTTGCGACAGACCCTGCATTCACAGGAAAGCCTTTTCTTCTCACAGCCCCCACATGGGGTGGATTCTTGAAGGTCCCATCTTGACAGTGACAGGTGCGTCCTCCTAGTGGGCCGACTGCAGAGCATGGCACACATCTGCCTCTGGAGTGTCTGAGATGAGACAAGCTGGGAAGGCAGTGTGAGGGGTCCTGGACTCACCTCCACCCTTGCTGCTACCCTGTCCTGCTGTGACTGAATTTTGAACAACAGCCAGCGATTAACTTTGGGGAAAAATACTGGATCTGGCAGGATGGCCACGAAATCAGAAGGCAACAACAGGTGGTGCTCTCTGGCCTGAGCTCAGTCCCTGCTCCTGTTTTCCTAAACCACAGCACAGAACATTCCTCTGGTGCTCCCTGCCCCGGACTGACTGTCTCCCCCACTGACCCAACTATGATAGACCAGGTAGAAGTGGAGGTGGGGAGCTGGGAGTTGTTGGACCTTTGGAGGGAAGAGCAGTTGGTCCCCAGGGAGGACCGCATGACAGTATATGATTTGCCTCAGGGCCTGATCTATAGTCCTTGCAGGGCACTGCCATTCTGTTCTTCAGCAGCCAGAAGCGGAGGACAGGGTGGGCTGTAAAGGGAGGCTCCTCAGGCCTGGCTATGGAACCACTTACGGTCAGCAGCCGGAGACTCCTCAGGCCTGGCTCTGTAGCTACTCATGGTCAGCAGCCCTGGAGCTTCCAAAATAGGTGCTTTAATCCTGTCTGAGTACTGCAAGGGCTGTGGCTCTCCTCACCGGCCAGCCTCCTGTCATAGGCATCTGTAGCCTGACAAAGCCCAGAAGACCAGAGCTCAAGGGCTGCCAGAAAATCCTCAGGATTTGTTTGTTTCTTGTGCCCCAGACCTAGGCGCCAGTCACAAGGACAGATCTGGGCCTGTCAGGAAATCTAAGCCCAATCTCTGGTGAATTTTGGATGTGACGTGGGACTGGGGTTCAGTAAGGAACATTTGGGTGGGGCCGAGGACTTTGCTCTGAAGCCCCTCAGTTCAGAGGAAGGTCTCATGCTGCTCACTGTAGGCCGGGTCTGGCTCTTCCCCCCAAGAGCCCTCTTTTGGATTCCCTTGTTGCACAAGGCCTTTTTCCTAATACCAAATAGCTGCCCTGGGCATGGGAATTGTCATTGTGTGGTGTGTCAGCCTTCTCTGAGTAGATGACATGATGATCTAGAACAGAGGAAGTGGCCGGAGAGCCTACAGCCCAAGTTCTCTGCAGTAAGTCACCTTTAATAGAACTATTTTGAGTTGTGTGTTCTTAGCCAGACCAATACATCTTTGGACAGAGATTTTTTTCTTGTTTTCCTACCATGCCTATGTGTCCAGCACCTGCCCCACAGGTCAGTATCTAACAGTCCCATGGCAGAAGTTGGAGCTGCAGACCTCCAGAAGAGACCAAATCAAGCTGACACTCATGTGGGGCCAGGTTCCTCCGCCATGGGTGCAGGAACATATTATTCCTGTTTAAAGGAAAAAAGGTTATGGGCTAGAGAGATGGCTTCCTGGCCAAGAGTGAGTTCTGCTCTTGCAGAGGATGCAAGTTGTGTTCCCAGCATTCATGCTGGGCAGCTCACACTCTTGTAAGTCCAGCTCAGGGGAGCCAACACCCCTGGCCTCTGTGGGTACCTGCTCTCACATGCACGCACTCACACACAGACATATGCACATACTCATCATTAAACATAATAAAAAATTGGGCTACATGGAGACCGTGTCTCAAAAAGACAAAAATAAATGTTAAAAAAGAAAAATGTTAAAATGTTGAAAGTCGGGCTTGAGACAGCACTGAGGAGTCAGAGTCCATGTTGGAATTAGGACACAATTCCCAATTTCCAATGAACACAGCTCTGAGAGCGTATAATTTTATAACATCATCCCCGCTTCCATTGTTGTAGTCCTCAGTCTCAAACTTGGCCAAGTTGGGAGCCATGTGGATCTGAGTTTACTCATCGATGGCTAGAAAAAGGGTTGGATTCCCAGATCCCCAGGTCTTTCATCTGTCCTCACCGCCCTCCCAACTGCCCCAAGGTTTGTCCCAGTCTTCCCCCTCCCTCTCACCCCTCCATCCCAAACCTCTGAACAATAATCCATCATCCGTTATCTCATTGGTTGTTTGCAAAGCACTCCCCAGCCATTGTTGTAAGTTTTCCCTCTTATTTGCAAAGTGCTTTACAACTATTATTACAAGACTGTCCCCTAGAAGTGGGGAGATGCTGACTCTGCAGGGCTGGATTCCCACTGCTCCCCAGTGTGTAGACTCGTGTCTGTCCTGGGGTGGGGGTGGGGGAGCTGCTGCCAGTTTGCTAGAAGTGGACTCTGTTCTGCACTCATAGGATTTTCCTAGGACAGCCTTTGTGCTGGGTTTTTGGGGGGATAGAGGTTTTGGCTTAGGGTTCACAGCCTGGCACCTAGCCTTTCTCTAGAGTAGGCACTGAGCAGCAGGGACCGACTGCATTCTTTCCATTCTCCAGTCCAAGTGCAATTTATTTCTGTATCAGATATAAGAGAGTAAAACTGTGCTTTCCTCCTGGTGGACTGAGATGCTAGGAAAGATAAAATTTCTTTTCTTTAAAAATCAGATACTTAGCCAGGTGTGGTGGCGCACGCCTTTAACCCCAGCAGAGGCAGTCGGATCTCTGTGAGTTCAAGGCCAGCTGGGACTAAAGGGAGACCCTGTCTCAAAAAATACCAAAAAATTCAGATATTTAAAAATTAATAATTGTGATATTATGGAACAGTGCCTTCATGAAAAGAAAAGTCCCCACAGTGACTCATCCAGTAAAAGCTGCTTTCTGGTAGTCTTCAATGCCACCACGCTGGGTAAGGCATCTTGCATGTTCTGTTTTTCAATTTGCATGATAGAGTCAGCATTTTGTTCAGTGACTACATTGTCTTTTTAAACAATCATTTAAAGTTTTAATGTAATGTTTCATTGAAGTGGTTGGATAGCAAGATTTTGTGGCAGAATATGGATGTGGTGTGCTCAGCTGGGCTTCTTAAGAAAACATAGTTGTCACTTCCTGCCTTTGGCTGCAGGTTTATACTGACCCTTCTATCTGGGCTAGAATTCCATATTTCCTATTCTGGAGTGGTGGGTCTGTCACCACTCCCAGACTCAGTTAAGGGCATGTTCTGAAAGTAGATAGAATCATTGTGTTACTCATTATTGATAGATTCAGTTTGCTAAACTAGATCATTAACATTCTGAGACCAGGGCATCTATTGGTGGGCTTAAATCACAGGTGTTTGGTAAATATTTAATTTGTGGGTGACAGATACATGTTTGCCCATGTTCACTGGCTTACCTGAATAAGAAGATGGTTGCTGGAATGTACTATCTATTCTTTGAGGTATACCCGCAGGAGTTTTACAGTCTAACTTTTTGTGTTGGGTTCTCAAGGAGCAGAGGGAAAGCACAGAATACATCTTAGGGATCCGTCCGGTCCTTTGACCGGAGTCTGTCTGTGTAATGTGCTATGTATGAAGGAAAGAGGGAGGTCTTCCTTCCCACAGACAGCAACAAAACTATGAGGGTCTTTTGGCTTTTTTCTTCATGGTAGAGTTTAAATGAACCAGAATCAGGAAAGTATCTGGTGTGCTTATCTATAAGTGAAGACTGCAAAGCTTTGCCTGCTGGAGAAACAGAGGAGGCACTGACAGTTCAGGATGGGGAAAGCGGGTAGGGTAGATGTGAGACAAGACGTTCACACATTGGTGGAAGCTGGTTGATGGTTATATCGTTTATTTTATAATCTTTCCTCTTCTGAATGTTTAATTTTATTTTTCATGACAAAGAAAAACAGAATCAAAGGATTGCAGTAGGTTTAACCTGGGAAGATGATCTACAAAGTTCTCCAGTCCCACATGTGGTCTAAGCTAGAATGTGCAGACTGGGTTCAAATTTGAGGCGGCAGTGCCATCTAGTGTTCATCACAAGCAAAAGAGAACATTGCTAGCCTGTGGCCCTGGGGGTGGTGGTGGCCTGTTAAAAGGCCCCCTCCTGGGAGTCGTGGTGGTCTGTTATAAGGCCCCCTCCTGGGGGTCGTGGTGGCCTGTTGTAAGGCCCCCTCCTGGGGGTCGTGCTGGCCTGTTGTAAGGCCCCCTCCTGGGGGTCGTGGTGGCCTGTTGTAAGGCCCCCTCCTGGGGGTCGTGCTGGCCTGTTGTAAGGCCCCCTCCTGGGGGTCGTGCTGGCCTGTTGTA